>JAOWLH010000043.1:3642500-4242500 GCA_027405865.1 Salix purpurea | reverse complement strand
TTAATCATTGACTTAGGTCAATAGAAGAATAAAAATAATTATTATAATAGTTTTAAAACTCAACTCAGGGATTAATTCGAGATAAAACTCATGTCACGGGTTGGTACAATTGTTGACCTAATCAATGTAAGGATAGAAATGTCTTAAAATCCGACTCAAATGTCAACTGAAGGCAAACCCCTTGCCCAAAGGTCAGGAAGGTTGACCTACATCCATGATTGTTATCATAGTTTTAAAATTTTATTCAGGGATCGACTTGAGGCTAAGCCTAGTTCACAAGTCGAGAGTATCAACCCGGTTTGATCTAAGTCAACCTAAAGTTCAAAGTGATTATTATCATAATTTTAAAATTCAAATTACTAGTTAAACCAAGTTATAGGTAGAGAGGGTTAGCCTTGATTGAAATGAGTCAACACATAAATAAAATTAATTATTATCATGATTTTAAAACTTAATTCAAAACTCGACCCAAGAAAAGACTCAAGTCACGAGTTGTTTATGGCCAACCCGAGTTGACCCACTTTTTTAAAATAATATCAACCTCATTTTGTCCCACAAAAATCAATATTTTTTTTATCAATGTTTATCTCAAATCTTGGATCTACGAGAGTTTTTGACATATACAAGTATGGTAAATCCCTATATATATATTACTTTGTCTTATTCACCGTAGTCAAATAAGATTAAGAGAGACTCAATTTGCCAACAAGGTCTTGGTCTGGTGGTTAGAGAGGGGGCTTGTCTTCCTCCCACCCCAGATTTAAACCTTGTCAGGCACATCTGTCACCCCCGCGGTGCCTTACCTGCTCATTGGGCTTGCAGGATGTTCAGTGAGCCTAGAGATTTAGTTGCGGCACGCGCAAGCTAGCCCGAACACCCGATTATAAAAAAAAAAATCACTCAATTTATCTTTGATATCACTATCAAATACAAATATATTTTTGTCATTTAATCAAATAAGATGGATCGGTCAAGACACTTCCAATGGGCATGAAAATTACGTTCCTAATATCTCTAATTGATTGATTCATCAGGAAGTGTATTTTATTTTTCACCAAATTTTGTAAGCCATATAATTTTTTCAAGGTTAAGATTGAAACATGTTGATAGTTTTGGTCTGCACTGGGAAAATAATCAAGTGGTGGAGAGGGCATGAAGGTTTAGGATTCTCTCCCATTTTTTGTGGTTAACATTATCAATTTGGAGGCTGGGGTTTGACCAGGCCACCAAGAGATCAAGTGGTGTAGTTGACATGAATATTTTCATATAAAAAAAAAAAGAAAAAAAAATCTCACCCTAAGTGTGATTGGGATAAAGAAGAACATGAAATTTCTTTTAAGAAAGAAAAAAGATAATCATAAGTGATAAAATTAAGGTGTTGTTTAAAATTTTATACTGAGTTTAGAAAACACATGTTAGAAGTTTTCTATCTTTTTTCAATATAAGTTTCATTTTATTTTAAAATAAAATAAAACATGAATACTACTAACTTTTTTATATACAAATTAAAATTATGTTTTAATAATTTTATATTTATTTAATATCATAAATTTAATTTTTTTGGGTTGATAATAACAAATACAAAAATATTAAGATTGTTATAAATTATGGTTTTGATTTTTTTATGAAAACAATCGGTATATTGGTATGTTTCATATTATTTTAATGAAAAACTCATTTTTATTTTTAAAAAATGAGTCATTTCATTTTTTTCACTTGAAAAGAAAAAATAGTTATTTTTTATTACTAAACAGATCCTAAGTTTTTTTAAGTTTTGATTTTTTTGTGAAAAAAATTGTAATCTTGGTATATTTCTTATTATTTCAATAAAAATATTCATTTTTATAATCAATAAATGAACCATTTCAATTTTTTCACTGTAAAAAAAATGTTTTTTATAACTAAACACATCCACTATAACCAATTCATTACATCCCCTTGTTTTACCTCTAAAATATTTGTTTTTTTTATAATTAAATACCCATAAATAATTATGTAGAACAAATGACAAATATGGTACAAAAATAATAACATTATAATTTTTTATAAGAAATGTTTTAATTTCAAGTAAAACTAATTAAAGTACATATATCAAAAATTATTAACTGAAACTATTTTTAGAAGTTGTTTATTAAGTAAATAAATTAATTCATGTAGAAATAAAACTCTTCATGAAACACATTCCATGCATTCAAATTCTACATAAAAACTAATTAATAATAATATATTGAAACATCTAAAATAAAATTATAAAATCTATTCACTTTCTAAACTAATGTGAACCTCGTGGTCACGTAACCCACAATAAAGATTGATATCTAATCCTGGAAAAGTCAAAATAGGTCTGATAGAAGTGTGACACAATGAAAATCTGCCCCAAGACACTAACACTATTGAAATGAGTAGAATGACGCCACAATGTCAGCTAATCTTTGATAAGTCAAATTTAGTTCATTCAGAGACTGAAAAATACGAGAATCACTCTCACATGTTAAAACTGAAAAATTCTGAAGTAATAATCATCAAAAACTGTCGAAATTTAGGTTACATGAGTTTAAAATTAACCCTAATGGACCTCTTATGTGGACTTATATGAGTTCACTCAAAATTAACTCAAAACTCTAAACTAAAAAGCTCATAACTTAATCTAAATAAGCTTTGGATCCTAGCTGAAAACAAAGTATTAATTAAGCCTAAACAAGCCTTCATTTGTAACTAACAAAATAAAGTAAAACCCTTGATATTAAATCCATGTTCTGCCTTGAGAAGAAAAGAAGAAAGTAAAATAACAAAAAACAGTGGTTGAATGTATAATTCTATTATATGTAAACTCAACAAAAAACAAACATTCTTCCCAACTTTTCAAAAAAAATTGAATTACAACACGCAAAAGTTGGGATAATGCTTTATTCACTACCTTAATTTTTCCATCTATTTGAGGATGACATGTTATCGAAAAGAAGAGTTTAGTTTCCAACTTTCTTTACAAGGTCTTCTAAAAGTGGTCAAGGAACTTAACATCACAATATGACATTATACTCCTAGGAATGTCATGCAAACATACAATCTCCTTAAAGAACAAGTCTACGATATGAGATGCATCATCTGGTTTATGACATGCAATGAAATACACTATTTTAGAAAACCTATTAACCACAACGAAAATAGAGTTTCTATCTTTTTTTGACCTAGGTAAACCTAAAACAAAGTCCATAGAGATATCTACCCAAGGTTCAGTCAGCACAGATGATGGTGTATATAGTCCATGCGATTGTACTCTAGATTGTCTTTTGACAAGCAATGCATTGTTCATAATTCGTTGCACATCTCTTTTTATCTTTGGCCAATAGAAATGCTCATGCAATATGTCCAAGGTTTTAACACCCCTAAAGTGACCTATTAAACCACCCTCATATGCTTTGCGAACAAGCAATTCATGTAAAAAACTAGCAGGAACACACAATCTATTCTTTTTGAACAAATAATCATCCATAAAATAAAAGTTACCAAAAGCAAAATGTCCACATGCATTATAAATCTCAGCAAAGTCAAAATCATTACCATACAATTCCTTCGTATATTCAAAGCCTAACAATCTAGTATTCATGGTGTGTAAAAGAACATACCTGCACAAAAGTTCATCATCTATGATATTCTCTTTGTCTTGTTTATACTGGATTACGTAAAGAAAAGTTTCAATGAATTCAACTTGCATGTCTCCTATTCAATTTACCTTGTCCTTTTAGATGTTTCAATGACTCATGATTCGAATGAATTACAAACTCTTTTGGCCATAAATAATGTTGTGATGTCTTAAGTGCTCTTACCAATGAATAGAGTTTTTTTTATCATAAGTGGGATAATTCAAGGTTGCTCCACTTAACTTCTCACTAAAATACGTAATAGATCTCCAATCCTGCATCAAACACAACACCTATTCCTATTCGTAAAGTCAAGTAAAGCCAAAACAGGTGCTTAACATAATTTATCTTTTAAAAAAACAAAAGTCAATTCTTGTTCCTCCCCTCATTTAAACCCAACTGACTTTTTAACAACTTCATTCAAGAGTGCAACTATTATACTGAAATATTTCATAAAACACCTGTAAAAACTAGCTAACTCATGAAAACTCATTACTTCACTTACCAATTTGGGTGTAGGCCAATCCTGGATGACCTTAACTTTCTCCTCATCCATCTCAATACCCTATTCAGTTACAACATAGCCAAGAAATGCAATTTTCTCCATGCAAAAGGCACAATTTTTAAGATTAGCATACAATTTCTCACTTTGCAACACACTAAGTACATTACGTAAATGATCAAACTGCTCAATTAAGTTCTTGCTATAGATCAGATTGTCATCAACAAACACAACCACAAAGTTACCTATGAATGCACACAACACATGATTTATTAAATGCATAAATGTAGTAGGTGCATTTGTAAGTCCAAGCGACATTACTAACTATTCATACAAATCATGCTTCATCTTAAATGCAATTCTCCACCCATAACCTTCTTTCATTCTAATATGATGGTACTCATTTTTCAAGTCAACTTTAGAGAATGTAACTCATATAACATTTCATTAAGCCTAAAAATGGAGTGTCTATACTTTACCATGATGTTACTGATGGCTTGACAATCAACACACATCCTCCATGTTCCATCCTTCTTAGGCACAAGTAGCATGGGTACATGACACATGCTCTTACTCTCACAAATATAACTCATTTTCCATTAGCTCATCAACTTGCTTTTAAAGCTCCTTCATCTCCACAAGATTTTTTCTATAGACTGGTCGGTTAGGAATTGAAACTCCAAGTATGAAATCAATCAGATGCTCTATCCTCCTCAATGGTGGTAAACCGCTAGGAGTATCATCGGGGAACACATCATTAAACTTCTGCAATAAAGAAATAGCAACACTAGACACAAAATGATCGAGATCATTGTATTAAAGTAAGCCTCTTTGTATACAAGTAAAATCATTGGCTTGTTAGTGAAAAATGCAAATCTGACTCACCCTCTCTAACATAAAAATTGAGTTATTTCTTTAGTTTTTCCACACAAGTCCCATCAATATTCCTGACTTTCTTCACTCTTCTTGTCTTACCTCCACTCTTGGCCAGATTTGAGTGTTTTTAAGTTACGATTGAATGGTCTGATTTGTTTGGAGTGTTGACCGAATATTTGTTTGTGTTTGGATGAGTGATTGAATAAGCCCAAATAATTTGACATATAATGTGCTTTCACCCCTAATAGACTAGATATGAATTGTTAATTGATTTTGATGTGCTATGCTTATGTTTTACTATAGTTGTGTTTTCTGCAACAAAAATTGAATGATCCTTCAAATTTCAACTAATTTTTTTTTAATATACTGATATGATAAGAGACAATTATAACAAGATGAAATATAGCCTCTTTTTTTTTGCCTAGATGATGCAGACATAAAGAATTAAAAAATGGACACAAACACTGAAAAACTTTAAGCAACACTAAAAAAATGAAAATAACATAAGGATATGACATTGTTTCGGAGCCTAGCTGTGATACCAACTGATGCGAACCTCGTGATTACATGGTCATGCAACCCACAATCAAGATAGAGATTTGATTCTAGAAAAGCTCAAATAGGTCTCATAGGAGTGTGACATAATGGAAACCTGCCCCAAGACACCAACACTATTGGAATGAATAGAATGATGTCATGAAGCCAACTAATCTTTGATAAGTCAGATTCAATTCATTCAAGAATTGAAGAATATAAGAATCACTCTCACATGTTAAAACTGAAAAATTCAGAAATAATAATCATCAAAGGCTGCCAAAATTTAGGTTACATGAGTTTAAATAGTTCTTGAAAAATTAACTCTAATGGACCTCTTATGTGGATTTATATGAGGTTACTCAAAACTGACTCAACCCTAAACTGAAAGGCTCATAACTTAATCCAAACAAGTCTTGGATCCTAGCTGAAAATAAAGTATTAATTAAGCCCAAACAAGCCTTGGGTTGTAGCTAACAAAATAAAATAAAACCCTTAATATTAAATCCATGTTCTGTCATGAAAAGAAGAGAAGGAAGTAAGTTGATTTAAGGCTTATTTATAGCCTTCCATGTAGTCTCTTTATCCTAGAAACAAAAGGAAGAGGTATTCACTCATGTTGTTTCTAAGTTGTAATAGGATTTTTTTTTGTTTTCTTTGCTGTCCTCACTTTAGGGCTCAAATATGGTTGTATTGGATCCCTCTTGCACATGGATAAAATGTAATAGGATCTCCTCTTGATACTCTAATGGACCTTTCAATTCTGACGTGATTGAAACCTTCAAAACTAATGCATTCATTGTCTCTTTCAATGTCTTTGTCTTAGACCGAGTCATTGGACCATGCTGGTGTTTCTAGACTCGTCCACATCACGAACCAAAATCCATATATTAACTATGAAATATTCAATAATTTGAAATGTCTTTATATATATAAATTTATAAAGATTCTTAAAATATATATTAAAATACACCAAAATTCTTTGATAACATATTAAACAAAAACAATAAAACTTGAAGTTATAAAACATTTGAGGTGAATAGCGCTCTCTAATTAACCGAGAGTGGGTTTGAAAATTTTAATGGTCTTATAAATAAAATTTGTCTTACAAATTTAAGTGGTCACCTACAAATAATTATAACTCTTAATATAGCTCATATTAAGATAAATGACCATTCCAACTATAAGACTCTCTAGAAGACTAGATTTTGGTGACATTAACTTGCGAGCTCATCATTTATCTCTCAATTTTTTAATTTCACTATCAGTTCAAATTAATCCACCAAAAACATGTAAAATCACTTCCAATTTTTTTTCTATCAGTATAACATCCACTATTTAAAATAATTAAAAATCAAATATTATAAAAACTCTAATCTCATAACTTTTCTCAATAACCCTAACATACATGCAAAACATCAAATAAAAATGTAAGGATAAAGAACACACCTTAAATTGATAAAAGAAGATTATATTCCTATATGAAAAATTATATATATATATATATATATATATATATAGGTTTTGAATGTATCATGAAATAAAATGTAAGTTATCATATGTTTTGTTTTCTAAATTATTATGTAATTACTAATATATCAACTACTAATTAAAAATTAATATAAACATTAGGTTTTGTTTTGGGTTTTTACACAATAATTATATTTTTATTAGAAAACATGGTAGCACATTGTTACATTTATTTTTATGTATAAGAAAAAAACACAACACAACATGAGCAAATGATTAGTTCAGTTGTGTGATTTCGATAATTCACTCAATATTTGCTCTCCATGTTCAAATGATTTCCCAATATTCAAAAAATTAATGAGATTTAATTTTTTATTATTTATTTTCATCTTTCCGACTCTGAATATATAGGACTTTTAGCTATGTTAACCATATTTATAACTTCTCAATCACAAAATTAGTTTGCTTTGTTTTTTAATGAACTAAAAAATTGAATTTGAAAAAAGAATTTAACATTTTACTTCTAATTAAAAAATAAACTTTTTTTTTCATAAGAAATTAATAAAATAATAAATTATGTTTTTTTTTTTTTTTGTGTGGATAAAATGTATGAAATTATGTTTAATTGACAAGATATATATTTAACTCTAGCAATATTAATCATTGTATAATAGCAATTCCAACACGCGGGACAAAATTGCATAACAAAACAAGCAATGCGGGCAAACATTTTAATAATGTATAATTAAAGTATTAAAGTGAAACTCAATGCTAATTACAATGTCAAAGCTGATTATATCCCGTGATCGGACATCATGATTCCCACCACCAAACACCTTCCATCACGACCCCACGCATCAAAAACCAGCTGAGCAATCCAACGGCCAAGGCGTCAGATCCCAATCATCAACCATTATGATTTATGAGTCGCGTAGCACTAGATCCCCGGACTGTGAACCATCCCCAACTACCCAGATTAAACTTTCTTTTAGACTGAATATCACACCAAGCAAAGCTCACTGAGTCTCTATCCGATCTGATGGGCTCCTTCGAAGGATAAAAAAAAATAAAATTCTACAGATCCAACGATGGCAAACTACCTAGCTCAATTTCAAACTATCAAAAATAGCTGCGATCACATCGTCATTGCAGGTAACTCTAAATAATGATTCGCATTTCCTGATCAGTTTTCTGTTTTCTGTTTGATTGATTAATTTAGTGTTATGTTTTTGGCAGTTGAAGATGTGAGTGATTTATGGCCGAACATAAAATCAGGATTCGAAGAGAGAGTTCCAATTAAAAGAGCTAGTTTAAATAACAAGACTCGAAATCCAGTTCTCGTAGAGAATTTTCCTTGCGAATTTATATTAACTACTGACTCAAGACTTCGCAGTCGGTTTCCTCAAGAACAGTCTTTGTTTTGGTTTCGCGAACCTTATGCTGCTATTGTTCTCGTCACTTGTGAGGTATTTACTTAATTAAACTAGCAATTTGACCTGTTATTTATTTATTTGTATATATACATTTCAAAAGGATTTATTTTGCGTATTTATTTTATTTTAATTAGGATCTTGATGAGTTTAAAACGATACTTAAGCCGCGGTTGAAGTTAATTGTGCAAAATGATGAGAAGGAATGGTTTATTGTGTTTGTGTCGAGAGCGCATCCGAGTAATGATAATGCTGTTAAAATGGCGAAAAAGGTTTATGCTAAGCTCGAAGTTGATTTCAGCACGAAAAGAAGGGAGAGGTAAGCATGTAGCTGTAGGTAAAGCATTTTCATTTTACTTTGAAATTTGTTTTTATTTTGATTCAGCCGGTGCATTTTGTTAGCTGGATTTTTCGTGCATTCTTAGCTTTTCTTGAGGCATTATTTGTTGGAGGTTTTCTTTGGTTTAATTTTTTAAGCATTCCGGTAAAGCAATATATTTTGCTTCATTTGAAAATTTGTGATGTTTTGATTTTTAGATATGACTACTATTACCATTGAATTGAAAAAAAAAAGTGATGTATTGATATATTCATGCATTGTTGTGACTTGAATAGCAATTGTGAATGCTGGTATCATGTTCATCTACATGAGTGATGTAAATTGGGTTATATGATTGGAAATGCAAGGCCAAAACTTAAATAAGATTGTACACTGACCATTGCTCTAGTTCTCTTTAGCTGAATATTGCCTTCACTGACCATTGCTCCAATATTTCACTATTTTTTCTTTTTCTTTTTCACTCTCTTTTTCATAAATGCTTTAGTTGTGGTGATTGGTGTTATTCACAGAGGTCTGGTTTTCTTTTTGTCTGTTTTTTGAACATGTGCATTATACAGGTGCTGCAAATATGATATTCATGGCCCTGAAGCAAATTTTTGGGATGATTTAGAATCGAAAATTATGGAGTGTGTCAGAAACACTTTGGATAGGCGTGTACAGTTTTATGAGGATGAGATACGTAAGCTCACTGAACAACGGTTCATGCCAGTCTGGAATTTCTGTAATTTCTTTATATTGAAGGTATTTCTTTTCTCAAATTATTTCAATACTCTGACAAATGTGCTATAGTTACAAGCAGAAATGCCTGGTTTGGATTTAAACTGTTGTTGCCCATTTTTTCTTTTTTCTTTATTATTTATATTTTATTTATCTTGAAAAGGCATATCTATGACACGTTTTCTTGTAGTAGCCCATCATTTCTGTTTGTTCACAAAACATCACTACTGATCCCTAAGAAGATCCCTAATAATTGAAATGGGGATGCTCAACTCTAAGCCATATGCCTCAGTCATGCTTCACATTTCTTCAGTTATTCCAGCAATTTCTTCAGTCATGCTCAACTCTAAACATATGTTCTGTTCTCAGGAAAGCTTGGCTTTTATGTTTGAGATGGCTCATCTCTATGAAGATGCTCTGCGTGAATATGATGAATTGGAACTCTGTTATTTGGAAACAGGTAAGCATGTGTGTCTGTGCCTATGCTGTTGTTGTTTGCATGATTTACCACCTTGTTTGTCCAAGTATTTAAAACATGTCATTCCTCACTGTTTTCAAATAATAGAGCAATAGTAATCTTAATTTATTTATTGTAGATGAGATATTCTTTTTAATAATCCGATACTGCTATATATGCCTATAAAGTTTTGTAAAAACCAAACTAGTGTATTCTTATTGTATTTTGAATCATAAATTAAATTGCAATTAGGACTGATTACATGGTCATAGATCTTTTCTCTGAACATTATGATTTCAAATTGATAACTTAATCTTTTGTGTCATGTATGTCTGAGTTTTCTAACCTGAACCTTTCTCCTAATTTGTGTTTTTGTTTTGTGTCTAATTTTTTGTACTTGCTGACAACTTTAGAGCATGAATGATAATATTATAGCAATATTTCTGTAATCTTATATAGAAGCACTGTAACTTCCTTTATATTGCATTTAGGTGTTGAAGAAATAAATATTCAACACTGGAGCTTTCTGAGCTCTCATGATCACTGCTTTGAGTTTTCTTCATACTTATGGTTGTTTTTTATACTTGTAGGAGTAGGAGTTTTTAGCATTGATGAATAGCTGAAAATTTTATGCTTCCTGAACAATAATGGACCAATAATTTACACAAATTTCATGCAGTTAATATGCCTGGAAAACAGAGAGAATTTGGAGGAGTTGACCATGGTGATGATTGGGCAGCACTGCTTAATCATGAAAATAAGCCATTGACGCAGATTGTACAAGATGATTCATTTAGAGAATTTGAATTTAGGCAGTATCTCTTTGCTTACCAATCAAAGGTATGGAAAGTTGAGAATTATTTTAATCCACTAAAATGGTAAACTATGATGCAGTTAATTCCAGAATGAAAGAGAAATATTTCTGATTGTTTGCTTTATCAACCACGCAGATGTTTTTGTCTATGCCCTACCACTTTCCTTGAATTTCTTTTCTCATAATTAATTTTCAGGATTCACAGTTAATTTAAGTATTTGCTTATTAATTTATTTTTGTCCTTATGATTCATAATTAAAGAACAGTTTGAGTGGATCTTGGATATGTAATTGGATTTTTTAAGTGCTATTGTTTCCCCCCTCCTCTCTCTGTGTGTGTATGCGTGCTTACATGACCTTTATATGTGCTTGCACACTTTGTGAATACGCACACATGCTTACACAAGCATGTCCACAGACAGCCCCAGTTCTGTGTGAAGTTTTGGTTGATTTGTGTCACAGGAATTGGTTTTGTAGCCATTTGTTTAAATATTGCATTTTACAGAGTGTGCTCACACCAAAAGTTCACAAGAGTTTTTATACATTACTCTTCAAGGAATCCAGTTCAATTCTTGGGATTTTTTTATGTAATCTAATTATTCTGTTGGACTTGCAGCTTTTATTCAAGCTGAATCGTCCCTTTGAGGTTGCATCAAGGGGTCATTCATTTATAATTGGCTTCTCAAAGGCCCTCACATTGCATGAGGTATATGATGGTTGTTTCATTAAGTACTCATATTGCTCTTTTTTTTTACCATAGTTCAGAGGATTTTATTTCTGATCTCTCTTTTCCCTCTCCTATTGGCATCCCTCTTAGAATATGCTACCTTTTTGTATGCGAGAAGTTTGGGTAATAACTGCTTGCTTGGCTTTAATCAACGCTACTGCTTCTCCTAATTATGATGGACTCGTGGCAACTGATATAGAAAAGGAGTTCTACCGCCTTAAGGGTGATCTTTATTCCTTATGTCGAGTTAAGGTAAAAAACTTTCTTTTGGCACCATTTTCTAAGCAGCAAATGGTGCTGCATCCTTTACCTTTTCAATATTTTTATGCTATATGAACCTATTCTCTTTTGTCAAAGCAGGAAAGACATTTGAAAAAAAAACAAATTGTTTTTTTTTTTTTTTTTTTTTTTTTTTTTTTTTTTTGTACCAGAGACCTGGTACTTAGATTATTGTTCACGGCAGTTTGAGTTCTTTTGTTACTTCAAATTTTGCTACAGAAAGGTTTTTTTTTTTTTTTTTTTTTTATGAAATGCAATTATGATTGTTGCAGTTCATGAGGCTGGCCTATTTGATCGGATATGGAGCAGATATAGAAAAAAGTCCTGTCAACAGGTGAAAAATCCAATTACAAAGTTCAAATCTACTTACTACTTCTTGTTTATATCTAACTTGGTCCTATAACTAGAAAGTAAATTTTCTAGTGACAAAAGTTATAATTGAGCTATTTATACAAACTATTATGTTGTGTGTATCTTCTAAATTGTATTCTTTTATTTTTTTACAGTGCCTTACTCAGCATGCTTACTTGGCCCAAGCCTTCGGTTTGGCCTTCAGTTCCGCTTGATGCTTCCCCTGAGGTTCTTGAGAAGGAAAAGGTACGCTTTAGGATGCTCTGTCCAAGATTGAACCAACAGAAGGGCTTTGGTATATATCACTTATTTGTTTGTTTTCTTACTGTAGGCTTGTGTTATTACTGTAGTTTTCTTTTATTTCATACATTGTTTACCTCATCTGCTAATAAGTAAGGATGACTATCATGAAGTTTGTTGCTTCTAGATGATTTAACAATCTTACAAATGAGCAAGAAGGAAATTAATGGTATCTCTTCATGGTGAACCCTATTGATAGCTAAACCCAATTGGTAGCTAAACATTTAAGTCCAATTTCTTTATGATGTACTTTTCACCTGTTATTCAAAAAATGGCTATTTAACTTTCCCCTGATAGAATTGATGGCGATGTTTATCTTTGTACAGGTGATCCTTCAAGCTACTCCTAAAATCAAACACTTTGGCATCCATAGGAAGCCACTGCCTCTTGAACCTTCTGTACTTCTGCGAGAGGCTAATCGGCGAAGGGCTTCCCTTTCTGCTGGGAATGTGTTTGAGGTGTTTGATGGTCGCCCAGCCTTGATTGATGGGTAATGGACTTGGGAATTGAAGCAATGTAGTACTATGGGTTCTCCAAGATTCTTTTATTGATATCTCATATTTTTTCACCATTTCCTTTTTTTTGGTGCATGCCAGTTTGATTATTTATCTAATTGATATATAATACAGATCAGCTTCAGATGCTTCATCAAGGACCCCCCTATCAAAGAAAATGAATGCGATTTCTATGTCGCGGACTAATTCTTCACCCGGAACTTTTGATGGTTCAGTAGATCGACCTATGAGACTTGCAGAGATTTATGTTGCTGCCGAACATGCTCTGAAGCATACAATTTCTGATGCAGATCTTTGGAAAGCTTTGTCATCTGTAAAGGAGTTTGAGGTATCTATTTAATCCAATATAAACACAGATATGCTTTTTTTTTTTTTTTTTTTTTTTTTTATGAATGCAAATTTTGTTTAATTGAAAGGAACTACGGAGTTCACCCTACCACAAAGCAAACAAAACCAATAGTAAAAATACTCTAGAGCAACTAATGATTAGCAGAGTTGCTGAACTTCATCTGGCACAACTATATCTAGGATTGACACAGCTTGCTGGAGAATGTTTGTTTGAAAAACATAGCTGCATTGAATAATGACTTGTGCAATCAGAGTTGCATTGCCTGGGTTTTTTGACCTGTGAATTCTTCTGTCTCTTTCTTTCCATAGAACATGCACATATCTGCACTAAGCTAATCTCATCACAATGGAAACTTAAATCTTTTGCAAAAGCTACTTAGCATATCATCAGCCAAATTCCCAGAATTTCTATTTGCAGAACTAATACTTTCCTAAAAGAGTATTGTTTAGACTGCCTGATCATCCTGCAAAGAATCAAGTACCAACTGTTAATTGAAATCTTATCTAAAAGAAGCCAAAAAAAGAATTGCCATTGTAGTGCGAATAGAGACTTTGCCACAGCAAACCGTACACTTTTGCTTCAGGTTCTCTTCATTTCTGTATATTCAGCCATTTTAGTTTTGTGCTTTTTATTAAATGCAAAACCTTCTAACCCATGGCATTGCAGTTGTTAAACATTGGAATTATGAGAACCATCTACGTTCTGACAAAAGATATATTGACAGTCAATGCATGGAAATGTTGTGTTCAATGGTGTGCCGTAACTAATTATCATATTGTTAACCCTCTTGTTTAAAAAGAATGCATGAATGATGGAAGATTATTGCTAGATTAAGTTATTTTCAGTACTAATAGAATGCCAAAAGTTTCAACTGATTTTTCATATTCTTAATAGAATTGAACAGTTGGTAATTCTGAAAGGGATCAGTTCAAGGTTATAGTTTAGTAGGTTGTGGATTTAGTGCATAGAGGGTGTTTGGCATTGTGGCCACAACACTATTTGTCCAAAATATGATTGTTTTTTCTTAAAATTTATTTTTCTAGTGTTTTTGGAATGTTTTGATGTGCTGATGTCAAAATGAATTTAAAAAAATAAAAAAAACATTATTAGAGAAAAACACTTTGAAAAGCGACCACTATTGCAATGTCAAACAAACTCTTTAGTTCATTACCCACCCAATCCCCTCTCTTTTCACCAAGTTTATGTTGTCATGGCAGCAAAAGTATCTTGAGCTAACCAAAGGTGCTGCTGACAATTACCATCATTCCTGGTGGAAAAGGCATGGAGTTGTTCTTGATGGTGAAATAGCAGCTGTTTGCTTCAGGCATGGAAATTTTGATTTAGCTGCAAAGTCTTATGAGAAAGTTTGTGCCCTATATGCTGGCGAAGGATGGCAGGAATTATTGGCTGATGTCCTTCCCAATTTAGCTGAGTGCCAGAAGATGCTAAATGATCAAGCTGGCTATTTAGCATCTTGTGTGAGATTGCTGTCTTTAGATAAAGGTTTATTCTCAACAAAGGAGCGCCAAGCATTTCAGGCTGAGGTTCTTCGTCTTGCACGAAGTGAGATGAAGGACCCTGTGCCCTTGGATGTTTCATCACTGATTACGTTTTCTGGAAATCCTGGACCTCCCTTGGAGTTATGTGATGGAGATCCTGGTATTCTCTCTGTTACTGTATGGAGTGGCTTTCCTGATGATATAACTCTTGATTCACTTAGCCTCACTTTGACTGCTACATTTAATGCTGATGAGGGTGCTAAGGTACAATTTTCTTGGACATTTATAGTTGTGACTTGTTTTTATAGAGCAGACATGATATGTACAGAATTCTTCACAACTCAAGAAACCCTCTCATATTTCAGGCTTTAAGGAGCTCTACTGCCACAATACTCAAGCCTGGTAGGAATACCATTACCCTCGCTTTACCTCCCCAAAGACCAGGTTCCTATGTCTTGGGGGTTCTTACTGGGCAGATTGGTCAGTTGAGATTTAGATCTCATAGTTTTTCAAAGGGTGGCCCAGCGGACAGTGATGATTTCATGAGTTATGAAAAGCCCACTAGACCTATACTCAAGGTATTGGTTTTATGTTTCATGCAAGGATCATGTATTCTGGTCATTCCATTTGGTTAAATAGGTGCATTGTATTGCTTATCTAATAAAACCCTTCTTTCTTAGGTTTTCAAACCAAGACCACTAGTTGATCTTGCTGCAGCTATTTCATCTGCTTTACTGATAAATGAAACTCAGTGGGTTGGGGTTATTGTACGGCCAATTGACTACTCTCTCAAAGGTGCTGTCTTGTATATTGATACTGGTCCAGGTCTGAATATTGAAGAGTCACATGTCATTGAGATGGAGACCCGTGTCAATATATCACAGAGCAGTGCTGAAATGACGAACTCTAATGGCACGCAAAAGGATTGCTCTTTGGCTTCTATAAAAGAATTTCAGCAGTTAAAACTTGACAATGGTAGAATAGAGTTTCCTGCTTGGGCAAGTGACACAGATTCCGTTATCTGGATTCCTGTTCGTGCAATCAGTGACAGGCTCCCTAGAGGATCATCCTCAGGTGATAATAATGATATGCAGTTTGTTGTCGATTCTATAAATTTTTGCATATATACTTTCTGTTGTATCCGATGATGTTCCTATCCTGTAACATATTTCCTTCTGTGGCAGTCACCCCTCAGAAACAAAGCAATCTAGATGGCATGAGGACAATTGCTTTGAAACTTGAATTTGGAGTATCCCACAACCAGATATTTGAAAGGCATTTTCACTGCCCATCACTTCCCTGATTATACTGCTGATAATAAGTTTTTCGATGTTATTTTTTTCTCATTCCCTCACCTAATATAAAATATGGTATTTAATCATCCAAACTTGAAAAATCATATTGCCTTGATCTGCAGAACTGTAGCAGTACATTTCACTGATCCTTTCCATGTGAGCACACGTGTTGCGGACAAGTGTAATGATGGTACTCTGCTGTTACAGGTATGCTGTGAATATGCTAAGCTAGGATATTTTTTACCCACCAAACTGATGCATTTTTCGAACTGGTAATATTTTGAGGGAGTCCATCTTTTAGCTAGTTCTTATTTCATGCTACGATAGAATTATAAATATCACAAATTATATTTATTGTGTTCCTTTTCAATTTCATTTGAACCTCAGAATAGTTTGTGCTGCTTCCAGGTGATACTGCATTCCCAAGTGAAGGCTACGTTGACCATATATGATGCTTGGCTTGAACTTCAAGATGGATTTATTCATACTGGACAAGGAACTGGAAGACCAACTTCAAGCTTCTTCCCACTCATGATTTCTCCAACCTCTAGAGCAGGAATCATGTTCAGTATTCGCTTGGGAAAAGTAATTGATAAAGGTATATATTTTTTATTGTACTTGAAAAGAATTTATTGTACTCATAGCTGGTCCTTAGTCAATCAGAAACCTTATTCATTCACAAAACATGCTATTATGTTGAAACTGAGCATCGATCTATGTCATTAGGTGAGTGTCTTGCTTATTCACATTTACTTATGGAGGATTTTCCTGTTTTCCAGAAATAAACAGAGAAATCATATTACTGATTATTGTATATAAAAAAAAAGTGTGTTTTCAATTTTCTAGGAAGATGAAAAGTACTGTTAAGTTGTTTCCAAATTCTTTAGGAAATAAGGCCTTGTTTGGTTCATCAGTTAGTTAATCTCTAGACCATTTATCCTTTAAGGACAATCCAAACAAGGTCCTTGTTTTCAATTTTTAAAAGCTACTAATTTGTGGACACATTTTTTAGTTTTCCTTGGAGGAATGATTTTAGAACAAAGCAGATGTGGAAATTGGAGAATTGTTCTCCAAACAGCAAACACAAATGATTTTAATCTTCTATATTCTTTCACGTGCTGCCTTTTCTCTCTCTTTGTTTCTTATTTTCTGAAAGAAAGGTAGTCAAGTTGTTCTAATGATTCCGCCTCTGGTACATGCTTACGAACCTTTTAATTTCTTCTGTTCAGGTGTAAAGCTGTTCAGGGCTCTTGTTATGGAACCCTGAATGATTTGATGTCAAGATTGAAATTTGAATTGTTTGTATCCCCTAGTTGTGATTTAGTCAGGATAATGTTGTTCTTCTTGGTTTCAATGAAAGATTGAGGGGTGAGGAGCCGAGCAGCATGGTCAATTAGGTGAATTTAGAAGTGGAGTTGAAGAACATTTGACCTCTTGAAAATATTTTTTCATCCTAATGGTGTCTTCCCATAGATTTCTGCTGATCTTCTTTTAACTTGTTCCTAGCCGTCCTTATTTTTATAAATTCTCTAAATTCTTATTTTCCCTTCCTACACTTGGTTCTTGTTGATACAAATGTTATGTACACACTGCATTTCATCTGTTGCTTCTTTGTATTTTCAGTGCATCATGTCTTAAAAATTCTCTTGGATTACAGATGAAGTGGAAGCACTGCAGACAGAGAGCATACTAAATATCCGATATGGAATTTATGGTGAGAGAACGAATGGAGCACATCCTCCTGTTGCCGTGGATGGCATTGAAACTGAGGATGCCAGGCAGGACTTGCTCTTCAAGAGTGCTATTGTACTGCAGAGACCAGTGCTTGATCCCTGCCTAGCTGTTGGTTTTCTTCCTCTTCCTTCCACTGGCCTCAGAGTTGGACAACTCATCACCATGCAGTGGAGAGTTGAAAGATTGAAGGGCCCTGAGGACAATGGAATTTCTGAACACAATGTAAGTATTGATAGAAGTTTAAAATGAGAAGTTCCTGCAACTATCCTGGAGTTACAATAACATTTTCTCACGTAGGTGTTATTGTCATGATTATTATATACTTACTGTTTTTGTTCTTTTTAGTGCAAGTATTAGGCATGGTATTAGTGTTAATATCAGCACTGGTTTTACCCGCAACTGCTCATTGCTAATGCATCACTCTGTTATCTCAGGGTATTTGCTTTAGTCATTTCAGTTGAAGTGGTATATTACCTGTTGTTCCTTTCCCTGAGCATTGGCACGGTCACTGTTGAATTGGATGTGATTTGTTGCCCTAAATTGCTTATATGTTTTTCAAACAAAATTTGCGAGTATTTATTTATTTATATATTTGGTACAAGTTGCATATATCTGGAACCTTTATTAATAGTGCGATTTTTTTTTTTTGGCTTTCCCGCCTCCTTTTGACATCCCTTTCTGAAGCTGGGAAAGAAAAGCGAATGTATTTTATATTCTCATTTTTGAATTTTTGCAACAAAAAAACCTGCGTTCACAAAGCATTGCTCTTTCTCTTGAGATGAATTTCTGTTCGCAAGCTCTCTTTTTTTATTTTTTTACTCTTTTTTTTTTCTTTCCTTTTTCGCTCACACATCTGTGTAGCATAAATTTTAAAATGACTTGAACATATGATTCAACTATTTGTTGCTATTTTTTTTTTGTTTTCTCGGCAATCAGAGTTTAGTGTAATGAATTCAAACTTTGATGATATCACTGCTGACCTTTGTTTTCTGGGCTCCTGATGTCAGACATCAGATGTTAAAATCTCGAGAGAATGTGAGGCAGAACATAAGAACCTTGCAATTCTCACCTTTGTGCATATCAGTTAGATGATGTAAATTATGTTGTTCCCTGCAATGAATTCATAAATACTCTGCTATTTGTCAACAGGGTGAGGTGTTGTATGAAGTCAGTGCAAATTCTGAAAATTGGATGCTTGCTGGGAGAAAGCGCGGGCATGCTACTCTATCGACAATCCAAGGTTCCGAAACTGCTTTAGTTCTGTCATCAGTTTTTGTTAGATGAAATATATAGTGGCTTATAGATATCATTTATTTTCAACGATGCACCATTAGTGATTTCCCTTTTACTCTATATTGGACAGGTTCAAGAATAGTTATCTCAGTATTATGTGTGCCGTTGGTAGCTGGTTATGTCCGCCCTCCTCAACTCGGGCTACCAAATGTTGAGGAGTCAAATATAAGCTGCAATCCTCCTGGCCCCCATCTGGTTTGTGTCATGCCTCCAGCTCTCAGCTCTTCCTTCTGCATTCCGCCTTGATTGTCTGTTATTAGTTCGTGCATTCCAGTTATTCAAGGTCACTAGAGTTTTCCACTGGAAATGGTTGGATAGCCTTTTCAATTCAATCAAATTACAAACACGCAAGGTAATATGTTAAGCATCCAATTTTGCTTACCCTGAAACTTGTAAATTTGTAAGTTCCTGAAAGTTCGAGAATCAATAACAGTTAGTTGAGTTGGAGTGAATTTTGATAGGGCTAGGCTGTTCTTTTTTAGTAGTGCCGTTTACTATGTAAAGTCCCTGCTTTTGTATAGTGGAACTTCCTATTCACGTACACCATACAATTCAAAGCCTGACAGAGTCAACTTTTTGTTTCTCCTTCGTTTTTTAGTTTTGATAAAACTATATTATTGACATTTTTTATATATAATTTTCTAGGATACGTTGAATTTACATGGAGATTTTGCAGATATTGCTTTATCTTCGAAACAATTGTCATTTTTGCGTCCTTCGAACGGGAGGAGCTCTTTGCAGCTTCGTTTCCAGTTCTGGAATAAACTATCCGTGCTTCAAAGCAGGCTTCTGTCTCTTCCATGTTACATCCTTGTCCCAGTTGAGCTAGAGACGCTTTTCCCATCCTGACATTCAAGCATACACGGTTTACAAACCCTCCAATTGACTCTATGAAACCAGTACTTCCCCCAATCTACTCTATGTAAAAATCATTTTTTTATAAGGGCAGCATTGTGGAGCGTGTCCAAAGGAATAAATTGATACCGTTGAGTTAACAGCCATGATAGTTGCTGAAATTACAGAGAGAAAGCAAGACAGTTAGCTACGGAAACTTATTTGGCCTTTAATCCAAGCAATTTAAGTGTTATTATTTATTTTTTTACATTTTACATGGTTTATTTATTTTTAGATAATTTTAAAATAATAATAATATAAAAAATGATTTTTTTTAAATATATAAAATAATATTTTAATATACTTTAAAAAACAATCTACACCTCAATCACAAACACAACTATTTTTACAGTAAGAACACTCGTAGATATACTCACTCACAAAGTCACAATCACAACTAATTTTACAGTCAAACTCTCTCTCTCTCTCTCTCTCACACACACACACACACACATATATGTATTCTCCCAGTTACTAGAATGATCTCTTGATGCCGTTCACTCTATTTTCTCCGGAGGCTTTGTTCCTTCTCCACATTTGGCCGATTGTCCATGGTATTGCTTAAATTTCTTTAAGGCTGCATGTATCTCTTCCCAAATTTATTTGCTTCTCAATTCTCTTTAGACCTGCGATTAAAAAAAAATGGTGCAGGTGGAAGTGAGGAATGATAAAATGAAAACCAATGGAAGGTAGACACTTGGACACAGTAACAATGTTGGAACTAAAACGAGACAGATGAGGAGGAAGATATCTACAGATACAGAATGAGAGCTATACCATGCATATGGTTCAGCTGCCTGCCTTCTTTTCCCATCAATAATACAAAGCCTCCTGAAACACACAGAGGGGTTGAAGGCCATTCTTGCTGTTGGAATCGCCCCACTCCACTCGTTCCCACCACTCCTTCGGATATGCTTGGATTCTTCGAAGAGGTGCTTGGCCGATGCCGATGACCGGATCGGAGAGTGGAATCCTCTTAAGCTTTGGGCAGTTGACCACAAGAATCTCTTGTAGAGAACCACAGATCACTACCCCATGGAAAATGCTCTTCAGTTCCGGCAGGTTGCTTAATTTCAAAACCCTTAATTTTGAGAGATTGGTAACTGTGCAGCTGTTCTTGCTGCTGCTATTGCTATCGTCAGATATAAGGCCTCCTTCTCCCTCTACAGCTATTATCTCCTCCATTTTGTGACAGTCATGAACTTCAATCACTTCCAAGCTTTTGAGATTTGGCAACAAGTCAAGGGAGAACAGATTCTTCATGCTTGGGCATCCACCTATTGTCAAGGATTTGAGATGGACAAAGGTAGAATTCGATTGCAGTGGTGGTGCAGCAGATCCTTCTCTTGTAACGAGGGCACAAAAGTTCTTCAAAGTTTTAAGGTATAGAGACTCAAGTCTTTCAAATATATCTGGGGAGGATTTTGACATCGAAACTAAGCACTCTATCCTGTCACACTCCCACATCACGAAGGACTTCAGTGAAGGCGCATGTTTAAATGGAGAAACATCACATAAGCTTCTTGCATCATGGCATCTTCCAATTGACAAAGCTGAAATATCTTCTGGGAGCTCAAGGAACCTTCCTTTCTCACCGATATTGCAATTATTCACCAAAACTTCCTTATAGAAGACTTCATCTGGTGTCATATAAAGTAAATAGTCCATGGTTGGATCCACGCCTAGTTGTCCTATTAGGAAGAAGTATGTGCTTAGAGGTTGCCTGGCTTCTGGAGATTTGAGGTACTTCTTGAAGTCAGAAAGATCACAGAATTGGTATCTCAAAGTTTCCAACCTCTTCAAACAGGCCACTTCCTCGACTCTTTCTGTCTTGAGAAAACCCATTTCCCGGTTAACGCTGAGGAATTTCAGACGGGAGAGGTTAGGCAATATACCAGCAGGCAACTCCTTCAGACTGTTTCCATGAAGATTAAGATACCTGAGATGGTATATCAGATTAATGTCAGTCATTTTATCCTTTCTCTAATAAGCTATTTCAGATCAATGAATTTTAATCCAAGTATTTCATTGTCAATACCTGAGATTGGACAGCATTTCCATGCCTTGAGGCAGTTCTTCAAGTGCAGTGTAGCGGAGATCCAATTTCCTCAACTCCCTAAGCTTTGCTAATGATGGTATATGCCTCAGCTTCTCACACCTTCTGAGATATAATGCAGTGAGATTCACTAGATCGGAAAAGGAACCTGGCAATTTCTGGATAGCAGTACACGATAGATCAAGAACCCTGAGCCCTTGCAAATGCTTGAAAAAGGAATCTGCAATCATTTCTAGCTCAATATTTGAGTTTAGAAACAATGTTGAAAGTTTGGGACACATTGGTGAGCAACTCGAGGGAATTTCCTTGAGGTGATTTTTCATTAACGAAACTCTCACAAGATCCTCTTTCCACTCATCCTTGCCTGGTAATTCTTTTAGTCGCTTCCTGACTTCAACCATGACTGGGGAGTTCTCCCTGAGTTTCTGGAGAGCCAAATCTCGAATCAAGTCATGCATCTTGAAACATCTGTAGTTTTCTTTGCTTATATAACCTTGCAATAAGCAGGCATTTTCAAGATTGTTAAGCATAGCCTGACCTCTATCAAATTCTGCCTGCCTGCTATTCATAGGTTGAATTATTCCCTCATCAATCAAATACCCTATCAAGTCCTCTCTATCCATGGTGAAATCCTCTGGAAAGAGCGCACAGTATAAGAGACACTGTTGCAATGCCGAGTCATTCAAATGCGTGTAACTAAATCTCAAAATACGGAATACCTCAGGTTCCATGTCTTGTGGCCTAACCTCTGATTGTTTCAATTCTGTCAACGCATTCCTCCACTCACACAGGTCATCCACTCCCCTCATGCTTCCTGCCATTGTTATAATCCCAAGTGGCAGACAAGCACATTCAGCTGCGACCAGTTTTGCCATCTGTTCAACTTCAGGAGAGAGTGCTGCATCATGCCCAAGTTTCTCCTTGAACAAATTCCAAGCTTCCTCCTTACTAAGGAGCTCTACATTGATTCTCTCCTGGCAACCCATCTGCCTGCAAACTCCCAATGATCGAGTTGTGAGAACCAGCTTGCACATGTTCACTTCAACAGGTATGCCCACCTTTTCTATTTGAAAATGATTCCACAGATCATCTAGAAAGAGAACAGATTTTCCCTTCGCAGCTAATGCTTTAGACAACTTGGCAGCTCTTTTCTTCTCGTCCTCTTCATTTGAAAGATTTAGATTAATAGCTTTGGCAATAAGATACTGCAATTTACTGATGCTAAAATCTTGTGATACAGTAATCCAAAACACACACTTGAAAGAAGTTGGTCTTTGTAGAAGCTGACTATGGATATGAGTTGCCAATGATGTTTTACCAACAGCGCCCATCCCATAAATGCCAATACTTGAGACTTCATCGTTCATTAACCAAGACCAGATCATCTCCCTGTTTTTGTCAAAACCCTGACCTACCAGCTCTGATGTCATTAATGCTTCTCCTTTAGCTTTATATGTATCAAGCCCTTCAGAAACCCTACTTTCGTCGGCAACCATAATGAAGTCATCCGTCAAATCCCCCACTCCCACACCTGAAACTTCTGTGTCTTTCCCTTCCGAAGAAACTCTACCTTGGTTGGTAAGCATATACCCTTCTGCGGTTATGCTCTCTGTCAAATTTTCTGTGTCTGAAATATCTTCTCCTTGCCCTTGAGAAATTGTTGATCCACCAGCTTCATCAATAACAATCAACTCTCCCTCTCTCATACTCTCTATCCAATCCTCCATTTCCATGTCTGTAAGATCTTGTCCTTACCTCAATTCTTACTCTATCATCTGAGCTTCCACATTTTTATTGGAACTCGGTGGGATGGACTTTGGTTTTCTCTCTCTTTTTTAATTGCTCGGTCGGTTGCTTCTTTATAATATCATGGGTACATGTCTTCAAATATTAAAACACGTGCCCCTTTTTAATAGAAGGATATAACTCTATTATCTAATTTTTTTTTTTTTGTTATTTTAGATTATCTTTTTATTATCTGTAATGGGCTCCACGTCTGATTGTGCTTCAAATTCTAGATTCGTAAAGCTAAAATAATTTGTTTATGATTTGTTAAAACATGTTTTTCTTTAATTTTGCATGTAAAAAACTTATCTCATAATCGTTTTTGTCATATATATATATATATATATAAATTATTTAAAAAAATAGTACTAAAAAAAAATAGTACTAAAAATACTTTTAAACCTATTTTTAAAAGCTGTCACAATTCTAAACACTAACAATGTCGTTAGTCGAGTGCCAATCTCTTGCCTCTTTAGAATGAGCAAAACAAGGCAAAGCCAAATATTCACATATTTAAATGCGAAAGTTATAATCTGTATGTATTACTTATTATCTTCCAAAAAAAAAAAAAAAAAACTGAAAGGCGCTATATCCTTCCATCCAGCAGTACATGTCAGAGTTATAAATCTCGTTCTGTCCTTCCATCCTTTCGATAGCAGTACATGTCAGAGTTATAAATCCCGTTCTATTTCGGCCGGAACGACCCGTTTCAGTGCAAAATCCGGGACAAAACGGAGACGTTTTTGTCCCGGATTGAATTCCGATCGGATCCGGAAAATCCGGCCAAATCGCCTCGGAATCATTCCGAGCATTCCGTTCCGGCCAAAAATATTCTTCTAAAAAATTTTAACTATTTTTATCAAATTAATATTTTAATTTTTTTTAATTATACATTAAATTCACTGAGTCTAAAAATAGACCCGGTGAACTGAGCCTAAGAATAGACCCGGAAGCATGCTATAAAGAGAATTCCTTATTTATATTTAAAGAGAAATTCTTTGGCTGAAATTCTTCTTGGCCGATGTGGGATAGAGTTTGAAGCTTTAAAGCTTCAGACTCTAAAGCTATCCCACATTCTAGCGATGTGGGATAGAAATGAATGATTTGTCTAGTGGACAAATGCATTGTTTGTCCACTGGACTGGAACGTTACAAGTTACACAACTTGTAGCTTTTATATATATATAATAAAAAATAAAAAATATATAATAAAAAATAAAAAATAAAAAATATATATATTATAAAAAAAATGTTGCGTCAACTTTGATTTTATAAAAAATAAAAATTATATTTTGTTTTTTTGTTTTTTAATTTTTTTCATATATATATATATATATATATAATTAATTATATATCAACAGTATGACACTGAAACGGCACACCGGAACGCTCCGAAACCGGAACGTTCCGTTCCAATCGAAAAACCAGAACGGCGACCGAAACGGTATTGACAACTTTGGTACATGTTGCACTTTGTTTTTCAGCCTTTCAGCCACAAGCTAGACTTGAAAGCTAGTGTCCATCAAAAGGAATGCAAGGGCTAGTGTTATTAAAGTTATGACGAAAAAAACAAGATACTTAATTGGAAGAAAATTTAAAGGAAATATATAAAGATAACCTTTTCATAAAGAGAGATGCTTTGTGATCTTCGGTGTGGTTCGATCCATTTAAAGTTTGTCTGAACATAACTTTATCTCAGGATATTATTTTACAAACATATCTACTGTTTTCCTTACTTAGGATGTAAGAATTCACAAGCATCATTCCATTATGAATGAAAAGGAGTTTGACTGTTAAAGATCAGGATGCTTAGACCCCACTAGCAAGAACAGGAGAAAGTGTTGAACATACTTTATATAATCGAATACTAAACACATAGTGCAGCGGAATTTAGATTATAAATACCTCTAGTCATTGTTGCTCAAGTACCGAAAAAATAATCTCAATAGCAGTAGCAACACAGCCCTTCGCAAATCAGCAATAACAATACAACTTTAAAATATAAAAGTTTTACGAGAGGAACCTTCTGATCAATGTCTACCAGTAGTCGTAGATGGAGTACACAAGCTATTATTTATAGGTAGATTAGGGACCCCACTCATTAATTTATTTTCCAATTTTCTCCTTCCATCAAAGAGATAATTAGCTATGATCAATTAATTGATACCCATGATCAAACTCCATGACCTATCTCCATGTTCATGGGTTTGCATGATCAAGAACATAGGTGTGTCATGAGAGGCTTCCAACATAAAGAACTCAAGTTAGAATTCCATTTTAGCAGACGTAAAGTCAAAAGACAACCATTTCAAGACACCTATTCTTGCTAAGAAGTTCACATGGCCGCAAGAAATTGTTTGCAGTAGCTTTGAGTTGATTTTGTTTTGGGGCTTTGGCAAAAGGATCTAAATAACTTGAGATTGAGACTTTGTTCTTGTTGTTGTTACCTTTGAATTGATTTTTCTGATTAATTCCTTGTAATCTATCAATCGTAACAATCATTCCCATTTTCTTTCTTTCAAATATGAAAATTGACTTCTTCTACATTTCTCTGAGATTCCAAAGGTAATTAATTGCCTCTGCAGATGCTAACATAGCTCTGCCTTGTGATGTTTTCATTTGCATTTCCAGTTTCCAAATGGACCAGAAAATCATGGAACCAAAGGTTTTCCTACTTGATCCTAGTTACAATTACAGTACAAAAACAACTTAATTTCCTGGTGAAGTTTCTTGTATACAAACACATATTACTATTTATTGGAGGAACCTGTATTCATAAATTTGGCCCTGCACTTTAAAAACTAGAGTTGCAAGTGACGACTGGTTTTTTCCTTATAAAGATGTTATTTTGAATTAGGGATTAAAATCTAGACTTCCTAAAACAAGAAGCCACAGTGCAAAACACCGAACCCCCTCTTCCCGTGAGTTCCCAATACGCTTCTTCTTGATTTTGTTTTTCCCTCATAATTTAGAGGCTAAATCTCATCAGCACCTCTTGGAATATCTCCTCTAGTCAATCCATTAGTGACAAGAAATCTTCCTCAACCTCTCTCTATATCCCATCAAGGGAAACCAACTGCAGATTCCACCATGTTATTGATTTCTTTGAAAATAAATCACCCATTAATCTACGAGAGAGAGAGAGAGAGAGAGAGAGAGAGAGAGAACTTGCAATAACTAAATGACATGTAAACTGGAAGTCGTATTTGTAGGCTGAGAGAAATAAAATCGACTTCCCTCGCCAGTTGCCGTATGACATCGTTGTAGAGTAACAAAACACTTGGTAAATCATTTAGTGGTTTGAACTAACGGTAAAATTTGAGATTAAAAAATTTATTCATTTTTTAATTTTATATTTGAGTTTCGTGGTTGTTAATATAATAACTATTGGATACTTATATGGTTGTTAATTTCAGGGTTTATGAGATTAGTCAAAGTATACGCAAGTTGGCTCGAACACTTATATTAATTAAAAAAACACTTGGTTTTTTTCTCCTCCTCCCTTTAGGGTGTGTTTGATATTGCTTTTGTTTTTGTGGTTGAGGTTTTAAAATAGCAATTTCATGAAAAACACTTTTAGTTGCGGTTCATAATAATTTTTGAAGTGTTTGGTTAAAATTGTGGTTGAGTTTGAGGTTAATGAAAAAGAAGTTTCATGTGTTTTGTTAAGAAACCTTTCATATTGTTTTCAACTTGTGAAATTACTTTAAAGGACGCGCGCGCGCGCGCACACACACACATATATATAAATATTGTATTAATAATCATAATTTCATAATGTAATGAACAATTTAAGTAAATTGAACAGTTTTTTTTTTATTTTTCCCTCACGAACTAAATCTATAGGTTAAGGCCTCTACGATCCTTGACTATTTGATCGAGGAACAACATCTGATAAAATATCATCTGAAATAAAATTAAGATTGTGATACAAAAATTATATTGTGATATCTTTTAATATATTTATTTGTATTTTAATTAAGTTTTTAGATTTTTATATTATTTTAATATTAAAAAATATAAATAACCCCCCCCCCCCCCATCCCCCCTCTCAACTTCTCCATCTCCAGAACCCACCCCACCCTCTCTTTCTTTATAGCCTCCCTCTCCTCTACTTCTCTTCTCTCCCCTCCTCGCCTCCCCCCCTCCCCCAACTGCAACCTTGTTCAATGGGTTTATTTGGTAAGCTTATTCAATGGGTTTGGTGAAGGTGAAGGTGAAGGTGAAGGGGAGTACAAATGGGTAGATGGTGAGGTTTTATTTGGGAATTATTATAAGTAACATTGTTGTGGACTTGGAAGGTGTTAATGCAATCGCAGGAGAAGCTTCAATTTTCTGCTTCTTGTGAACCATGATTTGCGTCGATTTTTTGGTGGATCTCATGGTAAATTAATCTGTGTCTTCTCGTTACCAAACACGTGAAAATTGCTTATTGTTTGAATCTCTGTTGGATCGCGTTACCAAACAGGCACTTAGTTTTTCAATGACAATGACGACAATGCTCACAAATTTTTCCAAATGCCATAACCCACAGAGAACACTATGACAAGGTTTGAGAGAGGAGAATTCCAGCTCCAATTGGTCAAAGACTTTGGCTAGCATTTCGGGTGCTTGGTCTCCAAAACCAAGAGCTACCTAACCCAACTTCTAAACAGGCATTCAGCTGACAATATTCGGCCTCACGTCCTCTTCGAGTGGTGCGTGCGTCGTCGTCAAGTGGCAGAAAATATCATCTAGCATCTCACCCTATATGTCGCCTTGTGCTTTTTCTCCTGGTGTTGTGTGTTGTGGCCCATGGTGGCTGGATTTGTGAAGGTGGTCGGTTGAAAGGTTTTTTTTCCCTTCTCTCTCTTGCATGCTAAAGTACAGGGCAGACCCTTGGTTTTATGGTGTTTTCATTTCAATCCCTTATCTTTTAATTATTCTGCATGGTCCTGATTTCTATTATATAAATTTTGATTTGTTTTCTCAAAAATATTATTTAACCATCTGCGAAGCATAGATCAAATACCAAGTATACAAATGTTAACAAAACAATAAGTTTTATCTTTTTTCCATCCTGATTTTAGTCTCACTTTTTTTTTCTAATTTATCTTATCTGAATGCTCCTTGTACAAAATACATTAATGATTTTTAATTTCATTCACTTTCATTTTCAGGGGTGGCATTCTTCAATGTTTTTTTGTGGCAATTTCATATTCCTCCTATATTTTGTTTATTTATTTCCCATGACATAACCATTATACTTTTTAAAATCGATCCACGTAAAATTTTGATGGTTGACCCGAGCTAAGTTTAAAAATTCATTAATTTGATCATGAGTTGAGGAGTTATGATAGGTGGTGATAGTACAAATAACAGTGAAGATGAGATTGAAGTAGAAATGAAAAATGAGAAGGGAAAGGAAAATAAAGAAGAATGGAAAATAGTGATTTGTGTACTTAACACATAATAGAATTTTGTATAAAAATGTCAAATTTAACTCCGTTATATTAGGTCATCCAGATTTCGAGTTGACTTGACGAGTTAATTGAGTTTGATTAGGCTAAATGAAACTCCAATTTTTTTCTTTGAAAAAACCAACCAAGTTCTTAGATCACCCATGTTCTAAGTCAGTCTTTTAGGTTGACTTTAACAATGACAGGTGATAATTTAAAATAAAAAATAAAAAAAAAATTGGTGCCTTTCCAGTCCTATTTTAGAAGATCTTAACAAATTGAGCCTTATTCTAGTCACTCAAGGACTAAATCCAATTCATTTAAATTTTGCAAGTTTTACAATTGACAACTCTTCATGCTTGTTTGAGAGTGTAGCTGTAGTTGCTTTTAAAAATAATTTTTATTTAAAAATGCATCAATTATGATTTTTATTTTATTTTTTTAAAAATATTTTTGACATCAACATATAAAAATAATCTAAAAACACTAATTTTTTTATTTTAAAATTAAAAAATAATATATTTTTTTAATATTTTTTCAAAAATACTTTTAAAAGACAATACTAAACACCCCCTTCAAATATAGAGTTACTACCTCTAAGAAAATATGACACCAAGCTTTGCTTAAACATGAATTATTAACATGATGTCTACTTTTCTTGTGCACCTCTCTTACCAATGATTACCTCTTAAAAAAACATTTCATCAACTTTTACCAATCCATCTTCTCAAAAAGCACCCGTATTTATTCTTTGATCACCAAGCAAACATACAAACTCATTCAAGAACATCATATAAAATAAAAGTCCATACCAAAACACACAACAATCACAGTATCAACTCTCCTATTCTTCCCCTCTCCTAGTTATTTATTCTTTCCTTTTTACAATTTATTAAGTATACAAGTATTAAAGTTCTTTATTCTATTAAGGTTACAAGAGAGCATGTAACAATCAAGCCCAAACACTCAGCCTAAGATTGGACTTGAATTGGTAACAGAGAGCTACTTCAAGTTTACAGATAATAGCAGGTCTGTATTTGAATATTTGATTGGAAGAAAGACCATGGGATAACTGTTCACATGACAGTAAAATCTTGAGCAATTTAGACTTAAGAGAGTGAGCTGTGCCAGTTTGGGCACCTTTGTCCCTTCATTAGTGTTCAAAAATGCCACTCCACTGAATCCTCCCATTGTTTTGGATATCCCCTGCGTTTGACTTTTCCAAGAAATGAAGAGGGAAGCAAAAAAGGTATTTCCTTTAGCTTAAGACAGTCAATTACAGTGATTTCTTCAAGGGGACTAACGATCCTTCCTTCATTATAAATGCTTTGCAGTTCTGGTAAGCGTGCCAATGTAAGAACCCTCAACTTTGGGAGACTGATGTTAGTGTAAACAGCAGAAGGGTTCAATCTGCTAAAATTGCTTTCTTCAACCATGTCTGCTGCTGCTGCTGCTATTATCGTCTCCAATTTGTTGCAATTGTCGACTGCAATCACTTCCAGGTTCTGTAGGTTTGGCATCAAGCCAGCAGGGAACAGCTCCTTTATACTTGGACACCAGGATATTTTAAGAATTTTGAGACTGGAAAAGGTACCGCTGGATGGAAATGGTGGTGGAGGAGCTTTTTGTCCACTAAAGAGGTCGCGGAAGTTTTTCAAACTGAGAAGATGGAGAGTCTCAAGGCTTTGGAGTGTATCAGGGGTGACACTGGACAACGAAAGCAAGCACTCTACCCCATTACAATCCCGAATTACCAAGAATTTTAGTTTCATTGAAGAAACAACACATGAGCTCGTCATGTCGTGGCATTGCACTATTTCCAGGGCTTGAATGGTCTTGGGTATTCCAGAAAGAGAAGGAACCGCAGGTCCTACTATAAAGTAGTAAGCTCTCGGTGGCTGTGTCTCTTCCCAGGACTTGACATACTTGCTAAAGTCAATGAGATCACAAAAATTGCATTCCAAAGCTTCCAGCCTCTTCAAGCATGCTAATTCTTCTCTTTCAAGTGTCACTTGAGTTTCAGATGAAAAGAGAACTCTGAGAACTTGCAAACGGCGTAGTTCAGGTAATATCCCAGCAGACAACTGCTTTAGTCTAGTATGACTGAGGTCAAGATACCTAAGATTGGACAACGATTCCATGCCTTCAGGCAATTCTTCAAGTTGTGTGTGAACCAGGTCCAGCTTCTTCAATGCCCTAAGCTTCGCTAATGTCGGTACATGCCTCAGATGTTTACACCTCCCGAGTAATAATGCAGTGAGGCACACCAGATCAGATATGGAGCCTGGCAAACTTGTAATAGCCGTATCAGAAAGATCAAGAATTGCGAGTCCATTCAATTGTGTGAAAAAAGAACCCTCAATCGACTGCAGCCTGTAATTTTGAGATAGCAATAAAGTAGAAAGTCTGGGACATCTTGGTGAATAGCTAGCAGGAATTTCAATTATATTGTTGTTCATCAAGGAAACTCGCCCTAGATCCTCTGTCCATTTCTCTCTGTCCGGTAATTTTTTTAACTTTGCACCACATTCAACCATGACTTGAGAGTTCATTTTCTGTATTTTGATGGCCATATCCCTAACCAAGGTATTCATTTGGACGTATCTATAATCTCCCCGTGTACAACTTTCTATTAAGCAGGCATTTTCAAGTTTATTAAGCATGGCATGGCCCTTATCAGATTCTGCTTGTCTGCTCTTCCTTTTCACAACGATTCCCTCGACGATCATATACTCTACCAAGTCGTCTCTACTGATTCCTAAATCTACAGGAAGCAATGCAGAGTATAAGAAAGCTTGTTGCAATGCTGTATCGTTCAAGTTCTCATAACTGAACTTTATTATATTGAACATTTCAGCCTCCATGCCCCCTTCCTCACTTTTTGACTCTTTTAATTTCTTCAATGCATTGCTCCACTGACCTATATCATCCACTTGCTTCATGCTTCCTGCCATTGTTATTATCAAAGGTGGCAAACCAGCACATTCCTTTGCAACAGATTTTGCAATCTCTGTAACTTCTGAAGGAAGCTCGACATTAAGAGCAAGTTTCTGCATAAACAAAGTCCAAGCCTCATCGTCGTTAAGTGGCTCCACTTTTATTTTCTTCTGGCCGCACATTCGTCTGCAAACTCTTAATGATCTACTTGCCAGAATCAACTTGCATCCATCTCCAACAGGCACGCCCACCTGCACTGGAGTAAAATGATTCCACAAATCATCTAGAATGAGAACAAATTTCTTGTTCGCAAGCAATCTATTTGACAATTTCACAGCTCTTTGCTTCTCATCCTCTTCATTTGTAAGATCTAAATCAATAGCTTTGGCAATGCGATCCTGCAATTTATCAATGCTGAAATCTTGCGTTACAGTAACCCAAAAAACATTCTGGAAAGAGCTTGGTCTTTGTAGAAGCTGATCTTTGATATATCCCAACAATGATGTTTTGCCAACACCACCTATCCCATATATACCAATACTTGAGACATCATCCTTCATTAACCAAGACCAGATCTCACCTACATTTCTTTCGAAAGCACGACCCACTAGCTCTGTTGTCTGCAATGCTTTTCCTTTACCTGGTATTGCTTCAGGAGCTCTACCTTGATCGTTAATCACAAGCTCTTCTCCAGGGCTACTGTCTAGCTCTATTCCTGAAGGATTTGCACCTTCCATGATTTCTAAACCGCTCATTGGATTTTGAACTAGCACATCATTACTAGAACTTGGCATGGGTTTACGTCTTTTCTTGCCAACCTGAGATGCTAGACTGACTGCTAGTTTGGCTGCCTGTTTGACATCTTCTGCTACGTTTGTACATAATGTAACGCCGCTATTTTCAATTCCTGATAAATGGAATTTAATCCTTGAAACTGAAATGTGCGCTGAAAATTGAAACCCACAAAGCTTACAGGCGCAACCATTATTGTTCTTCTCAACATAATTCCAAAACCCATCAACCATTTTCGTTTCCTTAGGCCCTGCATCCACAAAAATGATTACAGTAATTGATAACAGAAAAAAATATATTTTAAAACCCCCCAGCAATCTAGCTAATAACAGATAATTTTGGCTAATTCTTAACTTAAATCTTTTCCAAAATAATATATATATATATATATATATATATATATATATATATATATATATATATATATATATATATATATATATATATATATCGTTGAGCCAAAATCTTTCAATTCATATATATATATATATATATATATATATATATATATATATATATATATATATATATATATATTCTTAACTAGCAATCATCCCACACCAGACCAAATGAAAGTAGACTTGTCGAAAATAAACAAATGGGGATAATGTTTTTTCAATCATCAATCAAATCAAAAACAAAAATCTTTTAACACTACGTACCACGACAAGTAAAATGAACCTGTAAGAATTAAATGACAAACCATTACAATAGAGGAACAGAATTGGTTGCTAACCTGACCAGAAAAGAATTTCTACGGAAGATTTAAAGAATCACAAAAAGAAATCTGGGAGAAGACGAAGCACAGACGAGAATCAATGGTGTAGCAGAGCCATTCAGTGTAGCGTTGGAGAAAGGCGATGGAACGACTTGTGAATCATAAAATGTCAACGGTTAATTTCTTGAATCTTGACTTGATCAGAAATATAGAAGTGCAAACTCTGGCCCAGTGGGCCTTTCCATCAAAACAATTATTAATATTAAAAACTTTGTTATACGGTACGTACCACTAATCATAATGTTAGGATTTCAAATTTCTAAGAAAAAAAAAAGAAGAAGAAAAAGGAGAAAAAAGTTTGGAATTGAGGTTATCAAAGGGTTTATTTAGAAAGAGGAAAATACTTTAGTTTTTTTTTATAAAATTAGATTCTGAAAAATAAAAACTAAAACTTATTGTTAAAATACAACATTTTTCTATCTAAAAACTCAAAAATTAATTTTTCAAATTTACAAAGAGTTAAAAAAAAATATTCTGATTTATTTTCATCGCATCCATAACCTTATTTCTATAAATATTACTATTGGAATCTACAACTTGATGCACATTGTTGAAGCTAGAAGTTGACCCAATTTATTAACTGTGTAATTAATTATGTATGGATATTTTGAAAATAGTAAAATATATTTAAATATCAATAATATTTAAAACTAAATATGATGCAAATAAAAATAAAATAAAAATCATAATACAATTAAAAATTTGGTTAAATTTATATGTACAAATAACTCAATTCAACATTATAATGGAAACGACTAAAATAAGATGGACCAATAGAGAACAAGATCCTGATTTCCTCGAGTTTGGATCTTGTGAAATTCCGATCGAATAATGATTTAGCAGCGGGTACATTCTGAAGGGTGTTTGTCATGCATCATGCAATTGGCTGGTTAAGAGATAGAAGTTCCTCTCTTCGGAGGCTGTTTATTTTTATATTTTATTGGTTATTTATTTATTTATTTTGAAAGTGTTTTTAAAAGAAATTAAAGATTTTTTTTTTTTCTGTATGTTGCCTCTCTTTTAATTTTTATTTTTGCTGCTAATTAAATTAAAAGCCCACTTACCAGTGAAAGGAGCGTGCTGTGCCAAACTCTGCATTGAAGTCTCTTCATTACAGCAGCGCCACCGGTGCCTCATGTTTCTTGACTCGTCGAGGTAAAGGAGGGTGCTGTGCCAAACTGCTAATAACCTCTGCCATTGTTGAATTAATTTGATGGGTGTGCTGGTGTTTCGGCCGAGGGAGAGAGAGAGAAGCAAGATGATGGGTTGCATGATTATTGGATCAATGGTTTAGTAGAGCTTTGTTTTTAATAAATAAACATGTTTTTTTATTGAAAAAATTGAAAGAGAAAAAAAGCTGACAAAGCCTCGAATGACCATAATTGTTTCAACTCATAAATCAACGGTCGAAGACAAACATCAGTGTTGTGACCTGGACTATAAGAACCAGGTATGATCATTGTTAAAACATGAAATCTAGCCCCATACACATCCCCGATAGCAAGTTGTACTCCATGAGTATCACTGCCCAACAGGAATAAGAAGCGACAAATGAACCAAATAGATTGAATTTGTTTGTACATATGCCAAAAGACACATTATTTGCTTCCATTGAAAATTAAGTGTGCACATGGTTAAAGTGCTTCCAGACTTCACCATCAGAAGGGTGCACCATCACTCCATCAATTGCATCATGTGAATGGTGTCATGTCAAAAGTTTAACAATCTTTGGTGACATTAATAACCTCTGCAGTTTAGGCATGATGGGACAGTATCTAAGTTTTTTATATGCGATAAAAGTCTATCCCCTGACATTTTTGTGTTTATAATGTGGAGCCCACATGTTTTGCACTCGGTCAACTACGCATTTTCAAGGTAGTACAACATACATAAACTTAGACATATGTCAATTTTCTGGTATACTAACCCGAGGGGTTTCATCATGGATTTAGCAGTATAGAAGTTCTCTTTTAGCTTGCTCTCTTTAGGTAAAATGTTTCTGTCCATTCAATAATTGTATAACAACTAGCCTCACTCAACCCATAATCAAACTTGATGGTAAACACCTAGGCCACGACTGATAATTTATTATAATTTGGGCATCCATTCCATAATGATTCATCATAGTTTTTTAAAGGATAAAAAAATATGATCTCGTTAGCATTAGGTTCTTCATCTATGACTGAAAAATCACCTGCACCACTCTGATTTATTCTCATCGCATCCATAACCATATTTCAATAAGGATTACTATTGGAATCTGTAACTCCATGCATGTTGCTCGAACTAGAAGTTGACTCAACCATCCTTTCTACCATGATCCCAAGAGGGACAAATTCTTCTTCGCGTGCATACTAACTCAAATATTCCTCTATGAACCTCTTTTCTAGAAAATGCATCGGTACAACATCCAGATTGATAAGTTTTTTATTTTTGCACCCTCTACATGGGCATCTAATATCGTCTTCACTATTATTTCTCGAATTAGATATTGCGTAGTTAATAAAACCCTAAACCCCATTGCAATAATTCATCTAACGTAATCCTTGGGGTGATTCATAATACATCCATAAATAATCTTCAATTACTTATATATCAAACCTATACACAATAATCCTAATCATGTATTAATTAAATACATTAACTAAACAAATACAATTTTACATAATCTAAAACAAATCCTAACATGTACACATAATAAATCCATATAATAAATTTATATGATAAAAAGCTATTAAACAAATAGCAAACACCCGATCAAAATCAGTACACTTCAAAAAATGCAAAAAATAAATTAATATAATAAAAATAATTTTCTTACTACCGACAATTACTCATGGAATAATTCTCATTGTGTTTCCGTCGATATTTACCAATGGAAATTTCCCGTAGGTTAAGATCAACCAAAATGACGACACATTATTTTCATCGGTACTGCTCACATAAAATTTTTGTTGGTAATTCCGTGTGAATTAGGCGATTTTATGGTAGTGATTTGGCCTTTTTTGTTTATTTCATTGTTTAATATTGATTTTCTTTTTTTTTAAAAAAAAGGAAAGAAAATTGGCTTTATGGTTTTTTTCAAAAAAATTCTTTTGGGTTTCTTGATCTCATAACTTAGATCACGAGTTTTCCAAGTTAAACCGGTCTATCATGCTACCTTTAGGTTAGGTTGACTTAAATTATTATGTTTTATCTGTTTTTTTTTATCTACTTATGTACTTTCAAAGTCAATTTTCTATTTTTTTTAAAAAATATTTATTTATTATCATTGTTAGTTTTTTTTATTAAAACAAAACTAACTTATTAAACTTGGTAAGGGTTATAATCTGAGTCGTTTGTTTATATTATTTCATTGAAACATGTTATGTAATTTAAATATTGTTTTTTACATAAGAAAAATAAAAATTTGTGGTATAGTGTATACACGTATCTAATACACTCTAATATTTAACGAGAACCAAACCTCATTACCGTCTTAACCTATATATGATAAATCCTAGATAATTAAATTGAGAGGCTTGTGGAAATCAAGCTCGAAATAAAAACCTTTAATTTTCCTTTATGAAATGTAATTATTTAGCAACTATATATGATGATATCTACAATTTGCCTGCCTTGGACTAAAGCATGCTAATAAGAGTAATAATCTCATGTATAATCCCTTTCATATGGTTAGCCAACAACTTAATAAGATCATGCAACGTGACACTTTCTTCATTATTTTTAAAATGTAAAATTTACACAACTCAGAAGGTGATTTGATTGATAATTCTTCAACAACATATGGGATAATCGTTGAAGAAACATAGAAAATGGACTTTGAAGCTTGTACTGATCAAAGTATATTGAAAGAACGTTCAAACTTTAGAGTAAATATTAAGGAACCAAATTCCAGAAAAGAAGATTAGGACAGTGATCTCTTTGGTTGAGTTGAGATTTGTAAACCTTTGAATGCTTGGTTGTTATTTGTTGAATAGAAGATCACCATTGGAATATAAGTTGTGTTAGACTTCATTTTATTAGCATTATTTTTAGCTTGGGTGGTGTTCTATCTATACATTGGTCGTAAGAACTTGTTTTAACATAAAAATTTGATGGAGATCTTTTGTTGAATTAGGATATTGAAAATTTTAATTGGATGTTTCATGTCACTACTAGGTGTGTATGGACGAAGATGAAATGGAAATAATTGAATGCAAAAATATGAAAGCCTACAAATAAGATACACACAATACTAGAAAGTTAAAAAATCAAGTTCAATATCACATAGACCCTATTTGGCAGTGCGTTTCAAAAGTATTTTTGAAAAAAAATGAATTTTTTTAATTCAATTGGTGTTTTAAGATCATTTTGATGTGCTGATGTAAAAAATAATATTTTTTTAATAAAAATATTTTGATCTGAATGAAAAAACACTTTGAAAAGCAATCTCAACCACACTCCTAAACGTATCCTTAGTTATATAGCAGTTCAAATAAAAAAATATGATATAATGATTACTTGAACCCCTGATTAATATATTAGAAATGAACCCCTACTTAACATATCAAAAATCAACCAAGACACTAATTTTATTAAAATGAACCTCCGCTTGATGATTAAAATATTAGAAATGAGAAATATAATGAAAACATCATAAAATCAGTTATACTTAGATAAGTTTGATTGTTCTTTGTTAAGAAAAGAGAAAAACATGTTGCTCCAACTAAAGCATCTATTTTATTCAATAATTCATGGCTAAATAAACCTATTTATACTAGGTAAAAAAAACCTTATTGCAAGCTAAATAAACCTATTTATACTAGGTAAAAAAACATCTTTTTTGAAAAAAAAATATAAGTTATAAATAAAATAAATAAAAAATTATCTCCAAATAGAAAAATCACAAGTCAAAAGGCAACAAATAACAACTTTATATTATATTTATTGACTTGTATGGAAAGACCTTTTTAAACTCTGAGTGATTTAAAATTCTAGCCCAATATAGAGTAATGTGTCAAGAAATTTCTAGTAAAAGTTTAGCCGAATAAAACGGTTGGCTTGGAAGATTTTTTTGATAGCATAAAACTTGATAACAAGTATAGTTACACTATAATCTAAATTTTTTTATTCAAGATTTTCTGGGATCGTATCATTCTTTCTCTTTTCAAGATGATTTAATCTCGAATCAGCAGTAGATATAATGAAAGTTTCATAGGGCTACAGTTTAAACCTTGGGAGCAATTTTCTTAACAACACTTGCCTCTTTTTTGTCTTTCATTCTTTTAGCTTTGTTGCTCCTCTCTCTTTGAAGTTTGTTATTCATGGAATATTTGTTGTAACTTATCAAATTATTTCCTCAAAACCCTAACCATATGAGATATATTTTTATGTTCTTGAGCGAGAACCCTTCTCTTACACCTTTTTTTTTTGGTGAATACATGATACAAACGAGATGATAGATATGCAAGATGTGATATAACAAAACTATAAGATAGTGATCTTGATCCAAATTTTCAAATATAAAACTATAGATACCCGACTAATTTTAATGAGATGAAGCACAAGAAAATCAATCTATCTTGTTAGCCGAAAGAATCACCCCTATAAACCTGAATTTGTGATATTGTTTATTTCTTTTTTTATTACTCTAAATACATAATCTAGATAAAAGGAAAGGTTTGGACATTTTTTATTAAAAGAACCTTAACCCCAAACTAGATAGTAAAGAGAAAACAAACTAAACGAAAAGAACAAACGTGAAACAAAAACTACTTGCGGGTGGTGGGAAGCTATATTTCAGCGGCCAAAAAAGGCCTTACAGAATATGTGACCACGATATATTTGACTTGACATTGCGGGTGGTGGACGAAACTCAAAATAGTAGCATAAGAGTTCCATAAAAATCTTTTACGACGATGTTGTAGCTGCGATGCCACGCCAATATATAACAAACGGATACTAACAAAAACAAGGACACAGCACAAGGAGAGTCGAACCACACAAGGGAGGAAAAGAGAAGAGCAGTAACAGTAACAGTAACAGTAACAGCATCAAATCCATGAATTCTTTATTAGACATATAGAATACGTGCAATCGGGGGAGTTTTAAAGAACAATCATGTATTAAGATGATGCATGAGGCACGAAAATACTAGGATTTGGAGTAGAGAATTTGCAGAACTCAGCGTTACGCTCTACCACAGACATTATTTTTTCATCCAAGGTCATCCATACCTCAACTTCATTGTTTTTTCCAGTCTGTTTGAAGAAAGTAACGTTCGTCCAACCTCGGGGGCGTCCAACTTCTCCTGTAAGACCAACCCATATAGGTTTTCCCCATCCAAAGTCGACAGCATTTAAATCAAACTGAAGCCAGCTCGAAAATAAAAATATTTCTGGGTTTCTCGAGTCTATCTCCACCAGCTGTTTCAGCAAAGACCCGGATAGTTCTTGAGACCCGTTCTCACCTTGGAAAGCCTTGAGGTAGTCATTGTTTATGTTGGTGAACGATTCTCTAGTTAAGCTCACCAAATCATTCAACTCTATCTTTGTATCAGCCAACTCACAGGCTGTCATTGCATTCATCCATAGGTTTCCAATAGAGTACCTTGAAAACCTAGGTTCTGTTCTTTGTCTTATATTCACTGCATGTACAGAGACAGACGGCCTTGGCAGAGCGGATAACGATCTACAAGCTTCTGTGTAGGATTTCCAAATAAACGCAGACAGTGCTTCGGTGCGAGATGGATTCGGCACACTTTTGCTTTTAGCTTTATCCTTTAGAGTGGCAATGGCATCGGCATCAAAAACGAATCTCCGGGTAGCGTTTCCCGTTCCCTCTTTGAACAAATAATTTTCCGTCACCCTCAAGGGAAATTGAACTAATAATTCATCTCGCGGAGGAAATCGGGATGACGCCTCAAAAAGACAAGGATTTATTTTCTGATCACAGCAATGACCTCGTGTGTTGGCTGCCCACCTGTCGAGGAACGCCATCGCCGTAGCTGCATCGATGATCTTGTGTGAAAAGCAGAGACCGAGTGCTGTCCCACCGCAATCAAATGTGTTAACTTGTATGGCTATTTGCGGTGTTGCTTCTGGATCTGATTCATAGCCGAATGGCTGGCATGGAAGAAATTTATTCAGTAAATTTAGCTGAGGTTGTTTGAGAAAATCGAATAAACTGCCCTTCACCCGGGTTTCAACAAATGGAGCACCCTTCTCGAAGCTGTGTATAATGGAGTTGTTTCTCACCCTCCCAGATAAAGGGTAGAAGGTGGAGAGTGTTTGGGACAGTGATCTCTTTAGCTGAGTTAAGATTTGTAAGTGTTGAAATCCAGCTGTAAAGACTAAAGAGAGAATAGAGCTGTTATAACAGATTTTGTTATAACAGACTCTTGGCCCGTAGTATTAACAAGGATTGTATGTCTTTTGTATTGTAGTAGAAGTATACTCTATATATACTTCTCAGCACCGTAGCATAAATTAAGAATGAATGAATGAAAGTGAGATTGAAGAAATAGAATACTGAAATTTAACATGGTATCAGAGCCTGGTTTTTCGAATTATTTCTGTTCTCGGAAGCTACAGTGTTCTCGACACTGTTCATTGAACATTTACTGTTCAGATCGAAGCTCTCACTGAGCACCGAAACCCAGAAATTAAACACAATTCCCACAGTAGTTGTTTGTTCAACCCCGAAACCCAGAACACCCATTTCAAACCTTAAACCCGTCGAAAAACCCTTCAATCCATCACCTTCAGTGTATCCATCACTACGTATCATCTTCATTATCAAACTCGAACCCAGAACCCACAAACATTCAAAACTCAAACCAGAAACCCAGCCGAACAACCCAGAAAATCACCCACATAACCCATTCAAACATTCAAACACTCACAGCAAACATTCACAGACATTCAAACCTCATTCAAACACAGAACCCATTAAACCCAGAAATCATCACCCAACCTGCGTATTCATCGAAAAGAAGAAGGAAGAGAACAACTACTGTTCAAATCGAAGCAAACTCAATTTCTGTTTCCCAGAAATTATCAACCACTGGTGTAGCAGCGAATCCATACCGAAATTTACCCAACAAAACCCAGCTCATAAACCCAGCTCTAGCAACTAGGTGAAGCAATGTCTGCCAAGATTGAGTACAGGTGCTTTGTTGGCGGCCTTGCTTGGGCCACCACTGACCAGATCCTCCACGAGGCTTTTAGCCAGTATGGTGAAATCATCGATTCAAAGATTATAAAGGATCGTGAAACTGGGCGATCTCGAGGTTTTGGTTTTGTGACTCTCGGAAATGAGAAGGAAATGAGAGATGCTATTGAGGGGATGAACGGGACAGACCTTGATGGCCGTAATATCACCGTGACCGAAGCTCAATCCCGTGGAAGTGGTAGAGGCAGGTTTCGAAACAATGGAGACTGGGATCAGGCACAGAGAGGAATATACGAGTAGTGCGTGAGGGAGATAAAGGAGAACACGTGTCAGCTTGCAAAGGGGCAGATTGGAAAGATCTTGAGATTAAAAGGTGCAGGGTGGGATCTGCAAAGAGTGGATGCCACGGAGAGTTTTAGAGAGGTGATGATGGTGGGAACGTCAGATGAGGACGGTCATAAAAGGAAAATGATGAAAAGAGAGAAGAAGAAGAAGTGGGCGGCGGCTTGGGGAAGAGAAAGGGAAGAAAATGAATTAGGGCAAGTTCTTAATACTGGGCTGCCCGAAACAATGCTGCTGCCCGAATAGTGACCGAAATAGTGGGGTTGACCGAAATAGTGGGGTTGACCGGAGTGGGGTTGTTCTCATCATTGATTCCGCCACTGATGTTTTTTTTTGAAGATTGTAACCTTCTCTTCATATTTAATTCCGAGACTCCACACCCTGTTAATCAGGGGGAGTTCCCGGGCCTTCTCTCCAGGGGGAGAGTAATAATGAAGAGAACGAAGAAATTCCGAGACTCCACACCCTGTTAATCAGGGGGAGTTCCCGGGCTTTCTCTTCAGGGGGAGATCACAATCAGGATGAAGAGAACGAATTATTCCAAGTCTCCACACCCTGTTAATCAGGGGGAGATCTCGAAGATATTCCGTGACTCCACACCCTGTTAATCAGGGGGAGATCACCATCAGGAATTTTTACATTCGATAAGACAGCGTAGTTTGAAGGAGGGGGAAGAGAAAGAGCGGAACAGTCGTTAGGACGAGATTTAAAGGCTGACCGAGTTGACCGAAAATAAAAATGCAACTTGGTTGGTGTGTTCTCATTGCAGTGAAATGACGATATTCTCACAAAGGCGGTTTCAGGAAGAGCATTTCATGGTGCAATTCACAAGTTGGGCTTGATAAACATCTACGCTCCAACTTGAGGGGGAGTGTTGAAATCCAGCTGTAAAGACTAAAGAGAGAATAGAGCTGTTATAACAGATTTTGTTATAACAGACTCTTGGCCCGTAGTATTAACAAGGATTGTATGTCTTTTGTATTGTAGTAGAAGTATACTCTATATATACTTCTCAGCACCGTAGCATAAATTAAGAATGAATGAATGAAAGTGAGATTGAAGAAATAGAATACTGAAATTTAACAGTAAGCCTTTGAAATCTTGGTTGTTATTTGCTGGATAGAAGAACTGTTGGGAATCTGTTAAGGAATTTGTTATTTGTTATTTGTTATTAAGTTTGTTGCTTTTCTGTTTTTCCATTTGATAGTCACAGTAACGTGTGTTACATGAAGTGGCGTCGTTTTCTGTAAGGCTATATAAGCCTCTTGTTTCTTTCTTTTTCAATCAATGAAATACTCAGAACATTTGCTCTGATTTGAGTCAACAGTGAGTGATTAGCCAAGAGTGAGTGAGAGATTTACAGAGGGGTGAGACAATCACTTTAACAAGTGGTATCAGAGCGTGGGTGGGAAATCTGAGCGTGAGTGAGAAAGAAAACAGTGAGTGACTCAAGAACAAGAAAAGAATGAGTGAAGAGAAGAATTACGTGCAGCCTGCAATTCCACGCTTCGATGGTCACTATGACCATTGGAGCATGCTTATGGAAAATCTACTAAGATCCAAAGGCTATTGGAGTCTGGTAGAGACTGGGTACGAAGAAATTAAGGCAGCAGCTGCATCGAGTGAGACACATCAAAAGCAGCTAGAAGAGCTGATAACCAAAGACCTCAAGGTAAAAAATTATCTGTTCCAAGCTATTGACAGAACAATTCTTGAGCAGATCCTGAAGAAAAACACATCCAAGCAGATATGGGACTCGATGAAGAAAAAATTTGAAGGAAATGCCAGAGTTAAACGCTCAATTCTGCAAGCATTGAGGAGAGATTTTGAGATTCTGGAGATGAGGATGAGTGAGACAATTACCGATTATTTTGCCAGAGTCTTGGGTGTTGCAAACAAGATGAGGAGCAATGGTGAACAAATGAAAGAAGTCACAATTGTGGAAAAAATTCTCAGAACCTTAACTGAGAAATTCAACTACATAGTGGTGTCAATTGAAGAGTCCAAGGACATTGATTCTCTCACGATTGATGAACTTCAAAGCTCTCTTATTGTGCATGAGCAGAAATTCCATAAAAACCGAGGAGAAGAACATGCTCTAAGGATTACACATGAGGAGAGAAACCATGGAAGAGGACGTGGCAGAGCTGTGTTTAGAGGAGGAAGAGGCAGAGGAAGAGGTCGTCAACCTTACAACAAGTCCATTATTGAGTGCTTCAAATGCCATCATCTTGGACACTTCCAATATGAGTGTCCACAGTGGGACAAACAGGCTAATTACGCAGAGCTGGATGACAATGAAGAGATGCTTCTTATGGCCTATGTAGAGGAGCATGGAGCTGACAGAAATGATGTATGGTTTCTTGACAGTGGGTGTAGTAACCACATGTGTGGTGATCAAGTGTTGTTTGATGAGCTAGATGCTGAGTTCAAACAGGTGGTAAAATTGGGCAACAATATGAAGATGAATGTGGCTGGGAAAGGCACTATGAAGCTGTGCATTGACGGATTGAAGATTACAGTAGCTGATGTGTTCTATGTCCCTGAATTGAAGAATCATCTTCTAAGCATAGGTCAGTTACAAGAGAGAGGTTTAGCCATTCTAATTCAAGATAATAAATGCAGAATTTATCATCCTTCAAAAGGATTGATAATTCAAACTGATATGACTACAAACAGAATGTTTGTATTACTGTCCAATACTCAAAATTCTGAGGTGAACACAAACAAGGAATTGTGTCTTCAAACTACCACTGCAGACTTGGCTCACCTGTGGCATCGCAGATTTGGCCACTTAAATTACAAAGGTCTCAAGACTTGCAACATGGAGACATGGTCAGAGGCTTGCCTAGCTTTCCAGAACCGAGCAATGTCTGCACAGACTGTTTGAAGGGCAAGCAAATTCGAGATTCCATTCCCAAGATGAGTACATGGAGAGCTACTGAGAAGTTAGCACTTGTTCATGCTGACATATGTGGACCCATTTCTCCAAAATCCAGCAGCCACAAGAGGTATGTAATTTGCTTCATTGATGATTTCAGTAGAAAAGCATGGGTATATCTACTTGTAGAAAAATCAGATGCATATGCCTCCTTTAAAGTCTTTAAGAATTGTGTAGAAAAAGAAACTGGTTTAGCTATCAAGTGTTTAAGGACAGATCGGGGTGGAGAGTTTGTGTCTGGGGAATTCAATGATTTTTGCAAAAATCATGGTATAAAAAGGCAATTAACCACTGCTTATACACCGCAACAAAATGGTGTTGCGGAAAGGAAAAATAGAACTGTTATGAATATGGTGAGGTGTCTATTGTCTGAAAAGGGGATGCCTAAGAGTTTTTGGGCAGAGGCTGTAAATTGGACAATTTATGTGTTGAATAGGTGTCCCACAATGTCAGTAAAAAACATGACTCCTGAGGAGGCATGGACTGGAGTTAAACCTTCAGTAGAGCACTTTAGGGTGTTTGGAAGTATAGCACATGTGCATATTCCTGAAGCTAGGAGAACAAAACTAGAATTTAAAAGTCATTGCTGTGTGTTATTGGGTGTGAGTAATGAATCCAAAGGGTATAGGTTATATGATCCTATTTCTAAGAAAGTAATTGTTAGCCGAGATGTGGTATTTGAGGAAGATAAGAAATGGAAATGGGAATGGGACAAGAACTTAGAGAGTCAAATTCTGCTGGACTTAGAATGGGGAGATAAGGAAGATGATGAGAGTGAGTCAGGTCATTCTGACAGTTCTGGGAATGAAATTGGAAATGATTGTGGGATTGATAGTAGTATGGAGATGCTACCAAATTCCAGCAGTGGTGTTGACAGTAATGTGGAATTAATGCCAGTTTTAAGTAGTGAAGGGATGCTGCCGAATAGTGAGGAGATGTTGCCAATTGGCAAAAATGAATTGCAGCAGTCAACTCATGTTAGTGAAGTGCAAAATAATTCTATAAACAGGGGATCATCTAGTTCTAATGAAGGCAGAATTAGAAGGTCACCATTATGGCTAAGAGACTATGAAAGTGGTGAAGGGCTTGAGTTGTCTGATGAAGACATTAACATAAACTTGGCTCTATTAATCAGTACTGATCCAATCTGTTATGAGGATGCAAAGAAGACAGATAAATGGAGACAAGCCATGGATGTGGAGATGAGGTCAATTGAAAAGAACAAAACATGGTCTCTCACAGATTTGCCAAAAGGAGCTAAAAGGATTGGACTTAAATGGTTGTACAAAACAAAGTTGAATGAGCTTGGGGAGGTTGAGAAATACAAAGCACGCCTAGTTGCAAAGGGTTATGCTCAAGAGTATGGAGTTGATTATGAGGAGGTGTTTGCCCCAGTGGCTCGAATGGATACTGTTAGAATGATACTTGCATATGCTGCTCAAAAGGGTTGGAATATCTTCCAACTCGATGTCAAATCTGCATTCCTTCATGGAGAATTGACAGAAGATGTTTTTGTTGAACAACCTAAAGGATATGAAGTGAAGGATGAAATCCATAAGGTTTATAAGCTCAACAAAGCTTTGTACGGTCTAAAGCAAGCACCTAGGGCTTGGTTTAGTAGAATTGAATCATATTTCTTAAAAGAGGGATTTGGTAAGTGTGACAGTGAACATACTCTTTTTATCAAAAGAAACAATCAAGGTAGAAGATTGATTGTAAGTATATATGTTGATGATCTAATCTACACAGGAGATGATGATCTTATGATGAGTGAATTCAAAGGCTCAATGATGAAAGAATTTGACATGTCGGATTTGGGAAAAATGAAGTATTTCCTTGGCATTGAAGTAATTCAATTTGATGATGGAATCTTTATAAGTCAAAAGAAGTATGCAATGGAAGTGTTGAAAAGGTTTGGGATGGAAAATTGCAAAGAAGTTCAGAATCCAATCATCCCTGGTTTCAAAATGTTTAAAGATGAAAATGGGGTGGAAGTGGATGATATTGCTTATAAGCAACTGGTAGGGAGCATGATGTACCTAACAGCTACTCGGCCTGATATTATGTTTTCTGTTAGTTTAACTAGCAGATATATGTCAAGGCCTACAGAGCTGCATCTCATGGCAGCCAAAAGAATTTTGAGGTACCTGCAAGGAACAACTGACTTCGGGATTCTTTACAGGAAAGGAGGAAACAGAGAGTTGATTGGCTTTATGGACAGTGACTACGCAGGTTGCATGGAGGATAGAAAGAGCACCTCAGGGTATTCCTTTATTCTGAGCTCAGGGGCAGTGGCATGGTCTTCACGAAAACAGCCAATTGTTACACTTAGCACAACTGAGGCAGAATTCGTGGCTGCTGCTGCATGTGCATGTCAGGCTGTGTGGATGAAGAAGGTGCTTGAAAAACTGGGCTATGAAGGCAGTGACACCACTACTATATTTTGTGACAATAGCTCAACAATAAAGCTATCAAAAAATCCTGTGATGCATGGTAGAAGTAAGCACATTGATGTGCGTTTTCATTTCTTGCGTGAATTGGCTAAAGAAGGAGTCATTCAATTAGTCTACTGTGGGACTAATGAGCAGGTAGCAGATGTGTTAACCAAGCCTCTCAAACTGGATTCATTTCAGAAGCTGAGAAGTGAGCTAGGAGTCTGCAAAGCACCTGAGTTAAACTAGTTGTATGGACAATCTAGTTTAAGGGAGGGATTGTTGGGAATCTGTTAAGGAATTTGTTATTTGTTATTTGTTATTAAGTTTGTTGCTTTTCTGTTTTTCCATTTGATAGTCACAGTAACGTGTGTTACATGAAGTGGCGTCGTTTTCTGTAAGGCTATATAAGCCTCTTGTTTCTTTCTTTTTCAATCAATGAAATACTCAGAACATTTGCTCTGATTTGAGTCAACAGTGAGTGATTAGCCAAGAGTGAGTGAGAGATTTACAGAGGGGTGAGACAATCACTTTAACAAGAACACCATTGGAATATAAGTTGTGGGAAAAAGCTGATCCAAAATGGACATCTTGAACGGTAGAAGGTGATGGATGGATGGCGAAGAGGGTTTGATGAGCTCTTTTGAAATGATACTCATGTCCATATTGAAGACCACTTAAACAGAAGCAGAATCTTTAATGCAAAAAGAGATGTTGGTTGTTGATGTGCATGGTATCTTCCTACTTTGAGGGAGCGTCTTATATAGAAAATAAACTGTACAAATAAACGAACTGACTTCAAAAACCCAGAAAAAAAAAATATTTTTTCTCTTGACTGGATTCTTATGCCGATATGGTAGGTCGGTGTTATTAATTTAAAATAGATATGGGTCTACCACGAATGTATTTGGGAGTGTAGCTAGTGTGGCTGGTAGTGTAGAAAAAATAGGTGTTTTGGGTGTTTTACACACTTCAGCGGACCACCTCAGCATCAAAGCCTCCTTTACAGCAGTGCCACCAGTGACTCTTCCGTCTTGACTCGTCGAGGTAAACGAGTGTGCTGTGCCAAACTCAGCTAATAACCTCTTCCATGGTTGAATTAATTTGATGGGTTGTTGGGTTAGATATGGGTTTGCTACGTCTTTAGCGGACCACCTCTGCATCAAAGTTTCTTCTTTACAGCAGCACCACCGGTACCTCTTGTTTCTTGACTCTTCGAGGTAAAGGAGTGTGCTGTGCCAAACTGCTCTTCCATGGTTGAATTAATTTGATGGGTGTGCTTGTGTTTCGACCGGGAGAGAGAGAGAGAGAGAGAGATGATGGGTTGAATTGCTAATGGTTAGACACTCTCTTGATTAGTTTTTACGAGCCAATGTCGTTTGCTCCGCTGCAGCTATAAATTTTGTTTTGTTTCTTTTTAATTTTTTTATTTCTATTTTTATATTTTTTTATTTAGTTTTGATCCTTTATTTTTAATTTTTGTATTCTTGATTTGGTTTCTGGGATAGTTCTTAATTTTTTATTTGTATTTACGTATCTATATTCATAGTTTTGACTTATTTTTTGTTGTAATTCATCTTTGTATTAAATGTATTTGGCATTAAAAAATAATATCAATTTATATTTGGTGATGTGAAATGAGAGTGAAACTCTCTCCTAACATGTATAGTGAATCTTCTGTTGTTAGTGATTTGTTATCTTTGTGTTTATTTTTTTGCATTTGTTTTGTTTATATTTGGCATTATATATTTTTAGTTTAAAGTGATTTTATTTAAAAAAAAATAAATTATTTTTTTTTATTTTTTAAGATTTATTCTTCATATTATTATATTAAAAGTATCTCAGAACACTGAGATTAAATTAATTTGAGATTTTTTTTAAAAAAAAAAACTAAGTTGATTTTTAAAGAGTGTTAATATTAAACAAATATCAAAATATATAATTATTTTTAAGAGAAAAAATAGTAAAATAATCATTCTTATTATTTTAAATGTCTTATCCATAACAAAATGAATATATAAAAAAAACTAACTATTCAAAAGGTTTGTAGGCTAATTATTTCTCTTAGATGTATAGCATCACAGAAAAAATCTAGGACCAGTATTTTTTCTTACATGTTAAAAAATTAGGCTCTGGCTGCGGCGAAGGGCAGGGCAAGTAGCTCATATATGTTTTCATTTTAGATAATTTGGCCCAATTCTTTCACCTGTTTTATCTACGTGTGAATTTGTATATTTTCTATTTACTTGATATGAGATCTAAAATATCATACATAAAAAAGCCACAAAAGTTTATTTTTAACAATAACAACATTGTCTCACGAATTATTTTTATTATTATTCTCATTGTTATTATCATGATTCTTAGATTGTCATAATTATTATAGTTGTCATAATAATCATTATTATAAATAATTAATATTCTAAATATTACTCACAATACTATTGTTGCCACTATTATTATCATCATAAAAAGAAATTCAATTATGTTTTATTTTTTAAGATTTATTCTTCATATTATTAAATTAAAAGTATTTCAGAACACTCAGATTAAATTAATTTGAGTTTTTTCCAAAAAAACTTAGCTCAATTTTTATATATTTTTTAAAGAGTTTATATTATATAAACATCAAAATATTATATTAGCCTCACATATTTTTTTTAAAAAATATCTTTAAAATAATCATTATCATTACTTGAAACATCTTTTCCTTGTATGTTTAAAAGTAGAAATTCTCACCGATTACCTTCTTTAAAAGCAAATCAATCACCATCAAGTTCAACCATTTTAATGTTTAAAACGTGATTGCTCAAGGACTTTCTTTTTAAATTTTCTTCAAACAACTTCCTCTTTCCTTTCCTAACACCAAGATATAACAACTTAAAAAAAATGAGGCGTAAAAATCTCAAACAACAAGTTATAGAATTTATTTTTATCAATGTCAATTTTGATTTTGTTCTTCAATTTTTTGACAACAGATTTAAATTATATTTTGCAAAATATATCTTTAGGTTAAGATGAAAATAACTTATTACACTTTAGATATTCAAAGGAATATAAGTATATATATTCTTGATTATTCACTCAGGCTACACTATGAGTTGGGTCAAGTTTTTCTTGAACGTAAAAAAATATTTAGATGTTGCTTGTTTATTTTTCTACTAGAAACAAATTAAAGTGTGTGAGGGTTGATTAGATGTAATCTAGTTGACTTTGTGAGTCTAAAATCAACTCATACAACTCGTAAGAACATAGTTTGAATAAAAAATAATTTCAAGATAACATTTATTTTTAATATTAAGGTAACAACATATTGAATTGACTTGTATCAACCAGGGTTAATATGTTAAATCCATGACCAGAGTTATGAGACTATAACTCCATATAATGAAAATAGAGATAAATCATGGAGTTTAATTCCAAACTAACTTAATGTTAAGGGATAAAATAAATAAATAAATTAACAAAGAATCTATAAAGGTGATTAGAGCTAACATATCAAACCCACAATCCAGGTTATAAGACCAAGATTACTAAATGGAAAAAAAAATTAAACAAATTAAAAATTATAATCCCCAATAAACTCAATTTTAAAGCATGAGATTAAGAAAAAATAAATTGAATAAAAAACAACCAAAGTCAATTCAAAAAACACATGACCCAAGTCATCAGACTGAAAAAACATTATAAAAACAAATAAACAAATGACCTAAATTAACCTAAATTAACCTGCTGAATCTGTATTTTTAATCATGAGCACCTTAGAGAGCAATTAAAAAAAAATTGAAGGTTAATTTTTAATTGCACTTTCATATTTAATATTGAACAATGAAATTTACAGGAGAAAATTAATTAAAAAACCACACAAAAAATAAGCAAAGTTAATATAGGTTAACTTGTTAATTATTATTCTCAGGTCATGATATATAGATTGAGATAAATCATGAGCCTAATTCTAAATCAAACACAATATTAATATTAAATGATTAAATAAATAAAAATTAATTAAAAAAATCAAAGAAGAAAAAAAGAGCAAAGTAATATTACAATCAATAATGCTTTGTGAGAGGAGGGTATAATAAATCCCTCTTAAGAAAACATAGATTGATAAAAAAAAAAAAAAAAGGATTATTGTAATGAATGTGGTTTGCGATTTGTGAGGAGATGTGTAGTAAAATTCTGTCTCGTATAGTTTATAGTTAATTGCTGAAAGTGATGGGATTAACTTGGATAGTATTACTTTTCTAAAGTCAATAAAATGAAGGAATTCTGGCCAATAATATTAGAGGTAGAGGTTACAAACGATAGGTGCAAATTTTTTAATAAACACATGTTTAGTTGATTGAAGTAAAATATTTTTATATTAAAGTATTTTTTTTTTTAAATTCTTTTATATTTTTAAAAATAAAATATATTTTTCAAACAAGATTATTGCACTCTCCTAATCCCAAGAGATTCTATTTGCAAAAATTAGATAACATCAAGTTTTGTTTAACCTGAAATCCAAGATGAGTCAAACTTAAAAGTAACCCAAAATTTGTGCATTGATTTGGTTGGCATAACTCGTCGATTAAGTAATATTTTAAATTAAAAAAAAATATTTAGATAAAATTTGTGCATTGGATTTGGTTGACATACATATGATTATTGCAAATCTAAAGAATGTGTGCGTGTGTGAAATGGTCGTGCGTGTTGTTCTTATAAACTTTATTTACTGACAGAATCAACGAAGAATAATATTTTCAAGTTATTCTATTAGTAATTTCATCGGTGATTTAAATTAAAATTTCAAAATTCTACAAAAAAATCAAAACACCCTCTAAATATTATCGATGACATTTAATTTTGTCATTATTTATATAGGTATATCAGTGTGTAATATTTAGTTGAACAGTTGTGTTAGGAGTGAAACAGTTCTTTTAGACACTAGAAAATACCGACAAAATAGTCCATAGGTAGATCCGTGTGTAATGTTTCAACTGAACAATTGCGTTCAAAGCGAAAACAATTCTTTACACATTGGAAAATACCAATGGAATAGTCCTTCGGTAATTCGTATGTAATTTTTCAACTGAACAATTGTGTTGGGAGCAGAACAATTCTTTTACACACTTGGAAATACCAACAGAATAGTCCATTGATAAATCCGTGTGTAATATTTCAGTTGAACAATTGCGATGGAAAACAGAATAATTCTCTTGCATACCGGAAAATACCAATGGAATAGTCCGTCAGTAAATTCGTGTGTAAGTCAAAGGCTCGAATGACCATAATTGTTTCAGCTCATCAATCAATGGATGAAAACAAACATCAATGTTGAGGCCTGAACTATAAGAACCAGGTGTGATCATTGTTAAAACATGAAATTCAACCTCATACACATCCCTAATAGTAAGATGTATTCCATGAGTATCACCGTCCAACAGGAATAAGAAGCGACAAATGAACCAAATGGATTGAATCCGTTTGTACATAAACCAAAAGGCACATTATTTGCTTCCACTGAATAGCACTGGTTAAAGTGTTTCCAGACTTCACCATCAGAAGGGTGCACCGTCACTCCATCAATTGCATGACGTGAATGGTGTCATGTCAAGTGTTTAACAATCTTTGATGACATTAATAACCACTGCAGTTTAGGCGTGATGGGACATTAATATACAATAAAAGTCTATCCCCTATCAGTTCTATGTTTATAAAGAGGATGCCCACTTGTTTTCAACTCAGTCAACTATGCATTTTCAAGGTAATACAACATACATAAACTTAGATATATGTCAATTTTCTGGTATACTTTTTGGTGAATACATAATACAAACGAGATGGTAGATATGTAAAATGTGATATAAAAACACTATGAGATCGTGATCTTGATCCAAATTTTCAAATATAAAACTATAGTTACCTCACTATTTTAATGCTATCAAGCACAAGAAATTCAATTTATCTTGTTAGATGAATGAATAAACCCCTATAAACCTGAATTTATGATCTTGTTTATTTCTTTTTTTATTACTCTAAATACATATTCTAGACAAAAGGAAAGGTTTGGACATTTTTTTATTAAAAGAACCTTAACCCCAAACTAGATAGTAAAGAGAAAACAAACTAAACGAAAAGAACAAACGTGAAACAAAAACTACTTGCGGGTGGTGGAAAGCTATATATCGGCGACCAAAATCTATTAAGAGAAGAACAATAACAGCATCAAATCCATGAATTTTTTATTAGACATATAGAATACTAGCAATCGGGGGAGTATTAAAGAACAATCATCTATTAAGATGATGCATAAGGCACGAAAATACTAGGATTTGGAGTAGAGAATTTGCTGAACTCAGCGTTACGCTCTACCACAGACATTATTTTTTCATCCAAGGTCATCCATACCTCAACTTCATTGTTTCGTCCAGTCTGTTTGAAGAAAGTAACGTTCGTCCAACCTCGGGGGCGTCCAACTTCTCCTGTAAGACCAACCCATATAGGTTTTCCCCATCCAAAGTCGACATCATTTAAATCAAACTGAAGCCAGCTCGAAAATAAAAATATTTCTGGGTTTCTCGAGCCTATCTCCACCAGCTGTTTCAGCAAAGACCTGGATATGCCTTGAAACCCGTTCTCACCTTCGAAATCCTTGAGGTAGCCATAGTTTAAGTTGGTGAACGATTCTCTAGTTAAGCTCACCAAATCATTCAACTCTATCTTTGTATCAGCCAACTCACAGGCTGCCAATGCATGCCGCCATAGGTTTCCAATAGAGTACCTTGAAAACATAGGTTTTGTTCTTTGTCTTATATTCACTGTATGTATAGAGACAGAAGGCCTTGGCCGAGCGCGTAACGATCTACAAGCTTCTGTGTAGGATTTCCAAATAAACGCAGTCAGTGCTTCTGTGCGAGATGGATTCGGCACACGTTTGCTTTTAGCTTTATCCTTTAGAGTGGCAATGGCATCGGCATCAAAAACGAATCTCTGGGTAACATTTCCCTCTTTGAACAAATAGTTTTCCGTCACCCACAAGGGAAATTGAACTAATAATTCATTTTGCGGAGGAAATCGGGATGACGCCTCAAAAAGACAAGGATTTATTTTCTCACCGCAATAACCCCGTGTGTTAGCTGCCCAGCTGTCGAGGAACGCCATCGCCGTAGCTCCATCGATGATCTTGTGTGAAAAGCAGAGACCGAGTGCTGTCCCACCGCAATCAAATGTGTTAACTTGTATGGCTACTTGCGGTGTTGCTTCAGCATTTGATTCATAGCCGAATGGCTGGCATGGAAGAAATTTATTCAGTAAATTTAGCTGAGGCTCTTTAAGAAAATCGAACAAAGTGCCCTTCACCCGGGTTTCAACAAATGGAGCACCCTTCTCGAAGCTGTCTATAATGGAGTTGTTTCTCACCCTCCCAGATAAAGGGTAGAAGGTGGAGAGTGTTTGGGACAGTGATCTCTTTAGCTGAGTTGAGATTTGTAAACCATTGAAATCTTGGTTGTTATTTGCTGGATAGAAGAACACCATTGGAATATAAGTTGTGGGAAAAAGCTGATCCATAAGGGACAGCTTGAACGGTAGAAGGTGATGGATGGATGGCGAAGTGGGTTTGATAAGCTCTTTTGAAATGATACAGATGTCCATATTGAAGACCACTGGAGCAAAAGCAGAAATCAGGAGAGGAAGTACTGCCGAAGTGATGGGAAGAGTTTTTTCCTCTATCGATGACTATTAAATATTTTACAAATAATAATTGATAGGTTTGGATTTTGATTGGCTCTTTGAATTTCCATGTGCGATCCCTATTGTCATTGGTGTTTTCTGTAGGATAATTGAAAGATACTTATGTGACTGAAAATGGAGGAAGGAATAATAATAAAAAAAAAACTTTTATTATCTTATTGTTTAGGGGTGTTTGTATCTTTTTAAGTTTATTTTGAACAATACAGCTATATTTTTATTCTTGCCAACAGACAAATAAACATTATTTGGACAGAATATTTTTGATTTTTCACATTATTGATGAACAATGAAATAACCATCATAGCTTTCAATAGGATAAAAAATTAGAGTTTTCGGTGAGGATTATTTTGGCTTTTCATATGTTTACATACAATAAAAATATTGGTGTGCCCTCAAGAAAAACAAAAGCAAAGCGTTGACATTAGAGATGTTTAGGTAATTATAGGTTTTTAAATTTTTTCTGCAAAAACTGATGGCACATTTGTTTGATGCGTCACCAGTTTTCTTTCGTCCTCCAAGATTAATGGCTTGAAAAATTATGTGGTTCAATACTATCTTTATCTAATTTCTTAAAAGTATGTTACTTGCCATTAGTATTGAGAACAAAAAAATTGTTTTACTTAATTTTTATTTTTTATTTTGGTCTTTATTCTTTTAATTTTGTTTTAGTTTTGATCTCTTTAATTTTTTCAGTCCTTCTAAAACATACATTATCTTTTTTGTATTTATATATCTATACTCTTAGTTTTGGTTTTTAATTTTTATCATTTTCTCTTTTATTGAGGTTTTTTTATTCAATTTTGTCATGAAATTTTAATTCATGTTGATAATCATTTTATAATTGATATTTCTTTTTTTTTCTATTTGTTTTTTTTATTCTTATTTTTCATTATTATTCAAATCAAATAATTTCTTAAGCACTGATAATATTTATTTTGGTTCCATCATTTATTTTGGTTGTTTTTATTTGCTCTTTTGTTAAAAAAATTTAGTTTTTCATTTTATTCTTCAAGATAATTTCATGGTTTTCATTGTTTACACAATAATAATAATAATAATAATAATAATAATAATAATAATAATAATAATAATAATAATAATAATAATAATATTATTATTATTATTATTATTATTATTATTATTATTATTATTATTATTATTATTATTATTATTATTATTATTATTATTATTATTATTATTATTATTATTATTATTATTATCTTAGTGATTGTTTTTATCATTGTTTTCTTGTTTGCTCTTTTATTATAGTTTATTATTATTATTACTCGAGATAATTTAATATTTTTTATTGTTTAAACAATAATAGTAATGACAATGATGATAATTAGAATAATTTATTATAATTATTGTGGTGCTTAAAGTATTAATAATTATAGATATTGTGCTAAGTGTAAGTACAATGGCAAGAGCCATTTTGAAGAGCCAAATCATACTCTTTGAATAGTATGTCAATGGCTTTTGAGTTGATGTGTTGTCCAATGGTAAAGAGCCATTTTGGGGAGCTATTTTTTTATATTATTTTAAATAAAGTTCAATTATTTTGTATATAGTTTAATTATACAATTAATAGGAGTAAGTTATATAATTAAATAATTGCTTTTGAGAATCCCGCCAATAATAAAATTTTTATTTTTATTTATATTTAAATTTTAAAAAATGAATTTAATTATAATTAAAAGATCCAAAATATTTGAAATTTGAAATTTTGATTGTTAGAAAAAGTTAAAAAATAAATTTAACACATTAACAAATAACCAATAAGTTCTTATATAATTAATTAACATACATTCCATTACAAATAATTCAATCAAATTAATTACAAATAAGTACTCCTTTTTTCCATAATTTCCAACTTTTTATCTTCAAAATACGCTGCAGAAATTGGATCCATTGTAGAAGTATCCATCTTCATAATCTCTATTTCTTGTTTCTCTTGCTTTTGTTTTATCAATAAAGCTTGTTGCTCTAACAAAAATTTTCTGTCTTGTGTAACTATTTTTGACGAATTTTGCATAATTATTTTTCTATGTTAACTATTTTTTTATGCTAACTATTTTAACTGACAAAAAAATCCTAATTAATGAATTGCGCATATTTATATTTCTTTGCTAACTATATTTTTATGCTAACAATTATAATTATTATAATTCATAATAATAATATATAAACCTCCCCTCACCCGTTCCCCCCCACACCCAAACCCTAATTTCCTCTCTCTTAGCGCCGCCCTCGTTTCTCTCTCCGTCCAGCTCCCTTCCCTCTCAGCCTCTAGCCCGCCCACCCTCCGTCTACCACCTCCAGCCCCCCTCCCTGTCAGCCCCCCCCCCCCCCCCCCCCCCCCTGCCCCCCTGCCACCTCTAGCCCCCTCTCTCTCAGCCTCCAGACCCCCTCCCTCCCTCTCAGCCTCTAGCCCCCCTTCCTTCTCCCCCCTATTTACTCCCCTCCAGCCCGGCCTCTTTGTTACTCGATTTTAAATCAAAGAACAAGTTTGGAGAACACACTTGGTACGTATGTTGATCGAAGTGCAAATGTTGCTGAGTTTTTGGTAAACGTTGATCGAAGTGCAAATGTTGATTGATTATCTGTGCAAAATAAATTTTGTTGATTGTTGTTGCTGTGATTTTTTAGATTGTCGTTGCAATTGTGATTGTGATTTTATACATTGTTGTTGCAACGGTCAAAATTCTACCAACGGCTATATTTATTTGTTTTTTGCCTCTGCATCAATTCCTGTGGGAATGCCTTCAGCCTAGAAGAAGAGGCAAAATGCCTCTCGGGATGGCTCTCCCGTTGGAGAGCAGAAATTGAGCAAGAATAAACATATTTTTAAATATTTAGCTTTGGCTCTCGGGATACCTCTCCCATTGGACTTACCCTAATAGTGGCAATAACCCATAAAATAACATTAAGAATATCAATAATTATAAATTTTATTATAATCCAAATGATTATAATAATTATATTCATAATGATAATAATACTAATTTTGTTTTCTTCCTTTAATTTTGTCCTTTAATTATTTTCCTTTGTTTTTCAAATCAAATAATATTTTCTTCATGCTGATAAAAAAAATGGGTTTTGTCTTCAATCATAATGATAACAATAAGAATAATACTTCAACTAATTTATCATTCGATGTTGTATTTATTAAGAATTAAATTTTAAAACTTCTCTACACATAATATTTCAAATCTAATTTCACGGATTAATGGTTTGATAAAATTCTACAACTCAGTGATGTATTTAATTTTTTATATCTTATTTATTTAAAATTGTATTATTTAACATTAGTATATAAGAAAAACAATTGTCTTATAATTAGTTTTTTAACATTACTTAGCAAAAACTCTATCTAGATTGATTAGTTTGCCAAATTGTATATCATTATAAAAAAAAGAACTCATACTCTTAACATTTGTTTTACTTTTAAAATAATTAGTTCTGGCTACGGCAAAGAGCAAAGCAAGTGACTCGTAATGTCCATTATAGAATATGAACCTGAATTTCCAATGGTAATTGTCATTGTAGATTATAATCAGGAACAAATTTTTTGTTACTTAGCTTTGTAATTCAACAAAAAATTCATTATTAATTTTCATTGTTGAGTTATAGCTAGCAACAGAATATCTGAATTTTCGTTGTTGAGCATCATTATTTTTTCATTAATATTTAATCTTCCTAATTTATTAATTGTTTTATTAATTATGAGTGAATATTTTGAAAGTAGTAAAACATATTTAAAATGATTATAATAATTATATTCATAATGATAATAATACTAATCTTGTTTTCTTCCTTTAATTATTTTCCTTTGTTTTTCAAATTAAATAATATTTTTTTCATGCTGATAAAAAAAGGGTTTTGCCTTCAATCATAATGATAACAATAAGAATAAAACTTCAACTAATTTATCATTCGATGTTGTATTTATTAATAATTAAGTTTTAAAACTTATCTATATATAATGTTTCAAATCTAATTTCACGGATTAATGGTTTGAAAAAAATTTGTAACTCAATGTTGTATTTATTTTTTTTATCTTATTTATTTAAAATTGTATTACTTAACATTAGTATTAAACACAAAAAGTTATCTTATAATTGGTATTTTAACATTACTTAGCAAAAATTCTATCCAGGTTGATTAGTTTGCCAAAATTTATAGCATTATAAAAAAAACAAGAACTCATACTCTTAACTCTTAAAATTGTTTGTCATGCATGATGCATTTAACTGGTTAAGAGATGAGGTTTCTCTTCGGAGGCTGTTTATTTTTATATTCTATTTGTTTTTGTATTTTGAGAGTGTTTATTAAAGAAATTAAAGTTTTTTTTTTTTTTTTGTATGTTGCCTCTCTTTTAATTTTTATTTTTGCTGCTAATTAAATTAAAAGTCCACTTACCAGTGAAAATAAATTGTTCAAATAAACGCACTGACTTAAAAAACCCAGGAGAAAAAAAATCAAATAAATTGTTCAAATTTTTTTTCTCGACTGGATTCTTATGCCGAAACGGTAAGTCGGTGTTATTCATTCAAAATAGATATGGGTCTACTACGTCTTCAGCGGACCACCTCTGCATCAAAGTCTCCTTTACAGCAGCGCCACCAGTGACTCTTCCGTCTTGACTCGTCGAGGTAAATGAATGTGCTGTGCCGAACTCTGCTAATAACCTCTTCCATGGTTGAATTAATTTGATGGGTGTGCTTGTGTTTCGGCCGAGATGATGGGTTGAATTGATGATGGTTCGACACTCTGTTGATTAGTTTTTACGTAAAACACTTTTATTGTATACATGAATTTATCAACGATTATGAGTTTTTTTTGTACCCATCCCATAATTTTTGTTTTCATCATCATCATCATCAATGGCTAGGATGGTGACTCGACAGCGACTCACCATAGCATCAACTCAACCCTCACAGCTGCAAAATATCGCAGTTCTTTTGATTGCAGACCACATGGCGTGAATATGGTGTTGTCCATCTTCGAATCAGACTCTTTTCAGATCCAGTTAACCACCTCCTATGGAAAGGAGCAATTATAATATCAAGAGACAAAAGTCCTTTTCCATTTCCACTGCAATAATTACAGAAGTCCAATCCGATGTTTCGAAACAATTGCATGGCAAGCACCCCCACCGACTGATTTCGTTGCGTTTAGCTCTAATTTGTAAAGCAGCACAGTGGATATCTCATGAAAAACTTCATAGATGGCAGGGACTTTTTTTATCATCCAAGATTAACTCAACATCCTCTGTGTTTTAACTATAATCATGCAATTCTGTGTTCTGAAGAACATCCTGAGGGACCGACACCCAAACTAGCTGAAATGTTAAGGAGCTGTGGTGGTCCGATCCTGGAAATCAATCTTTCTTTCTTGCTCTCTGGTTTCCATGGCTGCCCAGAAATCACAGGCATGCAGAAACTCAACTATCAGTACTAAAATTTCGGGTTAAGCAGAGCAGTAAATTAGCAATAAACTCCTTAATTGATAGCCATATACAATAACACTGCACTGATCACCTCAATTGTGTCCTGTTTGTACTTTCACAACCAGGTCATGAGTTCGAAGGTTGGCAGAGAGAGAATACAATAACACTACATCAAACGTATATATTTTCAACAAGGCATCTGGATCGGCTTCGTCTCCCCAGATTTTTGAAAGTATGATCATCGATCAGGAACTTGTGTATATTTCACTAACTCTTTTCCTATTCTTCTCTTGATATATATATATATATATATATATTTTTTTTTTTTTTTTTTTTTTTTTTTCTGATACGTATTTTAGCACATCAGCATCTCCAATCCAGGCGGACCTCGCCAGGACCAAGTAGACCCAGTATGTGCTGGTCAGGTTTCCGGAAAGATACAATGTGGCTGCTCACCATGAAGGCAGTCACACGCTCAATCAACGGATGAAAACAAACATCAATGTTGAGGCCTGAACTATAAGAACCAGGTATGATCATTGTTAAAACATGAAATCCAACCTCATACACATCCCTAATAGCAAGATGTATTCCATGAGTATCACTGTCCAACAGGAATAAGAAGCAGCGACAAATGAACCAAATGGATAGAATCTGTTTGTACATAAACCAAAAGGCACATTATTTGCTTCCACTGAATATGCACATGGTTAAAGTGTTTCCAGACTTCACCATCAAAAGGGTGCACCGTCACTCCATCAATTGCATTATGTGAATGGTGTCATGTCAAGTGTTTAACAATCTTTGATGACATTAATAACCACTGCAGTTTAGGCGTGATGGGACATTAATATACAATAAAAGTCTATCATCTATCAGTTCTGTGTTTATAAAGAGGATGCCCACATGTTTTGCACTCGGTCAACTATGCATTTTCAAGGTAATACAACATACATAAACTTAGACATATGTCAATTTTCTGGTATACTTTTTGGTGAATACATGATACAAACGAGATGGTAGATATGTAAAATGTGATATAAAAACACTATGAGATAGTGATCTTTATCCAAATTTTCAAATATAAAACTATAGTTACCTCACTATTTTAATGCTATCAAGCACAAGAAATTCAATTTATCTTGTTAGATGAATGAATCAACCCCTATAAACCTGAAATTTATGATCTTGTTTATTTCTTTTTTTATTACTCTAAATACCTATTCTAGACAAAAGGAAAGGTTTGGACATTTTTTATTAAAAGAACCTTAACCCCAAACTAGATAGTAAAGAGAGAACAAACTAAACGAAAAGAACAAACGTGAAACAAAAACTACTTGCGGGTGGTGGAAAGCTGTATTTCGGCGACCAAAAAAGACCTTACAGAATATGTGACCACGTTATATTTGACTCTTTTTTTTTTGACTTGACATCGCGAGTGGTGGAGGAAACTCAAAAGTAGTTCCATAAAAATATTTTACGACGATGTTGTAGCTGCGATGGATTCTTTAGCAACGCCAATATATAACAAACGGAGACTAACAAAAACAAGGACACAGCACAAGGAGAGTAGAACCACACAATGAAGGAAAAGAGAAGAACAGTAACAGTAACAGCATCAAATCCATGAAATCTTTATTAGACATATAGAATACTTGAATCGGGGGAACATTAAAGAACAATCATGTATTAAGATGATGCATGAGGCACGAAAATACTAGGATTTGGAGTAGAGAATTTGCAGAACTCAGCGTTACGGTCTACCACAGACATTATTTTTTCATCTAAGGTCATCCATACCTCAACTTCATTGTTTCGTCCAGTCTGTTTGAAGAAAGTAACATTCGTACAGCCTCGGGGGCGTCCAACTTCTCCTGTAAGACCAACCCATATAGGTTTTCCCCATCCAAAGTCGACATCATTCAAATCAAACTGAAGCCAACTCGAAAAAAAAAATATTTCTGGGTTTCTCGAGCCTATCTCCACCAGCTGTTTCAGCAAAGACCCGGATATGCCTTGAAACCCGTTCTCACCTTCGAAATCCTTGAGGTAGCCATAGTTTATGTTGGTGAACGATTCTCTAGTTAAGCTCACCAAATCATTCAACTCTATCTTTGTATCAGCCAACTCACAGGCTGTCAATGCATGCCGCCATAGGTTTCCAATAGAGTACCTTGAAAACCTAGGTTTTGTTCTTTGTCTTATATTCACTGTATGTATAGAGACAGAAGGCCTTGGCTGAGCGCGTAACGATCTACAAGCTTCTGTGTAGGATTTCCAAATAAACGCAGTCAGTGCTTCTGTGCGAGATGGATTCGGCACACGTTTGCTTTTAGCTTTATCCTTTAGAGTGGCAATGGCATCGGCATCAAAAACGAATCTCTGGGTAACATTTCCCTCTTTGAACAAATAGTTTTCCGTCACCCACAAGGGTAATTGAACTAATAATTCATTTTGCGGAGGAAATCGGGATGACGCCTCAAAAAGACTAGGATTTATTTTCTCACCGCAATGACCCCGTGTGTTAGCTGCCCAGCTGTCGAGGAACGCCATCGCCGTAGCTCCATCGATGATCTTGTGTGAAAAGCAGAGACCGAGTGCTGTCCCACCGCAATCAAATGTGTTAACTTGTATGGCTACTTGCGGTGTTGCTTCAGCATTTGATTCATAGCCGAATGGCTGGCATGGAAGAAATTTATTCAGTAAATTTAGCCGAGGCTCTTTAAGAAAATCGAACAAACTGCCCTTCACCCGGGTTTCAACAAATGGAGCACCCTTCTCGAAGCTGTCTATAATGGAGTTGTTTCTCACCCTCCCAGATAAAGGGTAGAAGGTGGAGAGTGTTTGGGACAGTGATCTCTTTAGCTGAGTTGAGATTTGTAAACCTTTGAAATCTTGGCTGTTATTTGCTGGATAGAAGAACACCATTGGAATATAAGTTGTCGGAAAAAGCTGATCCATAAGGGACAGCTTGAACGGTAGAAGGTGATGGATGGATGGCGACGTGGGTTTGATAAGCTCTTTTGAAATGATACAGATGTCCATATTGAAGACCACTTCAACAAGAGCAGAAACCAGGAGAGGAAGTGCCGAAGTGATGGGAAGAGTTTTTTCCTCTATCGATGACTATTAAATATTTTACAAATAATAATTGATAGGTTTGGATTTTGATTGGCTCTTTGAATTTCCATGTGCGGTCCCTATTGTCATTAATGTTTTCTGTAGGATAATTGAAAGATACTTGTGTGGCTGAAAATGGATGAAGAAATAATAATAATAAAAAAAAAAAACTTTTATTATGTGATTGTTTAGGGGTGTTTGTATCTTTTCCCGTATATTTTGAACAATACAACTATATTTTTATTTTTGCCAACATACAAATAAACATTGTTTGGACAGGATATTTTTTATTTTTCACATTACCATCATAGCCTTCAATAGGACAAAAAATTAGAGTTTTCGATGAGGGTTTTTTTGGCTTTTCAAATGTTTACATGCAATAAAAATACTGGTGTGCCCTCAAGAAAAACAAAAGCAAAGCGTTGACATTAGAGATGTTTAGGTAATTATAAGTCTTTAAATTTTTTCTGCAAAAACTATTGGCACATCTTCTTGATGCATCACCAATTTTTTTTCGTCCACCAAGATTAATGGCTTGAAAAATTATGTGGTTCAATACTATCTTTAATTTTTTTTTTTTTATCCAATTTCTTAAAAGTGTGTTTCTTGCCATTACTATTGAGCACAAAAAAATTGTTTTACTTATTTTTATTTTTTATTTTGGTCTTTATTCTTTTAAATTTTAGTTTAGTTTTGATCTCTTTAATTTTTTAGTCCTTCTAAAACATACCCTATCTTTTTTGTATTTATATATCTATACTCTTAGTTTTAGTTTTTAATTTTAATCATTTTCTTTTTTATTGAGTTTTTTTTTTAATTTAGTCATGAAATTTTAATTCATGTTTATAATCACATTATAATTGATATTTCTTTTTTTTTGGTTTGTTTTTTTATTCTTATTTTTCATTATTATTCAAATCAAATAATTTCTTAAACACTGATAATATTTATTTTGGTTCCATCATTTATTTTGGTTGTTTTTATTTGCTCTTTTGTTAAAAAAATTTAGTTTTTTATTTTATTCTTCAAGATTATTTCATGGTTTTCATTGTTTACACAATAATAATAAAATAATAATAATAATCTTAGTGATTGTTTTTATCATTGTTTTCTTACTTGCTCTTTTATTATAGTTTATTATTATTATTATTCGAGATAATTTAAAATTTTTATTTTTTAAACAATAATAGTAATGACAATGATGATAACAAGAATAATTTATTATAATTATTGTGGTGCTTAAAGTATTAATAATTATAGATATGGTGCTAATAGTAGAAATAACCCATAAAATAACATTAAGAATATCAATAATTATAAATTTTATTATAATCCAAATAATTATAATAATTATATTCATAATGATAATAATACTTTTTTTTCTCCCCTCTAATTTGTCCTTTAATTATTTCTCTTTGTTTTTCAAATCAAATAATATTTTCTTCATGCTGATAAAAAAAAATGGGTTTTGTCTTCAATCATAATGATAAAAATAAGAATAACACTTCAACTAATTTATCATTCTATGTTATATTTATTAAGAATTAAATTTTAAAACTTCTCTACACATAATATTTCAAATCTAATTTCACGGATTAATGGTTTGATAAAATTCTGCAACTCAATGATGTATTTAATTTTTTTATCTTATTTATTTAACATTACTTAGCAAAAATATTGATTAGTTTGCCAAAATGTATAGCATTATAAAAAAAAAAAAAAACATTATAGAATATGAACCTGAATTTCCAATGGTAATTGTCATTGCAGGAACAAAATAATCAGGAACAAATTTTTTGTTACTTAGCTTTGTAATTCAACAAAAACAAATTTGTTAATTTTCATTGTTGAGTTATAGCCCGCAACAAAATATCTGAATTTTCGTTGTTGAGCATCATTATTTTTTTATTAATATTTAATCTTCCTAATTTATTAGTTGTTTTATTAATTATGAGTGAATATTTTGAAAGTAGTAAAACATATTTAAAATTGATATTTGTTTTTTTCCCTTTGTTCTTTTTTTATTTATTATTCAAATCAAATAATTTCTTAAACTTTGATATGATATATTTTGGTTATGTCATTTATGGTTGTTTTTATTTATTCTTTTGTTAAAGTTTTTTAGTTTTTTGTTTCATGGCTTTTATTGTTTACACAACAACAACAACAACAAAATCAAATCTTTTTCTTGACTGGATTCTTATGACAAAACGGTAAGTCAGTGTTATTCATTCAAAATAGATATGGATCTATATCCGGAACAAAACGGAATTAACAAGCATTCTACTACATCTTCAGCGGACCACCTCTGCATCAAAGTCTCCTTTACAGCAGCGCCACCAGTGACTCTTCCGTCTTGACTCTCCGAGGTAAATGAGTGTGCTGTGCCGAACTCTGCTAATAACCTCTTCCAAAGTTGAATTAATTTGATGGGTGTGTTGAGTCTGTTTGAGTTTGTTATAGAGTCAGTTAGTGGTTCAGGGGTTTGTTACTATACAGCTGGGAGGGTTAGTTTCTATACAGCTGGATTTAGTTTGTTGCTTTCTAGTTTCTTCTAAAATAGTTGTTATTGAATGGCTGGTTGTAAGGACTATAAAAGGAGACGGAATGGGTTAAATAAAGGGAGATCGTTTTCTGTATTCTGTGAGTTCAACATTTGGTATCAGAGCTATTTGTGGCCTGATTGGGGAAAACCAAAGAAGGGAAACACCGAGAGAGAAAGCAAGAGAGTGAGAAGAACAAATCAATTTGGGAAAAATGGTGAGTGTAAACACAGAGAGAGAAAACTCGCAGAACAGAGGGAATCAAAGAGAGATTCACAGAAAACAAAGAGTGAAAATCAACATGGCTTCATCGTCATCGGAGCACTTTGTCACAGCATCCATACCTAGGTTCAATGGGCATTATGACCATTGGGCAATGATGATGGAGAATTTCCTCAGAAGCAAGGAAATGTGGCATTTGGTTGAAGACGGTATCCCTGCGCAGAAATTAGGGCAAACAGTGAGTGAAAGCCAAAGAAAATCCACAGAAGAATCAAAGCTTAAGGACTTGAAGATCAAGAACTTCCTATTTCAAGCCATTGACCGAGAGATTATGGAAACAATTCTTGATAAAGGGTCTGCAAAAGCCATATGGGAGTCCATGAAGCAAAAGTATCAAGGTTCGACGAAAGTAAGAAGAGCTCAATTGCAAGCTTTGAGACGAGAGTATGAAGTCTTAAGCATGAAGGAGGGAGAAAAGGTGGACAAATATGTTGCAAGGACACTGACGATTGTGAACAAAATGAAAGCTCACGGTGAACAATTACAGCAGAGCTCAGTGGTTGGGAAAATATTGAGGTCCATGACGTCCAATTTCAACTATGTGACCTGCTCCATAGAAGAATCCAATGACTTGGACAGTCTGAGTATTGACGAACTTCATGGCAGTCTGCTTGTTCATGAACTGAGAATGTTGGATCATAAAGAAGATGATCAAGCCCTAAAAGTTGCGCAGGATAATCGTGCCTTTAGAGGAAGGGGCAGAGGAGTGTTTAGGGGATTTCGTGGAAGAGGTAGAGGCCGAGAAAGGCTACTGAACAAGGAGTTGATTGAGTGTTACAGGTGCCATAAATTGGGACACTTTCAATATGAGTGTCCCGAATGGCAGAAGGGTGCCAATTACACAGCTGCAGAGGAGGAAGATGAAATGTTGCTCATGGCTCATGTGGATATGCAAAGTGTTGCAGAGTTGGAACAAGATGAGGAATTGCTGCTCATGACTCACGTGAACAAGGAGCAGGCTTCAAGAGATGAGGTATGGTTTCTTGACTCCGGATGTAGTAATCACATGACTGGGAATAGGATGTGGTTTGTGAATTTAGATGAGGAATTTAGACAGTATGTTAAACTGGGGAATACTGCTAGACTGTCAGTAATGGGAAAGGGAACTATTAGAATGGAAGTGAAGGGGATGATTCAAGTTATTTCACATGTTTACTTCATTCCTGAGTTGAGAAACAATTTATTGAGCATTGGGCAGCTGCAAGAGAAGGGAATAGCCATACTTATCCAAAATAACATGTGCAAATTGTTTCATCATAGTAGGGGATTAATAATGCAGAGTGTAATGTCCACCAATCGCATGTTTATATTGTTGGCTAGCATGAATGTTAGAGAAAATGATCAGGCCTGTTTTAAGACAAGTGATGAAAATGATACTCACATGTGGCACTGCCGAATGGGACACTTGAATTATCAAGGGTTGAGAACCCTACATAAGGGGAATATGGTGAGGGGGTTACCTCAGTTAGAAGCACCTGGAAAATTGTGTGAGGGGTGCTTAATGGGTAAGCAACATAGAGACTCTTTCCCTAAGAAAAGTCTGTGGAGAGCTGAGGAAAGATTGCAGCTCATACACTCGGATATATGTGGCCCTGTAACACCCGAGTCTAATAGTGGGAAGAGATATGTGCTGACCTTCATAGATGACTTAACAAGGAAGACCTGGGTGTTTTTCTTGACAAGGAAATCAGAAGCCCTGATCACCTTCAAGGTCTTCAAGGTTCAAGTGGAAAAGGAAGCAGGCAGGAGCATAGTCTGTTTAAGGACAGACAGGGGAGGTGAATTCACCTCTGATGAGTTCCATGAATTCTGCCGAATTCATGGAATAAAGAGGCAACTTACCTCTGCTTACACACCCCAGCAGAACGGGGTGGCAGAGAGGAAGAACTGAAGCATAATGAACCTTACAAGAAGCATGTTGATGGAGAAAAAAGTCCCTAAGAAATTCTGGGCTGAAGGGGTAAACTGGGCTGTGCATGTGATGAATCGCTGCCCTACAAGTGCTGTGAAAGAGAAGACCCCTAAAGAGGCATGGAGCAATGTCAAACCCACTGTGGAACACTTCAAAGTGTTCGGGTGTATTGGGTATGTCCATAATGTGGACCAGAATAGAAGGAAATTGGATGCAAAAAGCATCAAGTGTGTGCACTTGGGACTGAGCAATGAGTCCAAGGCATACAAAATGTATGATCCTACTGCCAAAAGGATCATGGTGAGCAGGGACATTGTGTTTGATGAAAGTGAGCACTGGGAGTGGGGAAATGAAGACTGTGAAGGTACTGGTGATACTGGTGGAAATATTCTGGATTGGGGTGATAGTGAGGATGAAAGTCTCATGACCAATGAGCAGTGGAATGATGAGTTGATGGGTGGAAATTGTGATGAACTTGCTACCAGGAGTGAAGGCAGTCTTGCGGCCAGGAGTGAAGGCATTCTTGCTGCTGAAAATGAAGGCATGAGCAGTGGTGAGAAACCTAGTGAAACAAACCATGAAAGAGATGAAGATGACATTGTTCACAGTGAAGCACACTGCCCAGTTCCCACCCAAGTGAGGGCTGCTGAAACAAGCAAGGTGACAGGCAGAAAATGCAGCAGGCCAGCTTGGATGAATGACTATGTCACGGGAGAAGGATTGTCTGAAGATGATGAAGTGCAGAACCTTGTCATGTATATAGAGGCTGGAGACCCAAGTACTTATGAAGAAGCCATAAAATGTGCAAAATGGAAGGAAGCTATGGATGTGGAAATACAGTCCATAAATAAAAATCAGACATGGGAATTAATGAGACTGCCTGAGGAAGCAAGAGCTATTGGTGTAAAATGGCTCTATAAAACGAAGTTGAATGAAAAGGAGGGAGTGGATAAATACAAAGCCAGACTGGTGGCTTTGGGATATGCTCAGAAACAAGGGATTGACTACACTGAGGTGTTTGCTCCTGTTGCCAGATGGGATACCATCAGAATGATTTTGGCGTTGGCTGCACACAAGAATTGGTATGTGTACCAATTGGATGTTAAAAGTGCCTTTTTGTATGGAAATTTGGAAGAGGAGGTGTATGTGGAACAACCCAAGGGGTATGTGAAGAAAGGCGAAGAAAGAAAAGTGCTCAAGCTGAGAAAAGCTTTGTACGGCTTGAAGCAAGCACCACGTGCCTAGTATAGCAGAATAGAGTCTTACTTCATGAAAGAGGGATTTATGAAGTGTCCAAGTGAACACACTCTGTTCACAAAAACTGAAGAGGGGGGCAATGTGTTGATTGTAAGCATTTATGTAGATGACTTGATCTTCACGGGGAGTGACAAAGAGATGATGGAGAAATTCAAATCTGCCATGAAGGTAGAATTTGATATGACAGATCTTGGGCAAATGAAGTACTTCCTGGGTGTTGAAGTCATTCAGAATATTGAAGGTATTTTCATCCGTCAACGAAAATACATTCAAGAAATATTGCTGAAATTTGGGATGAGTAACAGTAATGCCACTAACACTCCTATGGTACCGAGTTGCAAATTGACCAAAGATGAAGCTGGAACTAGAGTTGACTCTACTCAGTACAAGCAAATGATTGGGAGCCTGATGTATCTCACGGTCTCCAGGCCTGATTTGATGTATGTTATGAGCTTGGTAAGCAGGTATATGGAGACTCCTACCGAAATCCATATGATGGCAGTGAAGAGGATTTTGAGGTATTTGAAGGGAACTTCAGAACATGGCATTTATTACAAAAGGGGTGAAGATATGGAAGGGATTGTGGCTTATTCTGACAGTGATTATGTCGGGGATCTGGATGATAGGAAGAGCACATCTGGATATGTGTTTATGATGGGGTCAGGTGCAGTAGCTTGGTGCTCTAAGAAACAGGCAGTGGTAACACTGTCAACTACTGAAGCAGAATTTATTTCTGCTGCTGTGTGTGCTTGTCAGGTTATTTGGATGCTAAGGGTTCTCAATCATCTTGGTTGGGAACAAAGCAGTTGTAAGATTTATTGTGACAATTCATCCACTATCAAGCTTTCGAAAAATCCAGTCATGCATGGGAGAAGTAAGCACATAGCTATTCGTTATCACTTTCTACGTGATTTGTCAAAGGATGGTGTGGTAGAGCTCAACTATTGCAATACTCAAAAACAGACTGCGGACATTATGACCAAACCATTGAGGCTAGACAACTTCATCAAGATGCGGGAACTATTGGGAGTGTGCATGTTACCTAAAGAGTAAACTGATTACTTTGTGGTAAGTCAGTATTAAGGGAGGGTATGTTGAGTCTGTTTGAGTTTGTTATAGAGTCAGTTAGTGGTTCAGGGGTTAGTTTCTATACAACTGGATTTAGTTTGTTGCTTTCTAGTTTCTTCTAAAATAGTTGTTATTGAATGGCTGGTTGTAAGGACTATAAAAGGAGACGGAATGGGTTAAATAAAGAGAGATCGTTTTCTGTATTCTGTGAGTTCAACAGGGTGTGCTTGTGTTTCGGCCGAGATGATGGGTTGAATTGATAATGGTTAGACACTCTATCGATTAGTTTTTACGTAAAACACTTTTATTTTATACATGAATTTATCAGCAATTATATGAGTTTTTTTTTGTACCCATTCCATAATTTTTGCTTTCATCATCATCAATGGCTAGGATGGTGACTCGACAACGACTCACCATAGCATCAACTCAACCCTCACAGCTGCAAAATATCGCAGTTCTTTTGATTGCAGACCACATGGCGTGAATATGGTGTTGTCCATCTTCGAATCAGACTCTTTTCAGATCCAGTTAACCACCTCCTATGGAAAGGAGCAATTATAATATCAAGAGACAAAAGTCCTTTTCCATTTCCACTGCAATAATTACAGAAGTCCAATCCGATGTTTCGAAACAATTGCATGGCAAGCACCCCCACCGACTGATTTCGTTGCGTTTAGCTCTAATTTGTAAAGCAGCACAGTGGATATCTCATGAAAAACTTCATAGATGGCAGGGACTTTTTTTATCATCCAAGATTAACTCAACATCCTCTGTGTTTTAACTATAATCATGCAATTCTGTGTTCTGAAGAACATCCTGAGGGACCGACACCCAAACTAGCTGAAATGTTAAGGAGCTGTGGTGGTCCGATCCTGGAAATCAATCTTTCTTTCTTGCTCTCTGGTTTCCATGGCTGCCCAGAAATCACAGGCATGCAGAAACTCAACTATCAGTACTAAAATTTCGGGTTAAGCAGAGCAGTAAATTAGCAATAAACTCCTTAATTGATAGCCATATACAATAACACTGCACTGATCACCTCAATTGTGTCCTGTTTGTACTTTCACAACCAGGTCATGAGTTCGAAGGTTGGCAGAGAGAGAATACAATAACACTACATCAAACGTATATATTTTCAACAAGGCATCTGGATCGGCTTCGTCTCCCCAGATTTTTGAAAGTATGATCATCGATCAGGAACTTGTGTATATTTCACTAACTCTTTTCCTATTCTTCTCTTGATATATATATATATATTTTTTTTTTCTTTTTTTTTTTCTTTTTTTTTTCTGATACGTATTTTAGCACATCAGCATCTCCAATCCAGGCGGACCTCGCCAGGACCAAGTAGACCCAGTATGTGCTGGTCAGGTTTCCGGAAAGATACAATGTGGCTGCTCACCATGAAGGCAGTCACACGCTCCGAAACCGTAATATCCTCCATCTTCAATTCTTGTAGACGTCGGACATATTCCGGCACATGTACTAGATCCCAGACGACCCCGACACCACCGGGCTTCAAAACCCTGACCATCTCACCCAGCACCCTCATTCTTTCTGCGGCAGCCTCCACCGTCCGATGGCCATACTCTTTCCCGACTGTGTGTACAAAAGTAGCTGATACCACCACATCAAAGTAGTTATCACCAAATGGTAGACTCCTCACATCACCCTCCCTGCAAGTGACATACTCTCCAACACCTGCTCATGCAAGCCATGATACATCCGTCATCTATAAGCGAAATAGAATTTAAGGGCATGCAGGCAAGTAGAAGGGAAACTGCAAGTTATTTCCAAAACCAGAATTTAAGTTTGAATTTCTCGAAGTGGATGTCAGGACAAATATTCAAAATTGACAAGAGTTTGCATCAAAAAATTATATCAATTCGTACATGCATTGAATTAAATTTAGGGTTCAGGAAAATAAATAGATTATGTTCCCATATAAGATGCACAGGATAAATTCTGAACTTCTAAAATAGCCACTGATTTTCTTAATATGATCATGACAAATTAAACTCAAATGCAAAAATAAATACATAAAACTAGTAGCAGCATCGGTATCACAGAATTATCAAAAGGCAATTAATGCAAAACTCACCTTCCACGTTGGCGGTACGAAGCGTAGACAAAGTTGTCCCTTTAGACCGGTCCAACCCCACAACCCGACCGGAGCTCCCTGTCTTCTTCAACTGAGTAGCCACCGCATTCAACAAAATCCCACGGCCGCAGCCGATATCAAGAGCAACCTTAACATTAGACCAATCATTCACACAGCTTACAATCCTTTGCGCCATTTCATAGCGCAACCCGACAGAGCTATAAAAAAAGTTCCCCGCCGCGAAAAACAAACAAACAGCAGATAGTGCTGTCACACAGCCGATGAATCCAGCAGCAAAACGTGCTGCACTGCCACCACCGGTGGAGCTGGTGGCGGTGAAGAGGAAAAAAGTGTCAAGAAACTGGCAGATTGGCCGGAAGTATAGCAGGAAAAGGACCGACATGATGGAGAAGATAGTAGCTTGAAATACGAGAAAGAGTAATGTTTGCCACTGTTCCATGCCATAAACTGTGTAGATCTGTGTCCAGTCTCTGCTGTTTGTTGACTTGGGTTTGTGCATTCTGTGATTCTGATGATGGAGATGAGGCTTGATCGTTAGTGACATTGCTAGATTGAATCCTGCAGTAGTACACAAGTGGATCATTAGATAACTGCGAAAAATTATTAGTCAAAAAGATAAAAACAGAGCAAATCAAGTAAAAAAAAAGTGCTTTGAACATTCTTTAACAATTAACAAAGCTAAAATGAAAGGATTTGAAAGAAATCGGCTCTCTTACTTCACCTCAAAAGAGGTGTTTGTATGAAGTGAGGGGATCTTTTTCAAGGGGTAATTATAGAGTGATTAAGGAAAATACTTTGCAGAAACAAAGCACAAGAAGAACAGCATATTTCTGTTTAGTAGTGTAGAAAAAGTACAATTAGCTAAATTATCTGGAGCATTTCACATACCAAAATAAGAAAATAAAGGAGGAGGTATCTTGCTTTCCAAAAGAACTGCAAAAGCTGAGTACTTGAAAAACTTCTTTTCCTCTGTATCTCTTTTTTTTTTTTCTGGGTAGCCAAAGAAAATCCTAAAAATCCAAACTTTTCTTCATGTACAATAGCAAAATACCATCACCAGCACCAGATCCACTGGCTATTGCGAAGAGAATCTGACTGCCACTCTTAGTTTCTGTCTTTGCCTGCCCAAAAACAGCAAAGATTGTAACTGCCCGAAACCAAAGCAGGGCACCCAAAGTTGGAAGTACTAGAGAAGGAAGGAAAGGGGGAGGAACACCCTGCTGCTGCTCCTCTGTGCTCTTTTCAAATCAAAGTTTCAAAAAAGAGAGAAGGGAAGAGACAATGAGACATCAGTGTAATAAATCTGCATATGTCAGGTCTGTTATGGGGGATAGCATTGACATCATCAACTCAGAGTCTTCGTCCCTCCTAATAGTAACAATTCACGCGCTTTTTGAGGTTGTCTTTTTGTGTTTCTACTGACAAAATAGGAAGTAGTGGGATGGCTGCAATACTTTATCGAAGAACCAGGGGAGAGAGAGAGGGAGAGGGAGACGGATTGATCTGTCAATTTATATATAGCATGTATCGGGTCTGCTTCGGAGGGGCAAACTGGTAATAAACAGGAGCTATAATTTTGTACCAACTACACTATCGATTGACATTTTCTTTTCGTTGAAAAGTAAGAGTGTATATATATATATATAGTCCATGGCAATACCATGTAGATTTTGAAATCTAGTGGCGGTGGATGTATATCAGAAGGATTTGGAAAATATTTTCTTTCGTTTTCTTTTTCCTCTTTAATTTGAGAAATCAAAAATTCTTATTATATCTTTATAATTATTTGTTAAAGATTCTTCAATCTTAAATAGATCTCGTATAAATAAAATTTTCTGACTTTTATTTTAGTAGACTATTATAAATAGAAAATAAGGGTTGTATTTGAGAATTTATTCATAATTTTTTATATGTTTTGCATAGTTATTATTTCATAATAGCGGTGAAAATTCTAGAGTATCGAGAGGATAGTGAATCTTTTTTTTTTGGATGACGAGGGAAACCCCACCCCCGGAAAGCGCATTTTGTGGGCTCAAGTGATGAGTAAACCTCGGTTGTCTCAGGCTCTTACAGGGGATTTGCATCTAAAGAGAAGACTGCGACTCGAACCCCGCACTTGCGCTGGCAAGAGCGGGGTGTTTGCCGCTAGGCTCCCCCCCGGGGACGGATAGTGAATCTTTTTTATGGTAGAAAGTGTAAAAAAAATGTTTTTTAATTGAAATGAGTATCATGAAGACTTCGAATTTAGATAAAACTCTCTAAGTTTATATGAACCTTGAAAGCAAAGGAATGTATTAACTAGCTACATCAAGTAGAGAGGATTTTTTAAGATTTTTTTTCGTAGTGTTTTTTTGGTTTGTTTTAAAAAAAAAATTACTTTGTAATTATTTTATTTTATTCATATTTAGTTAAGGAAATCAAATATTGTGCTTTTTAATTTTATTTTTTCTATTTAGTTTAAATATTATCTTCTTTGTAAGAAATTTAACGTTGGTGCAATCATTTTAAATTGCTAGCTCGTTTCTTTTCATTTTAAATTATGGATCTACCATGTTGTCCACAAACATTTTAACCGAGTAGACCCACCGTATTTTAGCTCTTTTAAAAATCCAAATGAACAAATAAAAATTTCATTATTTTAAATTCTTATAAAAAGTAAATATCTTAATTTAAACTAAAATTTTATTTATATAAATTATAAATTCTCTATAATCATGTCTGTCGTATGTAAAGAAAAAGCAAATCCTCGAGAAGGACCTAGGATAGCTTTTAACTTTCGTTAAATGATCACTAACATCCCATCAATTTAATATTATCTTTCCTTTCATTATCATCCCTAATTTTGTAATTCTCCACATTAATCTCGAATTCATTCTCTAACGAATTTTCTTTTTTGAAAATATATTATTAATTAAAAAAATAAATGATATAGGTCTCCTTTTTTATTCTATGAAGAGCCTCTAATATTCATACCCAGTGGATTAATTATCCTTACATTTTACAGCCTGGAAAAAATTCGAATACATAATTATCATTGAGTTGAAATCTATCATCAAGGGGCTGTTTGTCATTGTGATCGGAAAGTGCTTGTGAAAAAATTTAAAATTTTTTTATTTTTATTTTTTACTTTAAATTAAAAAAATTAGTATTTTTAAATTATTTTGATGTGCTGATGTATAAAATTATTTAAAAAAAAAATCATTTTGATATATTTTTAAATAAAAAATACTTTCAAAAACAACCATAATCATACTCTCAAATAGACACCAAAAAAGAAAAGAAGAAGAAGCAGCAGCAGCTAATAACGTGAATTTCAAAAAAAAGAAAAGCATGTGAAATTTCATTTTCAGCAATAAAAGCGTTTGTAAGCATATGAGCGATTAGTGCCCCAAATCATGGAAATGGAAAATTAATCGAAGCCGTCCACGTAGACTTATTGAGATTGATGTAATTGTACAAGGCAGGCATGATCAGATTTTCGACTAGGGCCCTCCATTTTCTCAGCCCATATTTGCTTTATCCTCGTTTATTTGTAGTGACCTAAGTATCCTTTGCTTTTATTATTATTATTATTATTATTATTATTATTATTATTATTATTATATATATATATATATATATATATATATATATATATATATATATATATATATAACGATTAAAGAAACACCCTTTCATCGCCACGACAACCTCAACTATGCTAGTTATATACACGCTTTGTAATCAACTAAAGGACTAAGTCCTAGTTAAGAATGGAGTTTTTTTTTTTTATTATTATAAAACTCTAGCCAACCTTGTAAAGTCCAAGCTACACACGAATACTTGGTTTAATTATTGACACCATCCCTTAAACTAAATTATTCAAATTCGTTCATGCTCGTCATCTTTTAAATTTCAAAACAAAATTAGATTTAATAAATTTTATGAAGATATCAACAACTTAATCTCCGGTCAAACAAAACTCAAATATCATTTCTTGATCTTTCACCAAATCATGAATGTAATGGTATTTGATGTATAAAATATTGGATTTTTTTAATGCAATTACAAATTTGTTGTCACAATAAACCTTTTTATCTTATTTTCATGATATTGCAACTCACAAAGCATACTTCTTAACCACACAGCTTGAATAACACAACTTTCATCTATAATATACTTAACTTTAGCAATAGAAAACATAGTCGCTTGTTTTTTGATGACAAGAAAAACATATTACAACACAGGTGAAAAACATAGCTTGAAGTTCTTTTTCTCTTTTCAATGTCACCATCAATATTTGTATATCCAAAAAGCTTCTCTTTATTCACACAAAAATAAAGATGTCATCATTTTTGTATACAGTTTTCATATCCCAAGATATACTTTGTTGTTTGGCAAATGAGATTGATATGGATTCTTTATAAATCCACTAATCTTGTGTCAAATATCACAGGCTTCCCACTAATCTTTTAAAATTGGTTGAATCAACCAAAGCATCATTGTCATCTTTCATAAGCTTAAATCTTTCTTCCACTAGATTCAAATTAGATTATAAGATTCCATCTTAAATTTCTTTAGAACATCATTAAAATACTTTTTTAGTGAAATAAATGTGCAATCCCTTGCTTGTATAACCTCAATACCAAGAAATTAAGACAACATATTCATATATGTCATCTTTTAACTTTATCATCAACCATTAAGTTGTTACTAATAAAAAATAAATCATCCATATACGAAATATCTCCATTTGAAGCAGTTTTCATACATAAATTAAATCAATTAGGAAACTATCAAAAATCATTATCAAGAAAATGAAAATCAATACAAGTATACGAGGCTCTAGAAGCTTGTTTTAAACCATAAAAGTTATTATTCAATTTATAAGCTTTATTCTCTTTCTTGAGGTTGGTCATCCTAAAATTCAAGGAGCATAGGTAAGGCTTATATCTTAGATAATCAGTTAATCTCTTTATTTTAGAAATTTAATCCATTCTCTCAAGCCAATGTAGCTGGAGGCGAATGCTTGGTACCTTTAAAAGGTTCTCTTTGGTGAATTTGATAACTATTTGATAATGAAGTCAATGACTAATGATGTTTTAAAAACCCAACAGTTTGGGGGTAAGCTTTATGTCTTGGATTATAAGTTTTATTTTAGAAAATTTGACTCATTATCCCTTGCAAAGGTAGGAAGAGTCAAGTGTCTGATACCTATAAAAGATCTCATTTGATGAATTTAAGGAGTCTCCCATGAATAAGATGGTGATTTCTTCAGAGAAATGCAATAATATTATAAAAAAAATACTCTAAAAAATAATATAGAAAATAATAGAGATTTTGAATCCTTTGTTTAAAAGATTCCTGTCTTATTTATAACTCATAAGTTTTATTCTATAAATAAAGAGGGGGGAGGCTAAATTACAATATTTTTATGATAATATTGAAGAATAAAAATATCCCTGAAATATGAATTACTATTGATGGGAAATATCACTCATATAAGTATTAATATATACGGGAATATGTTAGGCTTTTAAAAGACTTTTGCACAATATTAACATTGAAAAATGATGAGTTTTTAAAAGATTTTTATACGCATAAGGGTGTATGAAGAGTAAGATCCAAAATATTGTTATGCCCATGGGGTTGGGTCATGTCCTTGGTTGAACCAGAAAAGGCTATATTATTCTGTTAGATAAGCCTAATGAAGGATGGATCATTCTCTTGGCTAAACCTAATGGAGATTTTTTGAGATCTTAGATTTAGGTTCATCAATCTTATTCGTATATACTAAAAAATTTAAGGTTCTATATATTTTTTTTCTTCTTCTCAAACATTTCTATTTAAACAATCAATAATTGTTGTAGTTTAATAATAGGCTTGCCACATCACACAAATTTGATAGTTGTCACATGAAAGTGTTTTCCTGAAAATAACATGCAATAATTTTTTTTTTGATAAAATAGCACAATTAAAAAAATAGAACATTTAATAAATTATGTTATTGAGATTAAGGTACTACATAAATTATTTCTTTTATATATATATTAATTTTAAATTTTAAATAATTTTTATCATCTACCATAATTGATTTATTGGTGTAATTGTATTCTAAATGATATCCCATTAAAAACAATTGATTTACTTACATAATTTTATTTTTAAATTTTTATTAATAATTATTAAATTAAGATATCCTACCAAAATTTAAATTGACCATGACTAACTAACTTATTATACTAGGAATCCTATTTAAATTTTAATTGAATACAACTAACCCATTTAATTGATAATGATCATAATTATCAGCTAACATGCTCAGTTAATTTGACTACAATTAATTTTTTTATTGATAATTATTACAATCATTAACCAATATAATAAACTAGCGATTGAAATTTAAAGAGAATAGTATTGAGAAAAAAAAATAATGTCAATAAATTAGTTGTTTTGATTCGAAGAGGAGAAATGTGTGTGTGTATATATATATATATATATATTCATTTCATCACCATAAATTTATTTAAAATTATCAAAATAACTTATTTACTCACTTTATTTTTTCCTTGCATGTGAAAAAGAAAATCCCGACAAGTGTGGATAAATAAACATGGTGTTGTAAGGTCATTTCCTTAAGGACGATATTGTCTAATGAAAAGAACTAGAAGTTTCTCAGTAGAGAGATTGGATGAGTGATGCATATCCTACTCATGGCAATATTTTTTATTTTAAAATTGGGTCCTTACGAAACAAAGTAAAGTGAAATTGGGACCCAATTACATATAAAAGCAAAGAAAACAGGGTTGGATTGGATTTTTCAGGGGATTCGAGGAAGCCTAAATTTTATTTTAAATTAATTTTATGGGTTGATATTAAAAATAAATTTAAAAACTAAAAATTATCATTTAACAAATTTCTAAATAAAAATTAATTAAAAAAATAACTTCAATTATTCTTCCGAACATTAACAAAGTGTTTTCAAATTGCTTATATTGTCTGCCCTTTCCCAATTCCCATCCCCCTTTTTTTGTTTACTCTCTTTTTTCCATCCTAAACCCAATTTTTTTTTTTAAAAAATCAGACATCACCGACTCCAAACATCACATTGCAACTACAAAACGATCCAAAAATGACGTTGTACTTGAAACTTCAATAGTTTCGTCGATGTCTCCATAATCCATATATATAATTGATCTCAAAGTTGAATCCAGTACATATTTATGATTTTATTTTGAGCAAGTTGGATTTTTTTTTTATTTTCCATTTTTTGCACCAATTAAGTCAACGTATAATGAAGTCCTGGTACGGAAAGCTTGTGCCCTTTTTATAATACTCACGTTACGTAATGTTGGATGGAGTCAGCATTCCATGCATCTCTTAACCATTCGTCTTTCTTGCGTGGATTTGCTCCTTCCTTTCATATGAATGTTTCTTCAGGTATGTGATCTGCGACTTGATTTGCCCTAGCCGAGGGTTCATGTTGGATGGAGTCAATACTCCATGCATCTCGATCTTCTCAAGTAATTTGTTTTTAACAAACAAATTATGCTATTGTTCTTATGATAATAATTAAGATAATGATGAGTGAGTCCAGGAAGAAATTCTGTCATCCGATGAATTGGTCTCAAGTCGCGTGTTGAAAATCCATTTGCTGTGAAGTTTATCAAAGCACAATCACCAAGTTGTTATTGTTATTTTTTTTTATTCTTAATAAAGTTGTATAAGTTAATTAGTTTATATGCATCTCAATTAATTTTATGATTTGAAGTTAATAATCACCTCAATTAATCTCATGAATATATAAGCTTAAGTGTACAGTGTTTTTGCCTTTTTTGTATCTTGTGATTTCTAATTCAGTGGAAGAATCTATGATGAAAGTAACGTTTTAATATAAAATAAAAGTTCATATGAAACATCAAACATATGGTTTACACTTAGAATTTCTACCGACACAACATTATATGAACTGTGTTCATCTCTCACTCCTTTTACATACATGCATACGTACGTATGTACATAGATATTTTTATTGGTTGCATGCCCCGACACATGACAAGTTAATCATAAATGACATTACTCATATATATAAAACAGTAAACAGGTGTGACATAAATTAAACAATAACAACCATGTAGTAGGTGATCCAGTGGTAAGAACTTGAAATTTAGGAATTGCTCCTCATATGGTCTCAAATTCGAGTCATGTGGTTACTAATATGATGTTCATTAGAAGTTTACATGATCATTAACTTAGAGCCCGTGAGATTAGTCGAGATGCGCACAAGCTGACCCGGACACCCACGTTAATAAAAAAAGTAAGAAGAATTATCTCATGTATTTAAGGCGGGATATGATTTATATTATTCTTTAACACACTATCTCAAATGAAAGATTTTTGGACTTTAAACTTGCAAACAAGTCTACACTATCTAGTGTTTAATTTTTATCAAATAAAATGAAAGTTGTGAGATTCAAACTCGTAACCGCTAAATTCACAAGAGTCTCATATTATATCAAATAATAATCTCATTTAAAATCTTAAATTATTAAATAAGATTTCATAATATAATTTCGGTAAGTTGTGGACCAATGATAACTAATAGTTATGCTAATTATTACTTAAATGCAAAATAAAACGAACATAATATTATGCTATGATATTGCTCATGAAAATAATAATCAAATTCATTCAACAAAATGATGATTTATTGAAATTAAAGGTTAATTAGAAGAGAGGAAAGTAATAAAACACCATTAGGAAGATATATCATATTAATAATAATTATAATAAAAATAATAATGGGAAAAATTTACATACGGGATTCTTGCTTTAAAAATATCCAAAACAAAAACTCCCAGCTACTAACTATAACTTGATAATTTGGTTTTAAAATAGAGAGTAACTGGTTGTTCATTGGAAAACTCATGCCTGTGCATCATCATTATAACAAAATAAAATTGATTTTTTTTGTGGGAAGAACAGTAGCCCTAAACACTATGTGGTGTAGGCACAGCTCTCAAGCCCACAACTTTAGATCATTACGATGGATTCAATGAACTGGGGAGGTCAGCATTATATACTGTTTTTTGACCATGAGAAAGACAATAGAGATCATATAAATAATCACTACAGCGTGAATATAGAATATTTTTTATATTTAATAATAAAAGAAAAATGCGATTTACTATTTTAAATGCACTTAGTTTTAAAAATAATGTGGGCAAAAATGTTATAGTAATACCATTAAAACTATTCCCCCCATAACCTACTACAAACTACATCCAAAATAGTTGCAAAAATTCATGCTTGAGGAGTCTTATCACATGGTGCTGCAACTCATATTTTTATACTGTGTTTTAAAAATATTTTTATATTTTATTTTTATATGTTTATATTAATAATTAATTTAACATTTTAACCTTATCATTAAATAAATTTTACCTTTCAAAAATCTTAATCTTTTTATTCATATTTTGTAAGAAACTCAATGTCTTTCGCTGACTAATTTTAACAATAATTGTTTATGAAATAATATTTAATATAAAGTATTTTTTAAGTACCAAAACAAGATTTCAATAAAAATTTATTTATTTATTTATTAAAGGTGTATTTAAACTTTGCCTTGATATTTATTCCAAACCCCACAAAAGAAAAAAGTCCACAATAGTTGTGGAAATCGCACAAAATTCCCTGTCGTATTTGGAGGCTGAAATAAATAAATTCGACTCCCCTCGCTAGTTGCCGTATGACATTAAACTTATTAGGAAGTGGGGTTAGATGGATTTTGAAAATGATTTTATTTTTGTTAAAAAAATATATTAAAATAATCTAAAAACACTAAAAATAATTAATTTTAAATATTTTTTTTCAAAAATACTTTTAAAATAGCCATCACACACATTGTTGTTGAGTAACAAAACACTTGTTTTTTTTCTTCTCCTCACTTTAGTTCTTTAAATGACAATGACGGCAATGCTCACAAATTTTCCAAATGCCATAGCCCACAGAGAAGAGCACTCCAGCTCCAGTTGGTCAAAGACTTGGCTGGTATCTCGGGTGCTTGGTCTCCAAAAAAACAAGAGCTACCTAACCCATCTTCTGAACATCAAACCTAACATTGACTTTGGTCGCAAAATATATTTAAGTTAGATGGGAATTTGTCAGACAAAGGATACTTTAAAGTAGCTGATAAAAAAACGAAAACAGCAGCAGACTGTACACAATCTCAATCCGTATCTTGCAGTGGAAAGGGTTCCTTTGGTGGGATAACAATGGCATTATTATTTAGGATTGCTGTAGGTTTTAGCATAAAAAACTATAAACTGCACTGCTGGTAAGAAAAAATCTTCAGAAATCCACATTGTAACAATCTCGGAAGTTTGACCTTACAATCTGTGGACTTTGACTTTCAACTAATTTTTGAACTTCTATCTAACAGTATTCTTTTCCCGCTTCATCAAGTATAAGGTGCATATCTGGAATGTATTGGGTATAGTTTTTAACTCATGGCACATAAAGATTGGGTATTTATTCATCCAAGAGCTTCTCAGTCCAAGCAGGATGAGGTAACAATAATCGAACTATTATTATAGATGCCCACTTTCAACTTGTGGAAGTTCATCTAGGTCTAACAGTCATACAACTTAGGGTTATTCCAAGCAGGGTGAGATAACACTAATCGAACTATTATTATAGACGCCCACTTTCAACTTGTGGAAGTTCATCTAGGTCTAACAGTCATACAACTTAGGGTTATTCCAAGCAGGGTGAGATAACACTAATCGAACTATTATTATAGATGCCCACTTTCAACTTGTGGAAGTTCATCTAGGTCTAACAGTCATACAACTTAGGGTTTCATTTGTTTACGAGCACCGCGCCTTATAAAAAACATGCTCGTAAACAAGCACACTTTGCGACCACAGTCTAGTAGGAGGACCTGTATAAACAGGCTTGTATAAACATTAGCAACGAGCAAAACTTTCATTTTACTCGGTAAGCTTGCAAAACAGACATATATAAATATTGGATTTTCTCAATTGGAAACAGTCATGGAGTGATGCAAGAGCGCTTTGTTCTGCATTGAAATATAAGTTCAAATGTGCCAAATGTCTGTCAGCTCTAAATCACCGCGGTAGAGATACCGCTGATGATACAATGAAACTTTCTATATGAATAAAGTTGTGAGGAGCTAATTATCATTATACAGAACCTGGATGTGCAGCTTCTATGCCCAAGATGATGACTCGAAGTTGCTTCCCTCTGACAGTGTAGAGTATAAAAACACTGTCTCGGCGATGGTTATAGTATATACACACAGGAACCTTTATCAGCAAAAGTGACATAAACTGAGTTACTTGCCCTGAAATAGGTTCAAAATTTCAAGAACAGCAAATAAAAGTGAGCTGAGCAAAAAGGATCCTGAATTCTGTTCATATTTAAATTTAAGCTCAAAACTTACAAGGGAAAATCATTGAAATCAATGTGGCTAGAAAATTGTTTCATGTCAACTTGGCACCAACAATCTAATCTGTCATAACCCAATTGTTTTCTTTATTTTTCATAACATTTCCCAAAAAAATATATTTTTAATGTATATATGTTGTTTTTGGTATTTTCAACATCTTGTCAAAAGAACTCAAAATTCAAAAACTTGTTTTCAATGTGTCAAGTTATTAAGGCACCAATTTGAAAATCATTGATTAGTTTTTCAGATCAAGTCTATGTTGATGTGCCTTTTAAAAAAAAAATGCAAAGTACAAAAAAAATATAATAAGAAAAATAATAAAAATAGACATGAGAATAAAAAATGTAAATGAAGAAAATGAGGACCAAAGATGATTTAAGTTGCTTGAGGACCAAACAATTGAGTGAAAAAGAACGATTATTTTGCCTCTAAATAGTGAAAGAATCTCACAAGGAGGTAGTTTTAGTTAGAGCATGAGGGGAAAAAAGAAGAAAAAAAGCCACTTACAATCACATTCTCTCCCAAAATCACCCAAAAAACAAATAAAACAAACCACTAACTCATGACCTTCTCTCCAGCTCACACAAACAAACACGCATAAAAAAAAAAAACTAGACCTATCTTTTTCAACCAAGTCGCCACCATCACTAAAAAAAGTCATTTTTTAGTCTAGGACCTTTAATACAAAAGGATTCAAAAACCAAAACAACATCATCTCTTTGAAAACCAAAAAAGTAAACAAAAAAATATCAGCCTTCTTCAAAGAAAGAACATAGTGTTCAAAATATCATAGCTCTTCTTCTTCAATTAAAAATCATTAGGCACCATAAGGCTCACTTTCATTGTTCAACAACACAAAACTTCATCCCTCTTTTTAAATTAAGATAATTAACCCTCACTCACTAGCCAACACCAATAGCCATTATAGGTAGATTATCCACCTTCAAATCCCACATCATTTTCAGTCACTAGCAACTCAATAGTTAACCTGCAATCAACACTAACCAGTCATGCTGACAGCAGCAATAGCTCTATCAACTCATTCCACTCCAGCTAACATCAGGAGTTTTGGTTGACCATCTAGTCTCTTCCACGTGGTGACATTAGCAACTACAACTTGTGAAGAGAACTATAAAGAAGGGAAAATTCAGTAGAAAGAAAAATAAAAGAATTTCAACTCATCCAAACCCCTTTCTTTGAAAGACATAAAACTCATTGCCAATAACTCTCAGATGGTAGCTCCTCTAACACACCACTTCTTTTCTCATCAAGTGTTGGTTGACCTCCACAACAATTGTTTCTCTCCTCAAAACTGAATTAGTTTAAACCATCGATTAAATCATCACTAGCTTAGATCAACGACAATCTTAACCACCAACGCAACAACAAACTATAATGGCTTTAGACTCGTAACGAAAGAGAGAAAAAGAAGAAATTAACTTTTGCTGCATTGTGTGTGTTCTTTTTTCTTTGCTTTATAGGTAACAACAAACATATCTCCAACACAATAAGAAAATGAAGAAATTGATCCAAATCCACTTACTTTTTGCTTAACCTATGGCAGCGCATGAACCCACGTGTCAACAGTGGTCGCATAGAACCCATGCGCCATCACTAGAGAAACAATTGATTAAAATATTTCATCAAAATTTAATTTCTTGTTGCATTAGTGGTTAAGGTTGTCATTGATTTAGGTCAATGGTGATTTAGTGAATGATTTTGTGGATGGTTCAAACTGATTCAATTTCAAGGCGAGAGAAACAAATGTTATGAAAGTCAATCAACGATTGATTGGAGTAGCTGTCATGATTTTCATGGGTTGGAGCTACCACTATGGGAATTGTTGGCAATGGATGCATGTCTGCTAGAGAAAAGAGTTTGGATGGGTTGAGTTTTTTGCTTCTTTCTCTATGGTGTACTTTTTCTTTTACATTTAGTTATCTCTATTGGTTATAACTATTATTGTCACTATGTTAGAGAGAGTAAATGGTACTATTGGTGTTGGCTAGAGTAGAATGAATTGAAAGAATGATTGGTATTGTCAGCATTGCTAGTCAGTGCTGATTGCGAGTTAGCTATAGGGTTGTTAATGGTTGATAGTTGCGTGAGAGTTGAAGATGAACAGTGTACCCACGATGGTTGGAGGTATTTACTAGTGAGTGAGGGTTAATTATTTTTGTTCAAAAAGGGGGATGAAGCTTTGAGTTGATGATTTTTTATTGGAAAATAAATGTTGTGTTCTGAGCACTCTTCTTTCTTAGAACAAGAGGAGAATTTTTATACTTTTTTGTTTTATTTATGAATCACGTGTATTGAAAGACTTGGAGACTAAAAAGCAACACCTCTCTTTTATGAGGGTGGCTTCTTGGTTGAAAAAGATGTGTAGGTTCTTTAGGTGTTAGTCTTAGTGAGTTAAGAGAGAAAATCATGAGTTTATGGCTTTTTTTTAATTTGTACTCTTTTTGTGATTCTAGGAGAGAGAGTGATTGTGAGTGGCTTTTTTTTTTCTTCTAATGCTATAACTAATTTCTCCACTTTCTTGTGAAATACTTTCATTATTCATATACAAAATAATTGTTTTTTTCCACTCAATTGCTTAGTCCCCAACAACTTAAATCTTCTTTTTCTTTGCACTTTTGGTTCCCTTCATTTTTACTATATATATTTTTGGTATTTTGATTTATTTTAAAAAAAAGACATAGTCAACATTGACACGATAAGAAAAGTTAATCAATGATTTTAAAATTAATGTACTAATAGTTGAACACGTTGAAAAAAAAAATTATTTTGATTTTTTTTTAAATGCTAAAAATAACACAAATACATCAAAAATATTTCTTTTAAAATTTTCATTGTTTTTTCTCTATTTTGGATTTTTTTTGAAAAACTAGGGTAAAAAATTGGGTTATAAATGACTGACACTAGAACTCCTTTTTAGAAAAACCAAATAATTAATAATTACTGAGAACCGATTGCAGTAATCTCACATCTATCAGGAAACTAATCAAGTGCAATTTGACTTCAAGAAGGTAACTGTCAACATTTTCTTTCTCTACAATCTATGTTTCACCAAACATATTCTAATACCTTTATGTTTGCATCAAAAAATCTACTGCAGCCACATCATAATTTTATGAAAACTAATTTTTACTCCAAGAGTTTGTTCAGTTGCCTCAAGTCATGTTAGAAAATCAAAATTAAACGAGATCCTAACAAGGAAAAATAATAACGGTGGAGAAGGTCTTACCCTCACAAGATTATATAAATCATGTTGCATCTGAATATCACGACTGTTCAGAAGGCTTCAGAGATTCGAAGAATCCCAGCTAGCATAAACAGCTCCGATGAGCTTCTCATGCAAGATGGTCCCAGAGCAAGCAACTATCCCCCGATCAAGACCTTCTAAGTACAAACCCCTTGAGAAGTCCAGGGGGTGGCCTCCAGCATCAGTTACCACACCACCAGCCTCTTCTACAATAATAACCCCAGCAGCATGATCCCAGATCTTCTCTTTGTACCCTGACTGAGCAAATTTCATAAAGATCTCAGCATCACCTCGAGCTATGGCTGCATATTTCACCATGCTATGGACACGCAAGGGCTGTTTTCTGTCATTAAGAGTGTGAAAGGAATATATCAGAATCAAAACAGAACAGCAGCCCTGCTAATTGTGGAACCCACCCACATGGACGTGAATGCATTCAAGTAGGCGGGGCTCTTGCTCTAAAAACTTTGCAATGAACTAAAAAGGAAAAGTGACTGAAAAATCAAATAAATGACTTAAAAGGAGAAAAAGGAGAGGAGATGCATTCTTTCCACTAATAAAAGCTTTAGCATGATATGAGATAAATCATGCTTGACTGTATGCATAAAGCATTTGTTTTGGCAATTCAAAATAATACAAGGTAACTTAACTATAATTGCTACTTTGAGGCAGTTAATTCCATCTGTCCTCTAATATCTTAAAACCAGGGTTAGACAAATTAGAAGACCATGTTTTTTCCACAACCTTGCTAAAATTTTCAAAACATTCATCAGGTTCACAGCCATTGTTACCAAACTACTATATGAACATTCAACCGTTAAGCTATAGAAGTTATTTTAAGATATAGTCTACCACTTGTCTACCCCTTGTACTAATGTTTTCAGTGAGAAATCCTTCTGAAATTCATCAAGGAACTGAAAGAAAGAAACTTTAATACCATGCCTCTCCAATTGTGCGTCAAAGAAGAAATAAGTCGTTTAAACCTCTAGCCCTTCAAAACTTCATTTTTTCATTTCTTGGTCATTCTAAGTTAACATCTGTCAGGCAGTCAATTTCAACCATGCAGTGGGAAGAATAGTTTAAACTCTAAACATGTAGGGAAAAGTAAAAGAAACACAACACACTTAAACCCCATGCTGTGAGCAACTCCAGCAGAGAAGGAATGGTTTGTGTTGGCTCTCTCCACTGGTTCACAGAAGGTTGTCAGTGCTGGATCATCAATTGAAGAAACTTGAACTCTTTGTGCAGAGTTTGACCAAGTATGTTTCTTTTTTCCGTGTATTAACGGTTGCATCCATGCCTCACCACTGCCTCTCTGTGCATACATCACGCATCCTTTTTCCCATGTCTCAGAAGTATCAGACATTTTTGGCATGGTCTGAGAGGAGTGATGATGACTTAGCCATTCTTTCTTCCTAGGGTAATTAGGGCACCCGAGCACTCCAATCACAATTTTTCCCTCCTCTATCAATGCAAGAGCAACAGCATATTGGTCCCCACGCACAAATCCTAATGTTCCATCGACAGGATCGAGTACCCAATGTCTTCCTTTGCGTCCCCCGGTTGAGTTGCATTGGCTTATGGCCTCAAGAATTTGTGAGGTTCCAAGAGCTTTCTTGGGACTCTGAAGACCATATTTTGGTGCTTCAGCTAAGCATTCATTCACAGTGTTCACAACAGCTGTCAGCAAACCTACTGAATCAGACTTTGAGAGAGTTTGAACATCTTCTTCAGCAACTATGGACACCTTTTGATTGCTTAAAGATTCCGACAGCATCCAGCTAACTATTGCTTGAACACTCCAATCTGCTCAAGCAGTGACATCAAGAGAATCAGCCGATTAATATATGGTAAAATATACAAAAAGAAAACAAAATGACATGGGAAGATAACACAATGGAGATTATTAAATGAACAATCCTATTTGGTGAACATTGCCAAATAAACAATTACTCTCTCTGTTAGTTTTTATTATTATTATTGTTTGTTTGTTTTTTTGGTTAAAGAAACATGTTTCAAGCATTTAGCCCAATGCTTGAAAACATGAGATCTTCCCAGCGAGAACCCAACAATTAACCAATTCCACATAGCATCCTAAGACTTTCTAATTCTTAGAAGCACCGAATATGGACGTGGTAGTACTAGTAACTACGCCATTAATTAACCCTGATCTTGTTCACCAGGACTACACAACATTCTTTGTTTTGAAACGGGTAAACAGCAGAACTTTAAACAAGTTAGTATTTCAAACACAAAATTAAAGCGCGCACACAAACACAAAATGATGAATTGCGTTTCACACAAAATATCATTGTATGAATATTTCCAATCACTCAAAATTCGATGATTCCAACGCTAACTTTTCCCAATCCCACTCTCTCTCTCAGCAATCAAAACTAACTATTACCAACACCACATTACAAATGCAGATCACCTAATTAAGCCAAAAACTCATTCAAAGCACATCCATTAAAAACTATACAAAAAGCAAACGAAAAATAAAAATAAAAATTGAAGTACCTGCAACAGTAACAAGAGAATCATCATCTTTAGACATAACATGATCATTACTGGTCGAAGAAACCAAGCCCTCTTGAACTCGCTGGCAAAGCGAGCAAGCCATGTGAACAACTCGAACAGCCACATCCAATTCCTTAGCGTAATTGTTCTCTCCCATGTTTATTTTTATAATCTATCACCGTAACCAATGTTACCAGATGAAGAGTTCTACCTGCCAACCTCAGAATCTGTCCTAAAATTCATCAAAAAACAAAATTCACGTTTTAAGTGCGTGGCATTTTGAAAACCACATACTTTTGTTTGCTTTTTGGTGTCTGTCGGTCATTTGGTTTTTGCGTACCTTGGGGTTTTCTTTTCCAGCTTATAAGAAGAAGATGAAACTATGTGGGTTCGAGGCTACACCTGAGCGGAATCCATTCATCTGAAAAGTAATATTCCTCTTCCAAATATATATATATATATATATATATATATATATATATATATATATATATATATATATATATATATATATATATATTCCGCACATGGAGTTTTAGGAAGAGTATACTGTCCTGTCGGATTTTCATCATTTTTTTTGGATTATATTAGTTAATTGCCTGCACTACGTTGCAGGCCGAGTAAATATTTTTTATGATTGTTGAGATTGAAATAATTAATAGATTTTGATATTTCAAAAATAAAATATAATATCTATACATGCAAGGTTTGATATAATGAAACACATCAACACACCTTATTATAACAACAACAACATCGAAGGCTTTATACCTAAAAATATCATTACTATTATTTCTAAAAAAATAAAATTTATTAAATTATTCCAATGAGAAAAAACTCGAAAACATTAATAAAAGAAAAAGCAAGAAAAAAAACTAAAATTATTATTATTATTATTATTATTATTATTATTATTATTATTATTATGTGAATAATAGAAAAATCAATTCAATAAAAGAATAAAAAAAAACCTAAAATTTTTACAAAAAAAATTATTTCATGTGAAATTAAAAAAAAAACTAAAAAAAACCAAAAGAAAAAACAAAGAAAAAAATATCAATTTTCAAATGATCATAAACACATACTAAAATTTAAAAACAAAGTTTTTGAAAAAAAATATTATCTCAACAAAAGAAAAAATAATAAAAATTAAAAACCAAAACTATAGACACACATATATAGACATAGACAAAAATATGGACTATTTAGAACTATAAAAAATTAAAGGAATTAAGATAAAAAATTAAAAGTATAAGGGCCGAAACAAATACAAAAATATATTATCAATTTCAATCAAATAAAAAAATTGAATAAAATATAACATCTATACATGTAAGGTTTGATATAATGAAACACATGAATACATCCTATTCTAACAACAGGAACATTAAATCCTTATCAACTAAAAATATAATTACTATTACTGCTAATAATATAAAAACTATTAAATTACCCAGATGAAAAAAATTGAAAACATTAGGAAAAAAGAAAGTAAGAAAAAAAACTAAAATTATTATTTTTATTGTGTTAATAATGGTAAAAAACATCCATTGAAAGAAAAAAAATCAATAACTATAACAAAAAAAATAAACAAAAAACAAAAAAATTATAAGAAAAAAAATTATTTGATGTCGAAATAAATAAATAATAAAAAGAAAAAAAATCATAAGTGAAAAAAAATCAAAAAAATAAATTACCCGGATGAAAAAAATTGAAAACATTAGGAAAAGAAAACGTAAGAAAAAAAACTAAACTTATTATTTTTATTGTGTTAATAATGGTAAAAAACATCCATTGAAAGAAAACAAATCAACAACTATAACAAAAAAAAATTATAAAAAAAAAATATTTGATGTCGTAATAAATAAATAATAAAAAAAGAAAAAAATCATAAGAGAAAAAAAATCAAAAGAGAAAAAAAAAAAAAAGAGGAAACGCGCCTGGGAGGGGTCGAACCCCTGCCCTCCTTAGGAAGGGAGGCGCCTGTCTTCCACTGGACTAAATATCCTTCTTTGTATTTTCTTGTGCAAGAATACATAAATATAGTACAATAACCGAACCGAACAAAAAACTGAGCAACACTATTACAATCCACAGTAATTTCACTCACATGCTACAGTAACCGACTCTAACCTCTTTTAGTATATTTGATAATAATGTGAGCCATTCACTATAGATATATACGAGTTACTTTGCCCGCGCGTTGCGCTGAGCGTTTTTGACAAAGCAAACTGTTTAATAACTTTGATTTTTTTTATTGATAAATTGAATATTTAAATAGTAAAATGATCATCGATTAAAACGATTTTGAATGAGTTATTTGGCAGATAGAAAAATTGCAATTGAAAAAATTCATCAAAGATGAGATATTTGTTGCGTGCAAAATATTGATTTATTGTTCCACATGTTTTAACTGTTAGGCGAATTATTTAATTGGTATATAGCAAAATTGCAATTGCTAAAATCCATTAAAGATGAGTTATTTGTTGTCAACACTAAAATGGTTGTTTACTGTTATCGTTTTACCTATTGGGATAATAATTTAATTACCTATCGTTTTACCTATGAGTTATTTGTTGTTGCTATTTTTTCAAAAAGTTTGAGAACTTAGTACTAACAAAAGCTCTCTTATAATAAACTAACATGTAATCCCTATTTTTTAAAGTGAATTGTCACCACTCCAATAAAAGTGCATTAAAATAAAGAATCCATTGGAGTTTTTTTCTTAAATAACCAAAACATTGAAACTGTATAACTGTTATGCGAGAAAACAGTTATATGATCACAGTCGCTAAACTATTATTCAATTGATCATATCTTACATACAAAATAGCAAATAGATTAGCTTACTGATTCAAAAGTTGAAAGCACAACAAACGAAACATATTAATTAATTATAACAAAATGATGCCCTAGCAATGTCATAAAGTATCATTGCTTTTCAAGAGAGGATAGTGACCTTGAAACATCGTATGGAGGCATGCAAAATGAGCAAAGACGATGTCCAAAGGTATAGAACCCACTAATCTGATAATAATCACCTTCAATAATAAAAGCAGTAAATGACTTAATGTTTTTGCCTTTAGTAGAGGCTTGATTAGCGTTACCCTGTAAGATAAAGAAAAAAACATTATTAATGAGATTTAAAGCATTCAGTCTAAAGAAATAGAGTATAAAGCCAAACAAAGTAGATGGAAAAAAATTATAGTAAAATATAAGCTTACTTTGTCATCGACCAAAAGGCAATTAAAACTGCTTGTTTGTTCATTGAGCTTAGGAATCCAAACACGACAAACTTTTCTATTGAAGGATGTGTAGAAGTTGTACAGGGCAACACCTAAAGGGAATCAAAGAAGCACTTCCAGTAGCAAAGCTTAATTTTGATGATCTGAAAAATATTGATGAGCAAACAATGAGTGATAATTTTTTTTTGTTTAAGATTGAAAAGAAAAAAACAAACACCTTTAGGAACAACGCTGATAATGTCCTTGTAGACAATATTTTTTGCATAAGCAGAAGGACGCCCTTCATTGTCACATGAAATAATCTTTAATCCTTTTCTTGAAGTGATCCTTGAGAGAGCGACATAAAGTTAGTCGTGGGTGAAAACTTGTTCTTTAAGAAAAACACCAACAGTTCTTAAAGATTGGCCTTGACTTTTATTTATTGTCATGGTATAACATGGTTTTAAAGGAAATTGACGTCTTTTAATTGTAAAGGGACATCTAATTTCATTGACTAGGAAGATAATTCTTGGTATGAAAACTTTGTTACCAATGTTAGATCCAATTATTATCTGTGCCTGAATGACCTTTGATGAAAGCTGTGTAACTATAAGCCTAGTCTCATTGCATAGACCAATGGATGGGCTAATATTTCTAAGTAACATAACAGGTGTTCCAATTTTGAGAGCAAGTGTGTGAGATGGGACACCATTGAATTCAAGCTGGTTTATGTATTCTATTGGATATAATGAGCTCGCATTGTCACTCTCTATTGACGATGTGCAAATAGAATCAATGCTAAGATAGACATGCTTTTCTCCAGGTGTGATGCGAAGCACAAAATCATTAATTTCAGCAACAGTTGTGTTTTTTATTGTCACTATAGCTCTCTCTCTCTGAAATAACAGGGGTCAAGTTGAGTGTCAGAAATATTTGGATAAATTGTTGAGACAATTGCTGAAATTTGATCACATGAAGGTTGAAGCAGAAGATCTGAGGGAACAACAACGAAATAATCATCGGATTCACTAAGCGAAGGCAAATCAGACATGTCACCATTGCCAACGTTTAAAATTCATTTGGAGAACTCACTAATATCAGCCTTTTCTTGAGAAGTTAGGCCATTTATAGAGAGACGCATGTTTTCAGTAAGGGTCAATACAGTAAATCTAGACCACAAAGTTGAGCCGGTTAAAGAAGCATTGATTATTTGCTCTTTTGTTCCACCGGGAATAACTAGTAATATTTGATGAAAAATCACCACCAAGCAATATTGTTTTTCCACCAAATGGGAGATCTTTTCCACAGTTGTCTCCCTCCGGAATAACATCTTGCATTGAACGATTAAGGGCTTCAAAGCAAAATCTGTTAATCATTGATGCCTCATCCCAAACTATAAGAGAGGTTTTTTGAACAAGGTTGGAAAGATGAGTATTTTTCTTAATGGCACATGTTGATGACTCATCAATAGCAAGTGGGATTTTGAATCTTGAATACACTGTATGACCATTTGGGAGCAAAAGAGATGCAATACCAGATGATGTTAATGCAAGGACAATCAAGCCCTCAGATCTTAGACGATTTATGATTGTGTGCCATAAAAAAGTCTTGCCAGTTCCCCTGTAGCCATGTACAAAGATTAAAGCCTGTTTTTTTTATTGAAGATGGCTGCAATAACTGAATCATATATAACTCTTTGCCCATGGTTGAGCGAGGCGAAATCCAAGGAATGCTGATTCTTGAGTTCAATCAAATCATAATTAAACTCCTCTCTTAGAAGCTTGTTTGTAATTTCTTTCAATAATTGCCCACAGGCATCGGCAAGTTATGATCTTGAAGTGTTGCTGCAGAAGCATTGAAAAGCTGCTCAAGCTCATATAACACATAATTTTTAAGTTGATCATCGGATAGAATCAGTCGTGGCATTCTAAAAGATGTTCTCAACTTATGAAGGATGTCGTCGTGCATTGAGCGCCAAAACTAATTGAATAAAATCAAAGGATCGACAACTTGACAGAATAAAATAATACTAATAAAAAGTTGTCTAAGTTGCGGCGATGATGCAGTCGCAATCGCTTAACAAAAAGCTTCAGACCATTCTTTATCATCTCCTAAAAGCCCGTATGCTTTGCAAGCAAGCTGAAAAGTTGGATAAACAATTCCTCGAATATTTCTTAGATTTGCAAACCCAGTTGACCCTTTAATATGGTTTAAAAGCAGTCTTAAGAAATAAAGTTCTCTGGCAGCAGGATGCACATATGCTATACGTCCAAGGCTTAACCCTTTTGACCTCACAATCAACTCCTTCTGTCCAAAATCCCAAACATATTTGTTTGGAAATTCTGAGTAATAAAGCTCTCGTGCATCAGAATTTTTTTTGTTGCATTCAAACCATTCAGTAAGCATTGTTTTTCTGATACCTGGCCTCTTGAGAACAGATTGAAGAGACTAGTTGCCTGAAAAAACAATATTTTGCTGAAATGGCAAATAAATTGAAGCCTTTATATGTGTATTATAACGCACTAAAAGTTCTTTATTGTATGGAACAACATAGTCATTGAATAGCATAATTCCATTCTTAAGAACAAAATTATCACCGAATTCACGCCGTCGATAATAGACAAATCCATTCTCTCCCAAAGTAGTTGAACTCCTGAATTTCTTTGGACAAGACTTTGTACAAACATTTGCTGACATGCATTGTGCACCTGGTCTTGCAACACCACATGGACTAGGGGTGAGCAAAAAAACCGAACAACCGATTAAACCTAGAAAACCGAGAAAAAAAACCGAACAAACCGAACCGAAAAAAAAACCGATTAAACCAAGTACAAAATTTTGAAAAAAAATCCGGTTCGGTTCGGTTTTGTACGGACATAACCGATTTACCGAACCGAACCGGTTCGGTTCGTTTGACAATGTTAGTATAAATAGAAAACTAAATAGCCCTAGATCTACTTCGTTTGCCTCTCGCCTCCCCTCCTCTCCTCTTCTTCTAAGCCTCTCGCTCGCCTCCTCTGCAAAAGCCAAAAACAATCTCCTTCCCTCTCGCCTCCCCCCTCCTACTGCAAGACTGCACCTAACAGCATAGCAGCATCTCGCTCGCCTCCTCTACAAAAAAAATCTCCTTCCCTCTCGCCTCTCGCAACTTAAATCTCCCTCCCTCTCACCTCCCTCTGCAACTAAAATCACCCTCTCGCCTCTAGGCAAGTTTCATCGTCCCCATCCGACACGGTTGCAGCTTACAAAAAGTAATTAAAATTAACCTCAGTTTAATTTCTTGTTATCTCTTATAGATCATCTATGCTTCCTTTTCTAATTGAATCATATATTAAATTGGACCTTGAGTTTCTGTTTCTGGGCACAAAGCACGGGATAGTGTTGAAATTGACCATGGGTAATTCATGGTTACTTGAGGTCTGTGGAAATTTAATTGCTAATGGTTTTTAATAGTTCATATTTGCTTCTGTTTATGATTATATGTTGATGTGTTTAAGTAGTAATTAATTGATGTTACTGGTATTTGAGATTATATGTTCATATCATGCCGTTGGTATGAGTTTCTGTTTCTTTTGCTATTCTTGTTTCGTTTCTGGTCGTTGATAGATGATTCTGGGGTTCGTGTGGACTTTAGAAAAAAATATTTGTGTTATTATAATGTGTTTAGAAAAAATGTCAGTGTTATTCTTTGTTGTCCTGATTGTGGCTTGGAGCAGCGTTGTTAACTGGGAAGCCTTGATATGCTGCCACACCTAGATTGTTAGGGCTGCAATATGGATATTCATTGTGATATACTAATGGCAGAATCACCAAGGGTTTCACCCTGAGATCTCCTTCATTAATATGTTAATTTCTCTTCATTTTTGCCATCAATTCTGTTTTTTGTTTTCATTAATTTTGTTTCACCCTGAGATACACAAACTGGCTTGAAATATATCAGTAACCTTTTATGCCATTGTAGACATTTGAATTACTATAATTCTAATTTTCTTATATATATATATATATATATATATATATATTCTATTTCAAAGACTGAATCTTATTCCTGGTTATTGTATACTGTATATTAGCTTGCTGCCATGAAGACTTCACCATTGTATATTGCACCATGATTAACATGTTTATATGATTAACATGTTTAAATTATTATGAATATATGCAGCAAATATATTGTGAATTATAAAAATATATATTAACATGTTTTGATCTTTTTCATTTGGTAATTACAGATGGAGAACCGTCAAAACCAAAATGTTTCATCCACCGATACTACCCCCACATCAACGTTTAATGCCCTCAGTTCAAACACCCAACCTACATCAACCACTGCAAGATCTATTACAAATGATAAAGGTACACAACATGAAGCCCTTACATTAAGAAAAATAAATGTTGATGATAGGAAAAAGTCACAAATTTGGGATCATTTTACAAGACTTGATGGTGACCCTAAAAGTCCTACAGCTGAATGTAATTATTGTAAAAAGACTTATGCATGTCATACTGATCTGAATGGAACCAGTAATATGTGGAGTCATTTGAAAGTGTGCAAAAAATTCCCTTTTGTGGTTGATAAGAAGCAAAAACTTTTGGTATTAGAACCTAAGAAAGAGAGTGATGAATCGGAAGACAAAAATATGGGCACTCTAAAGGCAATAGCTTATAATTATGAAGAAAGTAGACTAGCATTATCAAAAATGATTATAATTGATGAGTTGCCTTTTAATTTTGTGGAGGGTAGGGGATTTAGATTATTTTTTAGGACAATACAACCTAGATTTGATAGTCCTTCTCGTTTTACTGTTATGAAAGATTGTTTGAAAATTTATGTTGACGAGAAGGAAAAATTGAAGATAGCACTTAGGGGTCAACGATTATGTTTGACAACAGACACATGGACATCAATCCAAAACATTAATTATATGTCTTTAACGGCTCATTGGATTGATAGTGAGTGGAAATTGCATAAAAGAATTCTCAATTTCTGTCAAGTTTCAAATCATACGGGTGAGATAATTGGTCAAGTGATTGAGAATTGTTTGTTGGAGTGGGGTATTGATAAACTTTTAACTGTTACAGTAGACAATGCAAGCTCTAATAATGTGACTATTTGATATTTGAAGAATGTGATGATAGATTGGTCATCTAATATATTGTTAAATGATCATTTGCATGTAAGATGTTGTGCACATATTGTAAACCTTATTGTGAGTGATGGTTTGAAAGAGATTAATGCTTCAGTTGTTAAGATTAGAAATGCAATAAGGTTTGTGAGATCTTCACCTGCGAGGCAGCTTGCATTGAAAAAGTGTGCTGAAAAATTGCATATAAAGTGTAAGAAGTCATTATGTTTGGATGTTGCAACCCGATGGAATTCAACTTATCTTATGTTGGATGCTGCTGAAAGATTTGAAAAGGTGTTTGTGAGGTTAGGTGAGAGTGAACCTAGGTATATGGGTTATTTTTTAAAGGTTGATCAAAAAGGAAATAAAAAAAATATAGGGCCACTTGGTTCGGAGGATTGGGAAAATGGTAGAATTTTGGTCAAGTTTTTAAAGATCTTTTACACAGTTACATTAAAGTTTTCTGGCTCATTACATGTGACATCAAATTCTTTCTTTAATGAATTGATTTACATGCATACAAATTTGTTGAAATTGTGTAAAAGTAGAGATGATGTTTTAAGTGGAATGACGATGAAAATGATGTTGAAGTTTGAGAAGTATTGGGGTTATGATGCAAATCAGAATTTCATATTATATGTGGCTAATGTTTTAGATCCACGTTTTAAGTTGAAATATGTTAAATTTTATTTTGGTGAGTTGTATGATTATCACAAAGCACAAGATTTAACAACAAAGGTGAAAGATCATTTAGTAAGACTATATGAGTTTTAGTAAGACATATTCATGATGTTAATGATATGGATTGCAATGAAATTGAGGTTGGTGATAATACTTTTGCACGATTCAAAAGACATTTACAAGAGGAAGATAGTGTAGAAAATAAAAATGAAGTTGAGAGGTATTTGAATGATGGTTGTGAGGATCTTGATGATGATAAATTAGATATTTTAGGTTGGTGGAAGGTTAATGCTTCGAAATATAAAATACTTTCGAAGGTTGCACAACATGTTTTAGCTATTCCTATATCCACAGTGTCTTCTGAATCAGCTTTTACCAAAGGCGGTCGTATACTCGACCAATTCTGAAGTTCTTTATCTCCAGCAACTGTTCAAGCACTTGTTTGTTGTCAAAATTGGTTGCAACTAGATCAATCCTGATCGACACTACAACATTGATGAATGATTATGAAAAATATGAAAATCTTGAATTAGGTTACTTTTCTTATATACTTGTCTTTTTTATTTTATTATTTATTAATCAACTTATTTTCAATCTAACATTTCTATTTTTTTTTGTAGAATTTGGTGGACAACTAAGTCTAGCAACGGATGATAATTAATTCAAACCAGATGTACTTCTTAAAGTTTTTTATGTTATTGTTTCTATTTCTTTATTTTGAAGCCCTTTGAAGGCATTTCTTGTAATTTAAATTTAAATTTGTTCACTTGTGTAGTTTTAATTATTTCGTCATATGCTAAATTAAACAAAACAAAAGTATTAGAAAGGTTAAAAAAAATTAATAAACATTATATTAACAATTTAATACATTAATATTTTTTAGTAGTTGCCAAAAAATTAAAAATATTTTGGGTTCATATAAGTAAATCAGTTTTTCTTTATATTAATTGTAAGCCCATCAGAAAATGCATTATAAAGCCCAACAGAAAGCCCAATAGAAAGCCCATCAGATGGCCCAAAACCCAAATTCGGTTTTTTTCAATTTTTTCATCATAAAAACTGAACCGAACCGAACCGAAAGTGGTCGGTTTTTGATATGTTCGGTTCGATTTCGGTTTGTATTTAAAAAAAAATCGGTTTGGTTACTTTTTTTTATAAAAACCGAACCAAACCGAAAATGCTCACCCCTAGCATGGACCATGTATCATGAACTTAGAAACAATCTCATGACATAAAGGATCAATGTTTTTATCTGGTATCTCAGCTGAGACAATTGAGTCAATATCATCAAAAGTTTTGAATTTGAATTCAGAGGCAAGCCAAATCAAGATATGTGTATGTGGAAGGCCTCTTTTTTGGAACTCAATTGCATAAACATCTACAAGATTGCCAAATACAATTATTATTATCTTACAAATGAAACTATGCAAGCAATAAATTATGATGATTGTGTTACCTGCAATTGTCTTACCAAAAGGGACACCAGATTTAATGAACTTTAACATATCAAGAAGCTTCGATCTGAAAATTCGTGTAATAATATCAGGCTTGTCTTCATGTTTGTAAGTCCTGTTTTTATTGAGTTCTCTCTGGATTTCAAGCCAGTTTGTGTTGCATGTGAATGTAATGAAAAGATCAGGATTTCCATATGCTCTGCAAATTGCCATGGCATCTTGGTAATTATTGATCATATACCGCGGGCTACCAGTCACAGAAGATGGAAGAATAATTTTTCCAGTTGATGATCCCTGAACATCTCCTTTAAGCACAACTTCACTGATGTTATGATAAAGATCAGACTGAAGATCATTTTGGTTCATTCTAATGTAGTCAAGTCTGTCTTCTTCAATGTTGGCAAAAGCATCAACTAAAAATTATTGGTAAAGGTGACCACCTTTTATAAGTGTGTCTTCTCCATATTCTCTCTCTTGAATAAGATAAGCATAAAAAGCTCTCATTGGTACTCTTTGACGTTTTCTAGAGATATGACCATCATGATTTGCAAAACTAATGTTAGTTCGATAACCATCTTCACCAAACGGAAATAAAAGAGGATATTGCAATGCCATGAATTTTGGATGCAGCTTAGAGATTCTTTGTAAAGTGTTTGACGAAGTTTCAATAATTATATCTCGTTCTGACCGATAATCACCAATATCCCCAACAATTAAACCACCAATATCATCTGAAGTTGGATCATTATATTGTCTTGTGTCATTAGTTCTTTGACAAAGCAATTGCAGTTTATAGCCAGGATTGGTGGGTTCTGAGAGTTTTTGTGAAGCATGGCAAAATAAGCCAACTAAACAATTAATTGAGGCAAGCATCTGAATAAGATCACCAACTATAGTCTCATCCAATAACAAAGTAGAGGTTGAATGTTGGAACTGAGACATTCGATTTGAAACCTCTTTGCAACATCATAGATATAAAGTTGGGCAAACTTTGGAGCACTTTCATTAGAAGGTAATAGAGATCCCATAAGATGATGACAATGACCATTTATCTTGAGACATACGACCCAGATTGATGATTAACTGACTGATCAACAGTTACTCCCATAGATGTAAAAGCAAACATAGAGTTGTAGGCATGAATATTTGCGCGAAACTTTTTGGATTTCTGACCAAATATATTGTTAAGCAAGTCATCAAGAAGTTGAGGTGTCGGCAGTGGTCACAGAAGCTTAATTTTCCCACTAAGACAACATAGAGAAAATCTTGGATTGGATTGAGTTGAATGTGTGAGACGCTCGTTAAGCCAAAAAAGTGCCTTGCAATGACAACACTTGAATGTTTTGTCTCTAAAGTCAATGTACTCAAGCAAAGTTCCTGGGTATGAAAATTGTGTGAAATGTGGCAATAAATATGTGGAAAAAATATATGTACATAAATAAAAAGTAAACAAAAAAAAATCTAGAACAAACGTTGTCTCTTTCTTTGATATGAAGCTTGTCCAATTGTTTGTTGATCATTGACAAAAGACATAAGATCATGATTGATGGAGCTTGAGTCAGTTGCACCAAGATCTTGCACAAATAATAGAGATGTTGAATGTGATGGGCAATGATCATGCTGGTTTTGACAGAACATTGATATCTGAGAGGATGAAGTCTCGCCATCATATAATGGAAAGCGTTGAGTATTGGCGGGGTAAGGATTATAACTCGTGTTTAGCCCTGAAGACTGTGTTAATACACCAACTGAGCATGAAGGATCTTCATTCTCCAGGTGTGGTGTGTTATATGAACAATCTTGTTCATTAGTAAATATATGTGATTCTTTCAAGCGTTGTTGTCAGCTAGTGATAGGTGTATATATTGAAACTGGAGGAACAAAACATTGCAAGAACATTTTAGATGACAAGAAATAAATAATTACAAGTTTTTTAAGAAAAGAATACACTTGAGGAAGATGCGAATGGCACAACGGCGCAACAAAGATATTTGTTGATGTCACAATGAAGCAATAAATTATTCGAGGTGTGAGCCTAATTAATTATTGAGATTTGGTTCATCACGGTGATATAAATCTGAGCTAACTAAAGATATTTGTTCACCTCTTGCAAATACAAAAACAATTGGTTTTGTGTAGTACATAATTTCTTTGTATTTCTTGTTTTAGCTGTCCTGGTGACATTTCAATGGGCAAATAACAAAATTGTAGGTAATTAAATTAGCATAAGATGAGTTATTTGTTGCCTGCAATATACAAATTATTTGTTGAGTTAATTGGCATATCGCAAATTTGCAATTGATGAAATTCATTGAGTATGAGTTATTTCATACCATAGACGTAACCTCTTTTTTTTGTACCTAACATTTTTTTTTTGCAATCTTTTTGGATCTCGTAATGAAACAATAAATTATATGAGGAGGCAGTTTATTGATTTTTTTAGACTTTTTTTATAACGATGATTTAAAATTTGGATAGCTAGTTACTTGTATTTTAACGCTACATCAAGTGAATGAATGGAGTAAGCAGGACACAAAAAAACACACATGGAAATTGCATCATAAGGCAGGGAAAAAACACAGATAATAATTAAAGGCAGAAGTATCACCGTAACTAAAAGTGGAGAAAATATAAGTAAAACTATTTCTTAAAGTCTAGGCAATCAACGCCTTTGATTCCAATGAAAAATGGAATTGAAAAAAACATGAAGAAAATAACAACTTATAACAAAGCAAGAAAAACAAAGACATACTAGTAAAGCAACTGGAGCAAGTTTGCACCTAAAGTGCCCACCTAATCAGTAAGTAGGCAGGAGCACTTGATAAACCAGCAACTGATAAACCAGCAACAACAACAGAAATTGCATTTTAAATTAGCGCAAGAAGTATTTTTGGTGGCAGATAAAAACATAATTGAAAAGGTGAAAATGCCAATAACAAAGTCTAACAATCTAGCGTAAGAAATACGTTTGATTTTATATCTAGCACGATTCTTTTTGGAATATTCTTTAACATCGTAATGAAGCAATAAATTCTTTAAAGAGCGGACGTAATTAATTTTTGAGATATTTTTTACCATAACGACCTAATTTGTGGTTAACTAAAGATATTTGTAAAATCTTTGCAACTATGTGATTTTTTTCAATATTGCTTTTTTTCATTGGGAGGTGGTTTGTAACATGAGTTAAGAATAATAACGTATAAGTAAAAAGAATTTTGAATATTATATATCTAATGTGGTATGTGTAGTTGATTTAGAAGTTATCACATAATTTTTATTATTATTATTTTTATTTCATAAAGTTAGAGAAGATCTTGATATTTTTTTTTTAGCATTGCTATGAAGAACTGAAATTAAAAACATATCAAAGTAATTAATGCTGAAGTTTATTTTGGGTCTTAATCGCAATATGGTTTTCATGCCCTAAAAAAATATCATAACCGAAATAATGGGTAGTATTTTGTTGAGGGAAACAGGAGCAAATTTGTAATTGAGCATGGCAGTTTGAGAATGTTAAAGTTGGTAAATAATAACTTAGAATATTTTGTTAAATTCTAACATAACTCATCATAAAATCAAGGGAATAAATGGACAATAAAATAGGCAATAGCAAAAGTAAGCACATGAAAATTGCAACAGAACATAATAAAATCAAAACAGTCAAGATGTCTGGTGGCAGGAAAAAAGAACCATTAATTTTATTTTTTTCAAGATGATATGCGTTTTCACACGTAGAGGGTTATTTGATTAATGTATCTAGCCGAATGAATGATGTTATTATTTTGATTGCCTAGATCATCATTTATTTAGAAGATCATAGAAGTTAAATTAATAGAATTAATCGAAGATGAGCTATTTCATACCGTGGAAGTAGAGTTTTTTATTTATCTAACATGATTATATCTGCAATGTTATCTCGTAATGAAACAATAAATTATTTAAGGAGAGTTTAATGAATTTATGAAGCATGTTCTATAATGATAATTTGAAGTTTGGATTACTAAAGATACCTGTAAATTTCTTGTAACTATGACATAATGGTTAAACCCTTTTTTTTAATAATACATTTGTTAATTAAAAGGCTAAACCAGCTTTAAAAAAATGTTGGTGGATAGCAACATGAGTTAAATACGACGTGTAAGTGAAAAAATCCAACAACATCATATCTTTAACTTGATTTCATAAAATTAAAGCATCGCTTGATATATGTATGTTTATTTTATTTGATTTTTATTGAGTATTGCTATCAATTTTTGAAATTAAAAACTTGTCAAAGTAATTAACGTCGAAGTTTATGTTGGGTTCTAATCGCAATATGGCTCGCATGTTTTGTCAACCTACATCACTATCGGAAGAATATCTATGGTTTAAAAAATACTATAAGAACAAAAACACTCTTAAAGATATAATTATTGAATGAAGTGAAAGCCTAAATAATTGTTAGCAGGAGGAAAAAAAATATTATTGTTTGGAAAAGAAACCCAACAAAAATATGTAATGGTCAGAACAATTTTTTAGGGGGTCTGAAGTGCAAATTTGATTGAGCATGGCAATTTGAGAATGTTTAAGTTTGTAAATAATATTTTAAATGTTTTTGTTAAGTTTTAAAATAATTGAACATAATTTAACGCGAATAAATGAAAACAAATAGGTAGTAATGGAACAAAACAAATGAAAAGTTCAATAAAACATAACAAAGTATAAACAATTAACATGTTTGATGGCAGGAAAAAAAAAGCATCGAGAAATTTGTGAAGGCAATAATAGAACATAATAAAGCAAGCGAAACACAGACAACAATATCCAATGTAATTAAAGTTTGCACATACCAGCAAAGCAACTGAAATTTTTTTTTGATCCTAAGCAGCAACCTAACCATAAAAAAACCGACAACAGGTGACAATTCAATAGCAAAGCAAAACAAATAAAAGGCATTAATGTTAGATTTAAACAAATTGTCAAAATACCAGCAAATTAAATCAAGCGAACCTTAATGTTAACGAAGAAGCAACTGAACCGAAGTAGACGACAAATAACTAACACCAAGCAGAAATCGACGATGATTAAATGATCTGCCATAAGAAAACCATGCAAAACCAAGGAAGAGGCATTAGTAAAAATCTAGCAATTGTAGCAACACCAATAAGTGGAATATATATTATATCGATGGAAAAAAACAATATAGACAACTAATGAAAACAGAGCAAGAAACTACATTGAACCAACCAATGCTCTTGATTTTGTTATATAAAGACAAAGCAAAACCAAAGCAACAATCAATTTCAAAATTTGAGCAATAAAAAACAAACAACAGCAGTAAGTGAGACGAAAGCAACGTATCAATTTCACAACCACAATATATTAATCCATATGAACCACTAGAAGATGAAAGAATATCTGAAATAGCTCCTAGTTTGAAATGAAGCACAAAAATGAAGCACAAAACCATTCCACGTGATTTTTTTTATAAACCTGAATCATAAATTTGATAGTTCAGTAACATATTTTGTCTGGCATAGTTAATTATTTTTATTTGTAAATACTTTCACACCAGTTATGAGAATTAAGAGTGACCCACTACACTGTTCCATTCATTGATTACGTGTAAGGGGTTACGTGTGAGCTTCTGGTGGGGGGTAACCCGTCACCTCACACTCTTATGTTCTTTTACACCTATCTTTCTACAATTGAAAATTGTTGCTTCGTGTGTTGTTGCCATTATAATTTAATTTGCTTATTATTTTTAGTCCGTTTAGTTTGAAATAAAATTTAATCTGAACTTCTCAATGGATAATGATTTTAATCGAATATATGTTTTGTTTTTTATCCGTAGCTGGAATATAAATCTTGCCAAATCCAAATCAGAAACTTTTTTATCCTGACTTGAAATATTTTGAAATATATATATATATATATATATATATATATATATATATATATATAGAGAGAGAGAGAGAGAGAGAGAGAGAGACACTTTAATAATATCTATCATTTTATGTTTTGACATACCTTTAATTACTTCAAATAAATATTATTATTTTTTTCAGCACTAAACTACACTGTCAATAAAGCACTGTAACCTTTTTTTTTAGATGAGTTAATATCGCAGGATTTTATTGTAATAATATTATAGTGAAAGTTGAAATTTAATGTGTCATATATATATACACACAACAATAAATTTGGAGACATAGCAAGGGCAGCACCAACAAAACAATGATCTTAACAACAACAAAATTGGGAACAACAATAACGCAGGTAAAGGAAGAAACTGCACTCAAGCAATCTATGCCTCTGATGCATGCCAAAACAGACGTGAAAAGGAAACAAAAACAACAACTGAGCAAGATAGAAGCACCCAAAAAGCATCAACTGAAATAACCAAACAATATTGAAGGGGTAACTGAGCAGAAAAAGATGGCTAAACTGGTAATTGAAGGTTTGCAACGATTTCCAACTCTGTGGCGCACACTTGTTGCAGCAAGTTTTGGTCACGATACAACCTCTAATTTCTTGGGTCCTAAGGGAAACAATGGTAGGTTAACCTCTTATATTTGTTTGATTTGTTAATCCATGTGGATACATGAAGCGACTGAATTATGCTTTTGGTTTTTGTAGTTTATTCTTCTAACTGTATGCTGTCTATATGCCTGGCAATTCAGGTTTAGCAGACTATCTAAATTGGCGTGACAACATGTTCCTCTCTACTATACATGATACTTCACTTCTACAAATGTTTCCATACTGATTTTGTAAGACCATGCGCAGGGCAATTCAACTTTACATTCAGGTTGTTTCATGTTTTTGTGATTGATCTCCGGCTTTCTTGTCATGCATTAATTTATAATTCAGTATCATACTAAACTCTATGGCATGCTGATTTCCTAAGAGGTATTATGGTACTCTGTGACAGAGAGTAGAGAGCAGAGAAGTAAAGAGAGAGCAGCAGAAACACACCTGAAAGAGAGTGCATGAACTGAATTGCAAAAAAATTCAATGGCGAGGATAAACAGAAAAATAATTTCTTAACTGCGTCGATATTTATAATATGAGAAGGGATATGAACGACATAGATATTTTTAGAAAAAGCATTTCATTGTCGTTTTTATGACAGTAAGCCTCGAAAGTGGCAGCCCCATGTTGCGGAAGCAATATTTCCAACTCAGCAGAATTTGTGGCCACTTGATGAAAAAAACCATAAATGAAATAGTACGATGCATTAATTACATACAGACGAAGATATAAATAAGCAATAGATTAACTCATTCTTCCTGTCAAACCCCATACCTGAGGACAAAATGCATTAATAAACTGTAAGAATACATTAATTACCTGTTGAATGAAATAGACACGCAACGATGAAAGTTTTCTTGAAGGCGGCAAAGAGAATAGGTACACGAACTAATTACATGAATAACTCTCTTATTTCTACGTCAGGTAAGCCTTGGTGGCGTGCTTCTTTTATTTTGTCCAATTCTTATCTCTGTTAAATTGAACTTTGTTGGTTTGGCTTATTAAAGAGTAGGCCCCGCGATAAATAATTAGAAATAGACAATTGGCATGACAGTTACGTGAGCTACGCGTGGCACAACACTGGAAATAATTTGCATGGATCGAACAATGCAGCTTGGGACAACACTGGTTATAATCCCTTTTGCACCTCTGCACTCCTATTTTGCACTGGGGACATTAGCAGCTCCATGCAAGAATATCATAAGTTAAAGCTTCCTTCTCTCACAGAACTGATGTTGAAGAATGAAAGAATGAAAGAGTTGTCGGAATCTTGAAGAATGAAGGAATCGCTATTCCCCTGGCCACTCTCCTTGGAGAAGTTCAACAAACGTGTCTATAATGAAGGTCCTCCAAGTCTGAGTTTGAGCTCCCGGTGCTATTCCTCAACCATCGCTCATCACTTGTAGCTCCTCCCGTCTTTCTTCTTACATTAGCATGCGCACGATTTTCTTTGCCACCACCCACCTTATGATTGAACTCTCTAATTCTCCCTCCTCTATAATCAAGTTATGCGTTAACTACATCTTCCTAACCACTAGGTTTATTAGCATTGCTGCCAAACTCATCACTTTCCATGAATTTGGAAACCTTCACTCGATCCTTAAAGCCCCTCGATTTTACACTCCTTTGATCTCTTTCCAACAATGGCGCATCATTCCCCTCTAAATCATCCTTCAACTTATAACTATTTGACTTATGTACCTGATTCTTTTCTCTTCTAGTCTTAGCAGACTCCATAGCCTTCCCACACTTGCCAACCAACCGATTATCAAACTCGTCTTTTTGCAATCCCTTAATTCTTAAACCAGAAACTCTAAATGTTTTCCCACACTTGCATATCAAAGGCCCACGTGAAGAATATGGTTTCCAGCTACAATTGCAGGTGAAGTTCCCATGTCTTTAAGTAGAACTGCTTACAGCAGTGGTGGTATTCACATATTTTTTCACACTCAAAAGATCTGGCTCTTTGTTTGGGATTATGAGAGATCAGGCAGGAACATACAAAAGAAAGAGAGATTTTAGTGATTGAATTATGGAGCTCAATAAGAAGGCACCCAACAGGCTTTCTTGTTGATGACGCCATTAACAATGAAAACTCTGTCATCATGCTCAATCCAGCTATTATACTCAGCTTGATATTTTACGCGGGGATAGATTGTTGGTGAAAGGAAAGAAGAGGAGGGATACAGTATGCCATTAACGATGAAAACTCCGTCATCACGCTCAATCCAGCTACAATGGAGCAACTTGATATTTTAGGCGGGGATAGATTGTAGGTGAAGGGAAAGAAGAGGAGGGATACAGTTTGCATGGACGTAGTTTATGATCGTTGTGATCAGCCCAAGATTCCGATGAATATCCGTAGCCACTTTTCTTGGATAAGTGACGTGAACTGGCATTAGCATGAACAATTCAGTGTACTGTTCATGCTAATTAATTAGCATGAACAAACAACTTAGGCGGGGATAGATTATTGGTGAAGGGAAAGAAGAGGGGGGATACAGTTTGCATGGACGTAATTGATGATCGTTGCGATCAGCCCAAGATTCTGATGAATATTTGTAGCCACTCTTCTTGGATAAGTGACGTGAACTGGCATTAGCATGAACAATTCAGTGTACTGTTCATCCTAATTAATTAGCATGAACAAACAGCAGGAAACGAAGGATGTGAAATCACTATTTATATCCACAGTAAAAGCAATGTGCATGAACAGCGATTTCGCGATATGATTTAGCTGTATGTATAATATTTTTTTATGTATATGGGTTAAATAATTAAAATTTTGGTTGTATTAATTTTATGTTCTTATAAGATAAATACGTTTTTATTCGAATTGATACCTACAAGATAGATCTCAAACTATTTGTTACTACATCGTGACTTTTGAGAACAGGATTTTCATCACTTGCATTTATTTATTTTTGTGGTTGTAGTCGCTATGTTCACCCTACAAATAGGTGATTCATGGAGATTAATTGTTTTATTGTGAACAACCACTAATGTAAACCCATATTAAATTACATAATTTCTAACCGAAAAATAATTAAGAAAATGATGAGGAATTTTGGGAGAAATTGAAAATATGATTAGATTGTTGGTTTTGACATTTCAATGATGTTGAAAATGTTTCGGATTGATTGTGAATGATGCAATATGGATTACTAAAATATTATGTATTGCTGTTATATGTGGGAATTATGAAAGTTCAAAAAAGGAACTAATTCATATCGATTTTAATATTTTATGATTCTAGGGAATGCTTGAGATTGATTTGGAACTTGATAATATGGAGTAAATTAGGTAAAATAGGTTATGTTGGTAAATATGAAGAATATTTTTTTTTTAAAAAAAGTGATAGAATTGTGCAAGTTTTGATGTTTCAAATAATGATAATATACATAAATTTGATTAGTATGAGGATCGTAGTGTGTTTAAATCATGATGATAATTCATATGAAATAAATTGGTGATATAGGTTATGTTTGTCAAAGTGCGAGAAAATGGGAATATGAGAATTGATATGTGTTTAAATATTAATGTATGCTTATAAATTAATTAAGGGCTTGTAATTTAAATGCTTATATATATATATATATATGTTGTGTCTTGTTAGAGAATGGATAAAATAAGAAATATAAAAAATATATGATGGATGCAAAATGATAGTGAGGAATGCGAAATTGTATGTTAAATGTAAATTCTATATATGGAAATATATAAAATGTGTTTGGGATATAAATTAGTAGTGTGAAAATAATAATAATGTGTTTGAATAAGTTTGCACAATGGTTGAAATGATTTATAGTGCTAATTGGAAATGTTTCCTTGAAAATCAAAAGGGACATTCAACGTCTAACCAATAGTTATGGGAACACACACTTATGGAGTGTTAGGAAGGTATCCATCACCTCATCTTTTTATTTTAAAATATGTTCTTCTAGGAAATTCTTCTTTGGATGTGAATTGAGTTTTGGAAATGGATTACAAAGAGAAATTGTGTTAAAAAGATGTACTTAATTTGGATGGAGACTAAGCTTTATATATATGTTAAAGTCGGTTGTTTAGATATAGACTAATTAAAGATGTACTTAATTTGGTTGTTTGGTTGGAGACTAAGTATTTATATGTTTAAATCGGCCATATGAATAAAGATATGTGTATGTTAATCGCATTGACAGAGACCAATTATGATAAAATTGAAGTTGGTTACACTAATGGAGGCTAATGGTGTAATATGACAAAAATACAAGACTTGAGTTTTCTTAGGGTGAATTTGCCAAAAACATCTTAAGGAGTTGAAAAAATAATTTTTTCTTTGATAAATTTTGACAAATCCAAACAAAGTATATTTTTGTGCATATATAGGTCATCACAATTATGTTTATGGATAAGAGATCCTTAGGAAGATGAGTATCCGGCATTCATTTTGAAGGCTATATTAGTTCTTAGTAACTCATATGATAATAAATCTCATTTAATATTGAGATTGTTTTGCTATGGTTTTCTTGAGCTAGATCCTGATAAAGAGTAATGCTTATGGTCACTTTTATGATTATGACAAAAAAAAAATCATTTTATTTTTAGAGCTTACATTAGAATAACTAGTTTGATAACATTCATTGTGATGATTGTAGCCTACAAGATAAGTTCAAGGTTAAGTATAATGATACTCTAGCTCAGTTTTATATGTGAGTTATTTTATCATGTTTCTCTTACAAACTAAATTTGTTTATATATCGACAAGGGTGCAAGCGATGATATTATTAGTTATACCCTTCAATAGAGAGAGAAGAGGTTTTGATTTACTATTACATAGATAAAACAACCTTATAAGCACTTTTATTTATTGGGTTAGTCTTTGAAAGTCTAAAGGAGCTAAAGTCATTACACTAGGGAGATGAGTGACTTACTAAAGTTTTGGCACTCCTAGGTTGTCATCCATGGAAAACTTGTATAAATATACAAGAATAGAAATGTAATAGTTTTTATGCAGTTCTCGTAAACAATGCCCTTAACAAAGTAAAAAAAACTTTAAATGAATATAGACCTTTCCAACGTCTTTTAATAAGTTTGAATGTTATTTTTAGTTGGTCTTAGGTTTCGAATATTTTAGGTTTCTTGAAATATATAAACATAATAAAAAAAATAATTTTAATTTTTTTCAAGATTCTTATAGATCGATAAGTTTGTTTACGGATTGTGTAAAGATTATATATAAATGAGTTATTCCTTCTAGAGCCTGGTATTTTTTTATTGTAAATCACAAGTTATTTATCTGTCTTGACATCTTACAGTGATCCATATAAATCACTAGATCAAAAATCTCTTAAATCATTTTAGAAGATAGGATCATTTTGCCTTATATATTAGCTTTTTTTCTTTTATCCATATTGTTTAGTTGTAGAGAGAAATATTAGATATAATTTTTTTTATATGATAAACTTGCTAAGCTTTTTAATGATAAAATATCACTTTACCCATTGAAAATTATTATATAATATTATCTTAGAATTACTTTTAGAAATTTAAACAATCAAGTCATTACTTGATTTTTCTATATATTATCACTGTAATCCCTTTTATTGATTTTTCTATATATTATCACTGTAATCCCTTTTACAAATTATATAGTAGTCCTCAATTACTAAGAGCTATTTACGATCAAGTCATACTTGATTAATCATTCTAATTTAGTTTCTTACTAATGATTTTTAATATGTATGAATCATGAGGTTCATAATATGTTAACTCGTTAGTTTTTTTAAACCAAATCTACTTATTCATTATCTTTGATTAAAACAACATATAATTAAAATCAAAACATAGCATTCCATACATAAGATAAATTGGTGGTTTTAAGTCTAAAATCACTTACAAAACTTTCATAAGAGACTTTTCAATACATAAGTAATCTCTCCAAATAACTTTTTTATGTGGGTAAGTTCAATGTACCTGATATTTAACAAGAACTTACATATATTAGTCTTAGAATAACTTATGAGAAAAATTATTTCTTTTCATAATAAAAGAAATATAATATGTATCAATATCAATAGTTTTAATTAATATTCAGTCTTAATAGTGCATAAATTAATTGCATTTTAAAAACAGCATTTTTTATGCAATAAGGATCCTTATAATTATAATCACCTTATAATTTCTTTTGTAAAATATTTTTGTCTCAAATATTTTATATTTACGCTAAACTCATTAATCAAACTTAAAGATAAATAATTCTTTTATAATTAAACTATATACTTTACATGAATAATGTTAATGTCACATCTAACCACCTAATTTGTTACAAAACATATACTTTAACAATTTCTCACTTGCATTAAAGTAATTCACTCATATGCTTAATCTCATATTGCTTTATATGGCAATAATGTTTTTTTTATGACAACACCTTAGTGAGAGGATCCACAAGATTTTTCATGGTGGATACATATCTTTACATCTTTGCAGTTATGATTTCTCTAATCAAATGGTATCACCTAAACATATGTTTGGACCGTTGGTGATATCTTGGTTTTCTTACTCATCCAACTGGTTTCATTATTATCAAATATAAAGCTATTAGATCAATAATGCTAGAAACTACTCGAATTTTTACAATGAATTTCTTGATATAAACAACCTCTTTACCACCTTAGACAAAAAAAAATCTTTAATATTTTTCATATATTTATTAAAATGATAACATAAAATATTTGCCTATATCAAAAGATAACATAACTTTTTATATGTGTATCTATGTTTTATACTTTTCTCATATTTATTAAAAATAAAATCTTTTATACTTGTTGTATATTTATTTAAATGATATAATTATGTTACAATTTACATCATGTAGATAAGTGTCACACTATGACAAAATCTTGAGTTTCATGGGGTTATATTTTGTATTTTCTTCTAGATTTGAGTTTCATTTCGATTGAGAACTTGCTATGATGGTGTAATGGGAGATTATGAAAGTTTACCGATTGAGAACTTGCTATGATGGTGTAATGGGAGATTATGAAAGTTTACCGATTGAGAACTTGCTATGATGGTGTAATGGGAGATTATGCATAAGAGAAAGAGAACAATCCAATAGCAAAGCAGCAACTTCCTATAAATAGGTCCACACGCCGCCAACTTCCAGCCACCTTGTTCCTCTTACTTATCCCAATTAATTCATGAAGTTTTTCTTTTGGAATTGTAGAGGAGCTGGCAGTAGAGAATTTTGTGCAGTGATGAATGATTTGAGGAATACTCATAATTTTCATATAATGGCTATTGTTGAACCGAGAGTGAGTGGGGTGAAAGCAGACAGAATTGTTGAACAATTGAATTTTGAATCTAGCTGTAGAGTTGAGGCTCAAGGGATGTCTAGGGGTATATGGGTGTTATGGAATAATTCAAAAGTGCATGTTAAAATTTTGAATTCTTCAAGACATTTTATTCATGGTATCGTAGATGAAGGGAGTAATGAGAAGTGGTTATTTACTGTGGTATATGCAAATCCAAATGCGATTTTGAAAAAACAGTGTTTTGAAGAAGTTGCAAAATTGGCCAGTGGTGTTAGTTTACCATGGATGGTTATAGGCGACTTTAATGAAATTTTGATGGCGGATGAAAAAATGGGAGGAGCTGTCGTGGATAATCAACGATGTTATCGTTTTGCTAGGTGGGTGCAGGAGTGCCAGTTAATAGATTTGGGAAGTAAGGGCCCAAAATTCACATGGCGAGGAGGTTGTAGAAATGGTTATGGAAGAGTTTATGAAAGGCTGGATAGATGTTTTGGGAATGATCAATGGAGAAATCTATTCAGTAATGCGAATGTTTTGGTTCTTCCAAGGTTTAAATTGGATCACCATCCAATCCTTGTAGAGCTAAAAGAAATGGGAACAAGGACTTCTAATTCAAAAAGACCATTCCGATTTGAGGCAGCTTGGATTCACCATAATGAATTTGCAAAGTTCTTAGAAGATAACTGGGAGTCAGCCACAAAGATTCCCAACACTTTGACAGTCTTGACAGATAAATTAAGGATATGGAACAAGCTTGTGTTTGGCAACATATTCCAAAGGAAGAGACGGGTTATGGCAAGACTGGGGGGTGTTCAGAAAGCGATAACAAGTAGAGGGAATCAGTTTCTTTATCGGTTGGAGGATGAATTATCTACTAAATATGGGCAAATTATCCAGCAGGAGGAGATACACTGGTACCAAAAATCGAGATGCCAATGGATTAATCATGGGGATAGGAACACTTCCTATTTGTGGTACAAAAACTATTATTCGAAGGCAACGGAATAAAATTAAAGCTTTGAAGAATGAGTATAATGTATGGATATGGGAGGAGTCCAGACTAAAAGAAATGGCGCGAGATTTCTTTCAAAAATTATTCATGGATGATACGGAGGAATATCAAGGAACTAGAAGAATGGAGGGGCAATTTCCATTAATAGCACCACATGATATGGAAAAATTGGTTATTCCAGTGCTAGATGAGGAGATAAAGACAACAGTTTTTGACATGAAACCTTACAAGGCTCCAGGTCCGGATGGTTATCAACCAGTTTTTTATCAGTCATAGTGGAGAGTGGTTGGATAGTCAGTTTGCCGGTATGTCAAGGATATTTTTTAGGGAAAAAATGAAGTTGCTGAGATTAATCATTCCCACTTAGTTCTCATTCCAAAAATTCTAACACCGGAGTATTTACATCAGTTTAGACCAATTGGTCTATGTAATGTATTGTTTAAAATTGTGACTAAGGTGATAGTTGAGAGAATGAAGCCTTTGATGCCGAAGCTGATAAGTGAAGTTCAAAGCAGTTTTGTTCCAGGAAGACATGTCTCAGACAATATCATTATAGCCCAGGAAATTATCCATTCAATGCGAAGATTGAAAGGCAGGAGAGGAGTTATGGCTATAAAAGTAGATATGGAAAAGGCGTATGACAGGCTAAGTTGGAGCTTTATCAGAGACACTCTTATTGATGCCAGATTTCCAAGTGATTTGATAAGAGTAATCATGCAATGTATAGAAACTCCAACTCTTAGCGTTCTGTGGAATAGGAGTGCATCTCAGAAATTTACTCTATGCAGAGGTATAAGACAGGGGGATCCGCTTTCGCCATACATATTTGTATTGTGTATAGAAATATTGTCCCAAATAGTCAACAAGAGTGTGGAAGATGGGATATGGAAGCCGTTCACAGCGAGAAGGAATGGTTTGAAGATTTCTCACTTATGTTTTGCAGATGATATGTTATTATTTGCAGAAGCCGGTGTGGACCAAATGAACAAGATTCAACAGTGTCTTAATGAGTTCTGTGCAGCTTCGGGTCAGAGAGTAAGTGTGGCAAAAACAAAAATTTTCTTTTCCAAGAATGTATCGAGTGCCTTGGCGGAGAATATTAGTCGTAACAGTGGTTTCATGGTTATGAAGGATTTGGGAAAATACCTTGGGGTTCCTTTGTTGCATCAAAGAATTACGAAGCAAACATACAGCTATTTACTGGAAAAGTTGCAACAAAAGTTAACTGGATGGAAGGCAAAAAACCTATCTCTGGCTGGAAGGATCACTCTATGTAAGGTTGTTCTATCAACTATCCCCTTATATTCAATGCAAGCTGCGGTAATCCCAAAGCATACATGTAAGGAGATAGAGAAAATTTGTAGAAGATTCATATGGGGTCAACAAGACGGAAGAGACAAGATTCATCTCGTTAACTGGACAAAGTTGTGTCAACCAAAGGAAGAGGGTGGATTGGGGATAAAGAAAATGAAGACAATGAATAAGGCCTATGTAATGAAATTAGCTTGGGGGATAGCTCAGGAGAACAGCATGTGGGTAAGATTTCTAAGGGAGAAATACTTGAAGTCTAATAGAAGAGATGACCACCCGACTGCTACCACGAGGGATTCAGTTCTATGGAAAGAAATTTGCAGGGTATGGCATACAGTGCAGCAAAATACCAGCTGGAATTTAGGAAATGGAAAGCAGATAATGTTTTGGAAAGATAGTTGGTTGGAAAGCTATGGTCCTTTATACCGGCACATAATTGGGGATATTCCGGTGGATACAATTAATTATACAGTGGCTGATATGGTGGATGAGAGGGGTAAGTGGAAATGGGGAGAATTTGCTCACCTAATCCCCATGCCAATTGTGATGGGAGTTGCTGGTCACATCCCACCTACTTAGGATATGGTTGCAGATACCATGATTTGGGACCAATCCTCAAATGGCAGATTCAAGACAAAAACAGCTTATAGAGTGCAAGAAGAAAGGAGATTAATGGATCATGACCCCATTTGGAAGGTTATATGGCAGTGGAAGGGAATGGAGCGAATCAAATTTTTTCTTTGGACTGTGGCGCACAATTCAATAATGACAAATGAAGTGAGATGGAGAAGAAGGCTGACAGATAACCGATGCTGTAATCAATGCTTAAATGAAGTGGAAACAGTAATTCATGCATTGAGAGACTGTCCCAAGGCCCGAAAGATTTGGGAAGTGTTTGTCAAGGTAGAGGATAGAGATCTTTTTTTCAACCAAAGTTGGTATTCATGGATGATCTCCAATATGGCCATCAGGAAAAGAGTTGCTAGCAGTATGAATTGGCCTTTGGAATTTGGTATAATCTTATGGTATATCTGGAAAGAGAGATGTAACAACGTGTTTGGCTCTACTCAAGGTAATTGGTATGGAACTATTCTAGCAATAAAAAGAATGGTTTTAGATCATACAAATATTCCAGTGACTGGTATAGGAGAGAGGAGCCAGAGAAAGGAGATTCAACAGTTCGGTTGGACCTATCCAGCGAATGATTGGATTAAATTGAATGTGGATGGGTGCAGCAAGGGAAACCCAGGTGTTGCAGGTGCGGGAGGAGTTCTTCGGGATAATATGGGTTCTTGGATAGCAGGTTTTACAAGGAATAATGGGATATGTTCATCGGTTACCGCTGAATTATGGGCAGTTTACATAGGTCTACAACTTACATGGGATAGAGGATACAGAAAGGTGATATTAGAGTCTGATTCTTGTGTGGTAATTGGGCTTATGCAGGGGGATAAACCGAGCATGGACAGAAATTACACATTAACCATGCAGATTAGAGATATGCTGGAGAGAGATTGGGAGGTTCAAACGATTCATATTTATAGAGAGGCCAATTGTGTGGCTGATTGGTTAGTTAACTATGGGCTAAGTAGAGATGTGGTAGATAGTCAAACTGATGTATTAACGGATCCACCGTCCGGATTATACACTTTGTTGTACTATGACCTGATTGGGTCTACTATTCCAAGGTTAATCTAATAGGCCTTTTAGCCCCGATTTTTATCAAAAAAAAAAACAACTTTGTAAGGATTACTCTTAATATCATTTTTTATTTATTTATTGCTATAATAATTTTATGATATGGTATTGTTAAATCTTGAATTGCAAAGATGTGTTGATATTGATGTTGTTTATCGATAAATTATTTATTTATTTATTTTTATTGTGCATGATTATACTTGTTTATATTAATTGAACTTTCTGAAATGTTTGTAGGTATTTATATTTCACATGCTTAGTAAAATAACTAATTTATGGTGATTAGTATTAGTTGAGTAATTAAAGGAAACAATTTAAAACATGAGTTTCTATTTATTATAATTTCAATATTGCCCCATTAAAGAAAATGACTTTGCTGTCATCTCAGCTTACTATCATAGAAAGTTTAGGCTCTTATAAACGTATATACTTATTTTAAGTAAAATATTAGCATGAATGCATAATCAATAATTTTATCATAAAAATCAAACACAATATAATTTATCTCAGTTATAATATTTTAGAGTAATTTTCATATTTATTTTAATATAATATGCCCATTGCCCAAAATCTTTTAAGACTACTTAGGGTTTATAGTAACTACTAGTTGGATTGCCCGCACTATGTTGCGGGCATAGTGCGGGCAGAACAAATAATCTTCATAACTGTAGAGATTAAAATATAATATTTCAATATGTAAAATTTGATATAATGAAAAAGATCAACATCTTTTATTATAATAATAGTAAATCAAAGTCTTAACTTCTTAAATTATCATCACCATCACTGTCAAAACAATAAACATTATTTAACAAATCTCAGAGAAAAAATAAAAAAAATTAATAGAAAAGCACGTAAGAACAAAAATCTAAAATTATTATTATTATTCGTAATATTCATATTATTATTGTTTTAATAACGAGAAGAAAACAAAATTAAATCAAAAGCTTAAAAAAAACTAAAAACATTAACAAAAGAGCAAATGAAAAAAACAATAAAAATTATTGACTGGAAAAAATCTATTTGACCTGAAAATTTATAAGAAAATATTACACTACTTTGCGGGCTGAGTAAAAAGTTTGTATAATTGTTAAAAGAATAAAAATTATCAAATTATCCCGAGAGAAAAAAAAAACCTAAAAAACATTAACAAAAGAGTAAGTAAGAGAAAAACATTAAATTATTATTATTATTATTATTATTATTATTATTATTATTATTATTATTATTATTATTATTATTATTATTATGCTAATAATAAAAAAAATAAAAGACTAAAAAAATCATAAAAACTTTAACAAAAGATCAAACAAAAAAATAAAGTAAAAATTATTAGGTAAAAAAAGTCATATGATGTAAAAATAAAAAAGGAAAAAAAAAACTAAAAGAAATAACAAAAAAAATACAAATATCAATTTCCAAATGATCATAGATATAAAATAAAATTTAAGAACTATTTTTTTTTTGAAAAAAATATACTAGCCCAACAATTAAGAAAATTAAAAAAATTAAAAATCAAAACTAAGCACAGTTATATATATATATATATATATATATATATATATATATATATATATATGGACAAAAGTAAGGATTATTCTTGAAATTAAAAGAAATAAAGGGATTAAAATAAAAAAATTAAAAGTATAAGGGCCGAAATGAAAACATCGAAGTCTTAAAATCTAAGAATATTATTACTATTACAACAAAAACAATAAAAAAATTTAAATTATTACGATGAAAAAAAAAACATAAAAAAAGGAAGCAAGAAAAAAAACTAATATTATTATTCTTATTGAGTTAATAATTGTTTTTTTTAAAAAAAAGCATAAGTGAAAAAAACAAAAAGGAAATAAATAAAAAAAACATCAAAATCAATAAAAAAAATAAAAAAAACAATCAAAATAAATAAAAATGAAAAAAAAAACATAAGTAAAAAAAAGAAATAAGTAAAAAAAACGTCAAAATCAATAAAATAAAAATAAAAAAACAAACAAAATAAATAAAAATGAAAAAAAAAAAAGCAAAGTGAAAAATAAATGCGCTAGACAGGGTCGAACCCTTGCCTAGCGCCTCCCCTCTTAAACGCGCTTGTATCTTTACCAATAACCTACATGCTTTTCATTGATTTTTTCTGTGAAAGAATTTATAAATAGTATAATTACAATTCAAAAACGAAAAAAAAAATATTGAAATTCACAGTGTTTTCGCTCACAATACACAGTGAAACACTGAGCTCTTTTAGTATATTGTATAATAATAAGACTAAGTGATAATTTGTTTTATTTATATATTTTACTTCATTTACATAATTAGATTGTTGAAAAGTCTCCATAACAATTATGATTATAATTATCTATTTTCACCATTTTAGTTTTGCATTTGTAAGATCTTTTTAATCACTATTTGAAGACATAATAGTTGTAATGTCTTTAAATTAAAAATTATTGATAATATTTATTTGTCTATTAATTATCAGTACTTATCTTTGTCTCAAAGAAGAAAAATATATATTTTTCAATTTGTAAAATCGTAAACGATTGTTACTTATTGTTGCCACGTATTGTGTTATAAATGTATCGTGATTGTTTCATAATTTAAATAATTTCACAATAACTACGAGAATTGTACATGATCAAGAAGAATTTCAGCAAGAACAATAATTTTTTCATCTTAAAAATATTCTATTTATTTTAGTTAAAAATCAATTTTAATAATTACAAGTTAACAAATATTCGCACTTAATATATTATAAATCTTATTTTATTTTACTATAACAATAACTTAAAATAATAATAACTGCAATTTCGGCACCATTTCTTTCAAATTTCAGATCTCTTAGGCCCCGTTTGTTTGCTGGAAAGTGGTTTCTTTTTGGAAAGTGAATTCCGGGAAAAGTGAATTCCTGGAAAGTGAATTCCGATGTTTGGCAGTGTTATGGAAAATGAACTGGAAAACATTTTCCAGTGTTTGTTTGTGTTATGGAAAATGAACTGGAAAATAATTTATTAATAAATTAATTTTTTTTTCAAGTTTATTAAAATAATGAGGAACAAATCTTACAAATTAAAAAGTTGAATGAGAATGAAATTAAAAAAATATATAATTTCATAAATTATCTCAAATAAAATAAATAATAATAAAAATAATAGAGATCAAATCTAAAAATTTAAAAAAAAATGAAAGGTGAATAAATTAAAATAATAATAATTAACATTTCATAAATTATGTCAAATAAAATAAGTAACAATAAAAAAAAATGAGGACCAAATTTGATAGATAAAAAATTTCAATAAAAAAATGATAAGAAAAAAGCAAATAGCAATTATACAAATAAGGACCAAAATTAATATAAAAATTAAATTTTAAGAGATGGAATTGAAAAATAAATATTCAAAACAAATTATATATAGCAATCAAAAGTTTGAGGATCAAATTTGATATAATCAGCAAATAATGACATTTCTAAATTTTTCACAACTTCCGGAAAGTGTTTTCCGCCTAAATTTTCCGGAAAATACTTTCGTGAAAACCAAGCTAAATTTTTCTTTGACTGGAAAATGTTTTCCGTTGACCAACTTTCCGGAAGGCAAACAAACACATGAAAGTTTGGAAAGTGGTTTCCCGGAAAGTGAATTCCGGGAAACAAACACAGCCCTAGTTTGGTTATTTGATATATTCTTTATATTTTTTAACTTTACTTTTATCTAAGAAATCAAAATCAATTGATATTTAAATAGAATTAAATAGTCAAAAATAAATTTGTAAGGACTAATCATTTAATTTGACAAGGAAAGCTGTTTAATCATGACAGCCTTAGTGCTGCATGAAATTTCAATAAGACAGCTACATTTTTTTTCCATGTTCCAAGAAAAGTCCAATTCAATCTATTTTACTAACATTTATTGTCATGGCCCATCATTTCAGTCGTCTTTTAACTCCCATCTACCCCTCCTCCTAATCAATTATTATATTAGGTGGCTTTCACTCACATAAGGTTTCGCGTTTATGCTTGTAAATTGGATTGAATTGAATATATTTTAATATAAAAATATATTTGGATATTGCTATTATTTTCTTTCTAGCAGAATAGTTTTTTAAATTATGCCAAGTGCTGAACTGATGTAATTTAGTTAACTTTGTAGATCTAAAAACAACACATATAACTTGTAAGAACATTGTTTGCCAAGAAAATCATTTTAAGATGATATTTTTTTAATAATATATTGAATTAACTTGGATTAATATGTTGAATTCACAAGCAAAATTATAAAGCTTAATTCTCAATTAACTCAATATTAAAGAATCAAATTGAAAAATAATGACAAAAAATCAAGGCAACGTAGCTAACCTGCAACCTGAGAGACCATGATAATCCTATATATATATATATATATATATATATATGAAGCACAATTAACAATCACCTAATTTTAAAGGATTAAATTGAGAAAAAAAAAACAGTTAATAAAATAACTCTAATTAACTCAGGTTAACTTACATCATTGGATCAGAAAACTTCATAAAAAATCAAATTCTTAATCAACTTAATATTTAAATATGAAATTAAAATAAATAAAATAAAATATGTGCACCACCTGAAACTTACTAATTCATTATCAATAGCCTAAACAATAATTTTGGGGTCACAAATCGACAAACTCATCTCAACCTAGATACCCTGGCTTATATTGTACGTACACTTGTCAGCCTGTAACACCATTAATATCATGATGCCCGAGGCAGGTTTACCTCTAGGATTACATGAAACATATACACCGAACTTCCTTGCCACGTGTCAGCTATCTAACGACCGGTAGATACCTAGCAGCCCGACTTTTAACAGTCATATATGCATATAAATACCATGACAAACACAGCCTGCCATTAGCAGCCAAAACACACACAGCTAACCTGAAAAATCTCTCGTTGATTCTATTGCAATGGTTTGTTTCTGTTTCTTGGTGGATCAGACGAGAAAGGTTAGAAGATTCAAGCCGGTAGCCGGGTCATGTTCAAGGTGCGGCTGTGGTGCGAGCGTGGCTGATATGAGAACTTCAACTAGATTTTGTTATGTTCCCTTTTATTGGGATTCTTGGAAAGCTATTATCTGTACCTTTTGTGGAGCTATTCTCAAATCTTACAGATGAATTTTGGATCTATATATATATATAGTTATGGAGCTATATATGCACATACATCTATGATCATTTGACTTAAAGATTGTCTCTGTCTCTCTCTCTCTCTCTCTCTCTCTCTCTCTCTCCACCTTCTTCTGTTGTTTACTGTGTGTTAAAAATCATCTTATAATATATAATATGTCTTCTGAGGGATTGATTTTGATATTTTTCCATTTTGGGTACTGCAGCTGATTAATATTGCTCCTGTGGGTTTCGTTTTTTTCTCCTGGAAAACAAAATTAGGTTTACGAATGCTTGGGGAAGCTGCAGCAGCTGGTTTATCAGGTCTGTGGATGAACTGTGCAGTTCATTACGTATATAACAACACGCAGAGAGAACCCATGTAGATGAATGTATAATCTAACTATCATGTAACGAAACTTTCCAAATTCTTACATTCATTCAAATAGTTTTAAGCTCTTGCCAACTTATTTTTATTTTCTCTGGATTGCTTTTCGAAATTTGAAGAGGTCGATCTTGCTTGACACGGACCCTTCCTTCTCGTTGAGCTTGAGTAAAATCACTGTCGCGGGAGGGGTGTATTTTCATCTAATTAATGGAAACAGCAATTTCATTCGGCTAAACTCAAGCACAATATTGCTTGGATGGATGTGTTTTCGCTTTCCTTCAATATCTGCTTAATTTATAGACTTTCTAGCAAGGAAAATGCGATTGCATTAATCATATATAGCCGTTACAGGCTGGACATGATTTACTGATAGAATCACTGAAAGAGTCTTCAAATGGAATTTATGAATGAAATTTCATCTGAAATTGAGTTAATTTTGTGTTTCCAGGCTCAAGTACTGCAAGATACAAACAATATGAACAGTTCTCTGGCTTCCATGAGCATGTTCTCCTGACCCCTCAAAATTGATTAAAACCACACATTGGATGTCAAAGTAGCTTGAGCACAATTTACTTTTCTTCAAAAAATCCAAATGTTGACTTAAATTCTGATGGATTCACATACAAAAAACACAAAAGATTTTTTTTTCTGTCTACTTAAAGGCAAAGGTTTTTTTTTTTTTTTTTTTGGAACCCTATCTCCTGGAAACCATATTTTGTAGGTCTAGATGAGTGAGTAAAACCCTAGTTGTTCCAGGGTCTTACAAGAAATGCATGTCCTGACTCGAACTCGAAATCTGTTGTGCAGATCTCAAACTCTTTGCCACCACGTCACACCCCTTGGGGACTTATAGACTAAGTTACGTATAAGAGAATTGACTAAGTGATTATTTTGGAAGAATAGTTGAGGCTGTTTCTAAAATTATTGTTTATTTAGAAATGTATTAAAATAATATTTTTTATTTTTAGAAAAATAAATTTTAATACGATGACATGAAAATGATTTTAAAAAATAAAATTAAATTCATTTTTTTCAAAAATATACTCTAGCTTTAATTGTGAGTGTGTTTTCCAAGTGTTCACATAGAAACGTGATAGGGACTAGAATGAAGAGGAAAAGGCAAAGGTTGCAATGTGTGATCGCAGTTCAAGTTTTTAATGCTTGTTATAAAAAGCTCAAACTAATTAAGGAGGCGACTCTATTATTTTTTTTAAAAAAAACTGAATATTTCTTTATTTTTAATTAATTTGTTTTTTTATATATTTTTAGACTGTTTAGATGTCTCATATTAAATTAAAAAAAAAATTAATATATTTTGCAAGCAAAAATCATTTTAAAAATACAATAACTATTCTGCTATGTCTCCATCAAGTTATAAGATTTTTAATAAAAACGTCCTTGCAACCATGGTGGTGTGGAACATGCCCTCCAAGCTAATTAAGCAGCGAAAGAGACGGGAAGAATAAAAAGACCGTTAATGTTTATCTTGCGGTCGAAGGAATCATGTCTGGAAATGAAAACATGTTTGATGGAATAGAAAGAGAGGAGAATATTTTTCGATAATTATTTATATATCCAAAAAATGATAGGTGCAAATATACTGGTATTTATTTATTTATTTATTTAAAAAAAAACACCAAAGATTTAATTTTTTTGTCTCCTAAAAAACTAAGTTACGATATATAAGAGAATTGACAAAGTTACTGTTTCGGAGTATTGTCGAGGTTGTTTTTTAAAGTATTTTATGTTTATAAATATATTAAAATAATATTTTTTATTTTAAAAAAAAATATTTTTGATATTAATACATGTAAATAAGATAAAATAAATATTTTATAAAAAAATTCAAATTTTTTCAAAAAAAAAAAACTTTTAAAACAGCTTTAACTGTGAGTGTGATTGAATTTACAGTTTTTTGCAGATATGTTTGTTTTTTCAAATAAAATATTAGCTAAGACTTGTCAAAGCCCTAACGTGTCGAACATTAAAGTCCTCAGTTATGACAGGTACGATAGCTGAAAGCACAGCCTTGGCATAAATGTGTGCTTCCGCATTTGTACAAACATTATGTTATTTTATAAAAAAAAAACTCTAAAGGAGCTCGATCATTTATCGTAGATATAGAGACAATTTATTGTAAATTTTAATAGTATAATTGCTATTTTACTCCTCACCTTAGACTTCGTCTTGAAATCAAGGGCATCTATGATTTTTTCAAGAGACCGGTTGATATTACTAGAATATTTGAGAATATTTTAGTCTTTACCGTGTATTTTTATATAATAAAACTACTATTTTACCCCTCCTAATAGACAGAAAATAGTTTCCGGACCGAAGGTATTTTTGATTTTTTACATTTCTTTGCACAGTAAAATAATCATATTACTCTCATATAAGACACAAAAAAAAAGAGCTATTGGCAGGGTCTTCCTGACATTTCATAATTTTTGAAAATGTATAAATACAGATATGCCCAGAAAACACTAATTTAAAGAGTTGTTTGTAGGGGTGTTTAGGTAATTTGTTCTTTTTTTAAATATTTTTTCCTTCGGGCACTACTGGCGTGTCGTCCGGACGCGTCGATGCTTTTCTTCATCATGCTCTCTGCCAGTGGCGCGTGCAGCATCATACGGTGGTGAAAAATATCCATATGGCATCTCAGAAGATGCCGTCATGTCCTCGGCTTCATGGAGGGGCGTGTGACTACATATGATGGTCGGAAAAGTGACGGTGGTCTGTTGAACTTTTTTGTACACTTCAGTACCATATGTTTATGATGACTTCTTTTATGTCCCTTGGCTTTTGATTGTTTTCTATGCTCCCGATTTCTGTAATATAAGTTTGGATTGGTTTCAATTTAGTCTTTAAATTAAAATTGATTATATATTTTGTTTGTTTGTTGTTCTTATTTTTTTAATTTTTGGTCGTGTATTAAATCTCTTAATCTTTTCGGTATAAAAATTTGGATTATTTTCAATTCTGTCATTCAATTGAAATTTATTATATATTGCATTTTCATTTTGATCCTTATACTTTTAATTTTGGGTTTGGTTTTAAATCCCTTAATATTTTCGGTATAGAAGTTTGGATTTTTTTCAATTTGGTCATTCGATTGAAATCAATCATATATTTTATATTTATTTCGGCCCTTATACTTTTAATTTTTTTATTTGAATTTAATTCCTTTATTATTTGATATATATATTTATGCATTAATCTCTATTTTTGTCCATGTTTATTGTTAGAGTATATAAGAAGAATAGTCTAGAATAGTAGATAAATGAAATCCTTCAGAAAAACTGAAGTAGATAAATGAAATTCAAACCCATTCTATCACCTCTCTTACCTCCCATTTCTTTTTTTTTTTCTCATCCCTCTCTTCTCAAAGTCTCACAGAGACAAATGAAATTCTGGTCAAGAAATAGACCAATGCAATTCCTTCTCTTCTCTCGTTTACATACTGTTTGTCAAAAGAATTAAGTACTCTTGTATTCATTTTCATTGTTGCAATCTCATGCTTGGTTTATCAAAGCATGAGATTGAGGGGGGATGTTTGAGTATATAAGAAGAATAGTCTAGAATAGTGTAATGTGTATAAATAGAGAAGTGCACACACAACAAAGGCATGCAAAACAGAATTCAATACAATGTAATTCTAAATTTCAGTTTCCCTCTCTTTTCTCTCTTCTCCCTCTCTAAACTAATTCTTCTCTCTTTCAATTATCTGCAAACTCTCAATCCTAATATGGTATCAGAGTTATTATGCTTGCGCATGAATTGATCCATGCTTCCGCAATTGATCATTCTATGAAGAAAAAAAAAATCCACAGCAGCCATGGCAGAATCTGAGAAACTGGTGGCGTTGAAGAAAACATATGCAGATATAATATTGAATACGGTAAAAGAGGCACCAAACAGAGTAATGGAGTATGAGAGACAAGCGCTTCGCTGTCACAACAATCTCTGCAATTCAAAGGACGAGGCGCTTCAATTGCTTCTTGTTCCTGTAGTCTTGGAGCAGTTGAGCTCAATAATTGCTCAGGAGATGCAACATGAATTGAGGCTCGTCGCTGGTGTCAAGACTATTAAGAAGCCTCGGAGAGAACGAAACGAAGTGAAGCAAAAAGAGAAGTGAAGCTATCGGCGATGGCTAGAGAGTCTCTCTCTATGTTTTCAAGTGCCTTGCAAAACTCGCCCTGATTCAAATTGATTTTTGGTTCACGGCGGTCGGGTTCATCGGGACACGTGGCCTTTGGATCCAGTTCTGGTTGTATGATTATCCGTTGATTGATCTCTCCGAGTTGCTGCTGCTTCTTCCATTTCCCGCGATTCTGCAATGTTGTCATCAAGTTCATGGCCTCAAGAGGCTGAGCAGGAGTCTCAGCAGGAGCAGCGCCTCTTCACTTGACATTTTTTTTTTCGGGTTTTGTTGATGATTTTAGAATGAGCTGCGCAGAGGAAGAAGATGATGAGAGAAGTGGCTGAGGCGGCTGAGAAGAATTCGTGTGAAACCTTAGGTTTTGTTGATTTTATGTTTTGTATGCTCTGCCGTTTTGTGTGTCTCTTTCAACCGTTTTGCAAAACGAAAAAAAAAACGAAAAAAAAAAGAGATTAAGAAAAAAAAAAACTTAATCCAATGAAGAAGAAGAAGAAAATGAATTCTTACACAGATTAAGAAATTCATCGGCAAAAACTTCAGAAAAGCTGAAGAAAAACTTCAGAAAAGCTGAAGAAGCCAAATGAAATCCTTCAGAAAAACTGAAGTAGATAAATGAAATTCAAACCCATTCTATCACCTCTCTTACCTCCCATTTCTTTTTCTTTTTTTTCTCATCCCTCTCTTCTCAAAGTCTCACAGAGACAAATGAAATTCTGGTCAAGAAATAGACCAATGAAATTCCTTCTCTTCTCTCGTTTACATACTGTTTGTCAAAAGAATTAAGTACTCTTGTATTTCATTTTCATTGTTGCAATCTCATGCTTGGTTTATCAAAGCATGAGATTGAGGGGGGATGTTAGAGTATATAAGAAGAATAGTCTAGAATAGTATAATGTGTATAAATAGAGAAGTGCACACACAACAAAGGCATGCAAAACAGAATTCAATACAATGTAATTCTAAATTTCAGTTTCCCTCTCTTTTCTCTCTTCTCCCTCTCTAAACTAATTTTTCTCTCTTTCAATTATCTGCAAACTCTCAATCCTAATATTTATATGTATATGCTATTAGTTTTAGTTTTTATTTTTTATTTTATTTTATTTGAATTTGTGTTAGTGATTATTTAAAAATTATTATTTCTTTTTTTTTATTCTTCAAGTCAAATATTGTTTAAGGCTAATAATATTTATTTTTATTTTGTCATTTATTTCATTTTTTTTGCTTACACTTTTGTTATATTTTTTATTCTTCACGGTAATTTTGTTTTTTTCATTAATTATGCAATAATAATAATAATAATAATAATAATAATAATGATAATAATAATAATATTTGAGATGTGTTTTTTCTTCCTTTCTCTTTTGCTAAAGTTTTTGAGTTTTTTTATTCCTTAGGGTAAGTTAATAATTTTTATTATTTTAATAGTACTAATAATAATAATTTAAGATGTTATGATCTTGATGATAATAGTGACATTATAAATTATCATGATAATAACGATTATAATATATTGTAATGGTTATAGTGTTTATGATATAACTAAGTATGACTTTGATGGTAATAATAGCAATAACTCATAAAATAATATAAAAATATCAATAATGACAAAAACAATTATAATAATGGTAATAATATTAATTAGAATTGCAATAATATTAATAAAAACAATGATGTTGGTTATCGTGATGATTATTGTCATATTGATGACAACGATTATAACAATATTGTTAATAATAATCAGAATATTAATCATTTATAATGATGATTATAATAGCAACTATAATAATTATGACAGTTTAAAAATCATGATGATTAAAATGTAATAATAATCAAAACAATTCATTAGTCGATGTTGTTTTTGTTCAAAAATAACTTTCACGGCTTTTTATGTATGATATTTAAAATTTAATATCATGTAAACAAAAAATATACGAAGTCACACATAGATAAAATGGGTGGGAAAATTGAGCCAACTTATTTACAATGAAAAAAAAAATATAAGTCACTTGCTCTATGCTTTGATGCACATAGACAATCTACCAATTAAATAATTATCCAAATATTTCAAACAATAGCAATATTCAATCACTTTGATACACTAAACAAATAACTCATTTGAAACGAATTTTATCGATGATAATTTAACTACTAAATTTTAGTTAATCAATGAAAACATGCACAATAATCATCCAGTTTGCTACATAAAAAAAGCTCTACATAACATGCAGGCAAGACAACTTGTTCTCTCTATATGATGTTTTGATAATAAAAAATAGATAGAAGAATTTAAAAACAAATCATTTTTTAATTTTTTTTATCTTGATGTTAAAATGGTTTTTTTAAAAAAATATAAAAATGATTGGGTCAATCGCTCTACTCTTATATTTTATTTTTGTTTAATAGTGTGGGTGACATGTCCTTCATTCTAGCTTTTGAAAAAAAAAAACCTCTTTTTCAACTATTTTCTTTCTTGAACACTTAAATGTGTTTTAATAAATTCATTTCGAAACTCAAACCACCATTTAGCCTTAAAAAAAACGCAAATAAAAAAATTCCTCATAAGAAAGATTTTTTATGTTTATTTTTTGATAATATTTTTTATTAATAGCATGTTCCTTGAATAAAACAACTAAAGGAGAATAAAGTAAATATTCATAAACAAAACTTAATCAAAACCACATTTCTTTATTCTTGTTATTTTGTTTACAAAACATTTTTTTTATAACAAACATTTTTTTAAATAAAAACTTATCAAAAACAAGTTTCCATAAAAAGGATTAAAAAGCATGATTTAATAATTTGTTTGTGATAGAAGACTAATTGCTTTTAAAAACAATTATGTAAATCATTTATAAAAAAATAGATATTTTATTCTAATTTAATATACAAAAAAGAGTATTGTTTGTTTTGTTTTTAAAAAAAGTTTGCATATTACCAATAAAATCATTTTGTTCCGGTTATTCTTTTTCAACTCTCTCAAATTAACCTGATAGACATGTTTTATCAGTAAACTCGCCAATAACTTGTTTCGTTGCTTTTTAAAAAGATAAATATAATAAATAGAGTAAGAAAAAAATAAAAAAAATAAAAATAAAAATAAAATATTTAAAAATATTATTAGTTAAATACAATGAAACATGTCTTTGCCGATACTGGAAAGATGATAAGGTGGAGCACATGTATCATCGCTAAAGTTTGGTCGTCTCATTATTAAGTTATTCTATCTTAGCAGTATAATTGATTATTCGAGTTTCAACTTTTTAATTTAAAATCGCTCAAAACTCTAAAGATTGAATGCTCAAAATAAATTGGAGGCAAGGTTGTCAATACCGTTCCGGTCGCCGTTCCGGTCGCCGTTCCGGTTTTTCTATTGGAACGGAACGTTTTGGTTTCGGAGCATTTTGGCGTGCCGATTCGGGGTTGTACTGTTCATATATAATTAATTATATATATATATATATGAAAAAAATTAAAATATTAATTTAACAAGTATAATTTAAATTCAAGATAAATTAACTTTAAATTATACAATACAAACATAAAGTCAAACAAACATAATCTCAAAATTAAAAATATCTCTAAAATTCCAAAATATTATGATAGTAAAATGTTCTAAAATAAAAGAAATATTATGATTTTGAGCCGGAACGGTACCGTGGCGTTCCGACCGGAATTTAGCCAGAATTTTTGGAACGGGCCGGAATTAAAACCGAGACAAAAACGACGCCGTTTCGTTTCAGTTTTTTTAATGGCACGGAACATTCCACCTATTCCGACCGAAACGGAACGGAATTAACAAGCCTGATTGCAGGTATGCAATAGTTGGAACACTTCAATTTTCAACAACTCATAAACCTTAGTGTTTGAGATACCGGAAACTAAGTTTCTATTGAATCCACCAAAAGATCCCACCTTCAACCACAGATCCGGATTGAGTTCTAGATAGATCAAAGAATTGTCATTGTATCTCTCATACAACAAAGTGTTACATGCTTCCTGAAAAATATTAAAAAAAAAAATAAGCTAATCCGAATAAATAATAACACAAGAAAATGTTTTTTGATATCCAACATACTATGAATTTTTTAGTCTAAGAATCTACAAGTTGTTGCACCCCTTTTCGATTGTTATTATTCCGCATGTAAGTTTCTACAAAAAGCTCCATCAATATTGGTTAGCGTCTAAAAATCATAGCTTGCAAAAAAATTATTGTTAGTTAATTTTTTTTATTTAAAACAACAAAAATAAAAATGGATGCAATAAAAAAGAAACTTAGCATACAAAACAAATAAAATGAATCAGTTGGAGTGTGTGGTAATGAAACTGTTATATTTTCTTGTTACATTTTCTTGTTTGTGAGTGTGATTGAGATTATTTTTGAAAGTGTTTTTCGTTCAAAACTACATCAAAATGATTTTTTTATATATTTTTTAAAAATCAATGTTGATATTAACACCAAAATAATCTAAAAACACCGAAGTTTTTTAATTTAAAATAAAAAATAAAAATATATTTTTTTTTTAATTTATTTCAAAAACACATTCTCAAACACCATGATAGCCTCCAAGATGTATGCAAATCTAAAATCCCTCCAAACCTCCACGTCTCTCCAACTTCAAAGACCTCTTTTTTGCCTTATACTAAATATCATGCAGCTTATATGCTAGAAATGAATTATCAATTAATAAATGAAAAATAAAATTTTAACATTTAAATAAAAATATATATAACATCTTGCATTTAATCTTTTCCTAATTACGTTGTGATTCTCTCAAATATTTATGGCAACAACGTTATCCACCTTATCACAATAAACAATTTTCTTACATGTCAAATTTATAGAAGAATTAGTATATTAAAATTAATAAACAAATCAAATTAACATGATAAAAAAATTATTTAAGTATATGTTAAACTTGAACTTTCTGAACAATGCATCAGTCATGAGTTTTCATTCAGGACTTTTAGAGCTTGTTTGACACAGTTTTTGCTGATGTCGTTGAGGTTGAAAATTTTTTTTCATGAAAAACGCTTTTAGTTGCGGTTCAAAACTGAAATTGAAGTATTTGGTTAAACTGTAGTTGAGTTTGAGGTTTAATGAAAAACAGTTTCGAGTGTTTGGCTACCATGTTTTTCATATTGCTATCAACTTGTGAAATTACTTTAATAGACACATACATATTTTTTTTTTAAATATTGTAGATTTAATTATCATAATAATAAAATATAATTAATAATTCAAGGAAATTACACAATTTTTATTTTTTTAAAATATGAATTTTATATTTTTTTAAAATCTGATTGGGCCTGACCCAAATAAATGGGCCCGCCCCAGCCAAGTTGGGCCAAAAGGCCCAACCCTGCCAGACTTGGACTGGGCCGAGAGCAGCCCAACCCAAGTGTTAAGACTCTTTTAAAATGCAAAACGGTGCATTTGGTTTTAAAAAAAAAAACACAAAATGGTGTGTTTTTCCTTTCATTTTCGTTTTGCATTATTGACATATTACTGTTCACGTTACTGTTCAGTGACTGTGACGAGAGGGTCAACGGTCGGTACCAATGGGTAGAGGAGGCCAAGGTGGTTCTTCCAGTGGTAGTGCGTGTTGGAAATGGTGTTGTGTGGTAGCCAGTAGGAGCTCTAGAAGGCTGCAACACTAGTTGCTACTGCTAACGCAGATGCTTGCTGCCGCTAGTGGTGCTGACACTAGAGCTTGTGGCGTGGAAGAGAAGCTAACGACGATGAGGTGGATGGTGGTGGTGCTGAGAGCTGTCGGTGAGTGAGGAGAGAGAGGGCAACGGCAGTGACTCTAGAGAGAGATTGCCAGCTGTGTTGGGGAAGAAAGAGAGAGCGAGAGAGAGAGAGAGAGAGAGAGAGAGAAGGGTCGCAGATTTGTGCTCCCGTTCATAAATTTTCATGCACTCGTGCGGTTGAGTTAATGCTCAGATTAATCCATGCTCAAATTTTATGCATAACTGCGTCTGAGTTTTTCGAAAAGCATCTCACAGATGTTTTTCATTACCTGCGATTGAAACGTTATTTTAGATGGGACCCACACTTAAATTTCAAGTAGGTGTTTGGTTAAAATAACGTTTGGCTCTGCGGTGAGCTTCAAATGCAGGCCGCACCGCAGAGCCAAACACCCACTTAGATATATGATTTCATTAAAACAACAACACTTCCATCGACAATCTCATTGTTGATGTTATCATGAAGACAACTTCAATATCTGTAAACTTAAAATTGCATTCTTTAATTAAAATTATTTTTTTCAAAAGTTATGGGTTATTCTTTATTTTTAATAGTGCATGAACGGAAAACAAACTTCCATTGAGTAGTCAGACTTTTATTTCTACTTCGAAGGGACCCCTCGATATGGGTGATGGAGATAGAAAAAAAATTGCAGAGAGAAGAAGACGAGCTAACATTGTAAAATTAGGGATTCTGGTATTTTAATTTAGAGTTTTTCTATCAATGGATTTATGGACAACGAATTAAATATTAGAATTTTTAACATGTGTTGTCGGTGATGTCATTTGTAATATTTAATTGAGATTTTTAATTTAATCAAAAATTCCATTAGTATAAATAATTTAGGTGTCCAAATTATATTTGTATTCTTTATCTATCTATCCTACTCCTACTCGTACATTAAAATCAACTGTGTATAATTATGGAATCATAAAAATAAATATTTATTTGTCATGTAATAAATTAACATTATTTTCATTACAATAAATTTTATTTCACCTAAAAAATAGTTTATTTTATTACACATTCCTGTTGAACAAATTAATCAAAATTGTCTTTTTCTTCGATTTCATCATCTGTATCACAATAATCGACGTTGATTTTATAGTTATCATTATCTTTATTGATTTTTGTATGGATGTTAATTCTCAAAACATCACTTAGCTTCTCAATGTCAACATCAGCAAAATTATACTCAGTGACACAAAAAATCAAATTTTCTTTTAAGCTGGTAGATGAATCAATTTGATATAGATAAATTAACTCATCAAGTTGAAAGACATCAATTATTCTCAATGACGGAAAAAAATAATTTTTCTTCTAAGCTGGTAGATGAATCAATTCAATATAGATCAATTAACTCATCAAGTTGAATGACATCAATTTCTATAAGTATTATTATAATAATTGCTTTAAATAAATCTTAAATATTAAAATAATCAATTTAAAAAATAAAAATCAAATACTCTATTATAAAAATCATCAAAATCTAGACAAACCAATACTTATCAACATACAAGCAACAAGCAAAACTACATTATCTCACCCTCTTAACTTTATAAGAGTTCATTTAGTATTGTAATAACATTTTTTTTTAATTTTTTTTAAATATATTAAAATAATATTTTTTTATTTTTAAAATTTATTTTTAGTATACCATATCAATATAATCTTAAAAACCTTGAAAAAATCAATTTAAAATTTCAATTCTCTAGTGAAGTGAAATATAGGTGGATGCATTTTGAGAACGTAGCCATACATGTGAGAATCTCATGGGGTTAAGCGTCATAAGACAGTATGCTTACTTGGGCCAGGTTTTCAGCCTTCCCAGGCCTATTATTATAATTTTCTTATGTTGAAAAATAACTTTTTTGAGGGCCGCATTTGATTGTGACGTGTCATTAGGTGGGATTTCGTTAGAGAAGGATTCACGTCGTCACCCACGTGATCCCTTGCATGACAGCCAATCCATGCAGCCATTTTGTTTTGTCACGTCGCTTTCATCTTTGCGTACCTGTATTCCACGTTCCCTCTCTCCCAAAAATTTTATGCGGTGAAAATATAATTATTAATATTTATTTGATAGAAGATAGGTAGATATAAAAAGCATCGAGAAATTCTTATCATATCTTATACAAATAGAATAACAAAACTTATTTATCTTTTTTTATTAATTAATTATAGATAATTACAAATTGAAGACCATAAAATTCTCATCTATCATTTAATATTATTAAAATAGATTGTATATTGCCAAACAATTTCTTGTTTTTTATTTTAGAAACAAATTTCGCGCACAATATCTGCAAGAGGGGAAAACAAACGTTTTTTCTTCTTCTTTTAAATAAGTATTTTTAGCACATTAATTTTGTTCAGAAAAAATATTTTATTACAACTTTTTTTAGATTAAATTGCACAATTCTAAATAATTTTTGTTTTGGATTTGAAATAAATTTCTTTTGAATATATATATATATATATATACATAAAGAATACAACCCCGAAACGACGCGTCGAAACATTCCAAAACCAAAAATGAAAGTGACAACCTTGCATATAACATCTACTTTTTCTCGTCAATTACTTGTATTTCTATTAAAAACATTAACATGATGGTAATTAGAGATATAGTCATTAATTTTAGAGTTTGTGGAAAAAATCACCAACATTAACATGATAGTCATTGAAACCTACATGATCGTTAATTTTAAGACTCGGTTGATTAGTTAAGGTACATGCAAGCTAACCCTGGCATCCTCATTAATAATAATAAAAAAGACACGGACATTTCCAATAAGTGATCATGGGGCCTAACCTCCTTTCTAGTACAATGCTTACATAAATATCATTACTCAAAACCGTGTTTGCAATCGAAGTTATCTATGTCCCTGATTACAAAACCGTGTTCGCAACTTCAGGATCCTATGGATAATTGAGTAAACACTCGACAATAATACCTCATCTAATATAGGTATAGGTGTGGGACTAAGGGCTTGTCAAGAGTGACTATGAAAAAATAAAAGGATTTTTACTATTTTATTTCAGATAAATACTTTAGTGTTTTTAAATTATTTTTATGTGATGATGTCAAAAATAATTTAAAATAATAATATTTTAATATTTTTTAAAATTAAAAATAACTGCAACTGCACTCGCAAAAACTCTATAAACTTTTAATTAATATCTCAATCATTATTGAGTGATTTCCAACCTTGGTCGGCCATTTACACTATTTGATCCTCTTTTCCATACAATTAAACACACAAGCAATGCATGGTAGGCTGAATTGACTCTCACGCGAAGCCTCCTCATTTATTAATCCTTGAATATCTGCCTCCTCATTTATTAATCCTTGAATATCTGTTTCATTGAAGAAACACGCCCCTTCTGCATGCTCCTTTCTCGAGGGACTGCCTAGAAATCTCCAGCTTGTAGTCATTAATAATTTTCTAGAGAATAAAATTTATCAAGAGACAATTAAAAATAATAAAAGATAGAGAGTAGAAGAAGCCTTTAGCTGGTGGCGTTGTGCTTTGGTGCGGCGGTTTATATATAATAATATAATAATATATATAGAGAGAGAGAAGGACGCCTGCGAATGTTTTGACGTCAAGTCGTCTACCATCATGCATGATTCCGTCACTAGCTGTCGTTTCTTCCGATGGGGAGTTTTAATTTTGAATGAATTATCTCTCATGTCTTCTTTTCTTCATAATAAATAGTATATAATTAGATCAAGAATAATAAAGTATTCGTAAAATTACTAAAGCCTCGCGATTTTGATTTAGTGTTGATAATGTTTTTCTTCTAGATTTTATATACCAAATTAAATAAAAACCAATTTAATTTTTCTTTATAAAAAATTGCCCTTATTACATGTCAGTAATCCATGTTTACAAAAGCATAATTCTTCTTTATTTTTAGGAGTTAATTTTATTTCACTGTAAAAAATGCAATTTCTTTTTTCTCGCAGTAAAATGACAACATCTAGTGCTATGTGAAAACAATACAAATAACATAGAATTATTTCCAATATAATTACTATACAAAAATTATAATTGGTTATTTTTTTTCTTCAAGTAGTCTATCTCTATACAAGATTCACAACTCATTGTATAAACTAAGAAACTTATCTAAATTAACTAGAAAATCCCAAAATAATGGAAAAAGTAGTAAAAATCTTAAACAAACTGAGAAATCTAAAAATAAAGATGAAAAATAATAAAATTAGCACAAACAACACCTTCTAGCTTAATTTGAATCTTAATGTTATCACTTTATAGAATTCAGTCGGTCCTAACAAAATTTAAATATGATTCAAAGTTGTCATTCAATCACCTTCCAACACATCCATGTATTTTACAAATTAAAGTGTAAGAAAAAAATGTTTGACATTGTATTTCAAAAGTAATTTTGAAAATAAAATGAATTTTTTTATTTTATTTTTGGTGTTTTAAATCATTTTCATGTACTGATATCAAAAATAATTTTTTAAAAACAAATAAAAATATTATTTTAATATATTTCTAAAAAAACAATTTAAAAACATTCTTAATCACATATTAACAAACTGATGAGTACAAACAAACAATCAATTATTAATTTTCCTAAAATGCTTATCAAAATAATAAAAAAAACAACAACTAAAGTAGGTAACAACGAATCTATATAATGCAGAGACATAACCTGCAAGGGCACTCCTGCAGTGATGATGAGTAGAGACTAAAAAAAGAAATAAATGCTTAGTGGCTTGCTGTAAAGTTACGTACGACTGCAATACAGTAATATGATGCATGCTTTTTCAGTAGCCTATCATTAGTCGTAGCATTTTCTACTTTCGACGAAAGAGACAACCTCCTCCCATTAGATTATTACAAGCACGTTAAAATGTATTAACGATTGTTTTTTAAAATTATTTTTTACATATTAAATTAAAAAAATTTAAAGATATATAAGAAAAAATAAATTAAATATTTAAAAAATATAGTTTAAATCGAGTTCTAAGAAAAATTCTTTGTATATATTCAAAATTATTTTAAATACCAATAATAGCTCTTAAATGTCTATTTGTTATTTTTTTGTTTTAAGTTGTTTTTTATTTTTATTTTTATATGATGATGTAAAAAAAAAAGATAAATGTTATTTTATATATTAGTTAAGACCGAGCTTTTTTAATTAGATAATATATTTTTTCAAAAATTAAAGGATATTTTAGAATTAATTTTTATATCAATTAAGACTAATTTTTTTTAATTAAATAAGATTTAAAGTATATTCTCATATCGACTTCATACATATAAATAAAATTTAATATATTTATCTATATATTGGTTTGAATATTAAGACCGCCTCCACGGGTCCTCCGTTGGTAGATCAACGCCTAACGATGGAAATTGCTATCAGGATTAAACTACCGAAACTTTAACGACGTGAATGTTATTAATTAATTAGTGTATGCCAGGTGTACAAACGGTTATAAGACACCGTTATCTGACGTGCCTAGTCTGTCCCTTCTCAAATCTTAAAGCCGCGTTAAGCGGGTCCCAAAGATCGTCCCGTTACAGCCATTTCCCTTCTTGAATGTTTTTTTTTTTTTGAAAGCCTTTCAATTGTTTTTTAAACTGTTTTTCTATCAAAAAAAAAGTATTAAAGTTTTTAAATTTTTATTTAATAAATTTGATATATTAATATAAAAGATATTTTAATATATATTTTTTAAAATAATTAAAAAAAACATCTACCAAAACATTAATAAACACATCCTCTATCCAATTTTTATAAAAAAAAATATTTGGTCTAATAATTTAAATGTCAAAATAAATAACATAAAAGGATATTAATCTCAATGCAGGAATTAATATCATCAACAACTAGGAAACAAATTATAAAAATAGAAGTGTGTCCCAACACCGCAAAGATTAATGTATATTGTTTCAAAAATACTTTTGAAAAAAAAATATTTTTTTATTTTAAAATTGATTTTTTTTAATATTTTTTAAATTTTTTTGATGTGCTGATGTTAAAATATATTTTTTTAAATTATTTGATGCATTTCTAAATAAAAAATAATTTAAAAATTAATCCTAACCACCATTCTAAACATATGCTAAAAAATCTAGGATTAACTTCCACAGATATGACTAATTTGAGAGAGTAAGAGGTTTTTGAGATGCTCTACTATCATCAAAAAATAAATTTTAACTCTTCTTCACCAATAAATTATTAATTATTTCAGGACAAAATAACTTCTTTCTTGTCTACCCTCACTATTTTTTTTTTATTTGCATGATTTTAATAATAATTTCATGCATCTAAATTATGTATTTGCAAGTATGTTTTTTGCAGCCCCCTTTTAATTTCAAGTTGATGATCCATAATGACCCCTTGCTATTAAAGTTAATAATTTTATTTTTTTTTTAGTTTTTTTAGTTTAAATTATTTTTCTTGGAGTTTTTTGTATTATTTTGATGAACTAATATATAAAATAAAATAAAAAAATATTATTTAATATATTTTAAAATAAAAAACACTTTAAAAAACCTTAAAATTTACCATTAATTAACCGTCTCTCTTATCATATTTTGGCGGGAATAAGTATGATTTTCTTTATGTATATATATCTAAGTATAAGCTTCAAGTTTTTTGTTTTTTAATTTTTAATTTTTTTTTTCAAATCAACAGCAATAATTACGAAAAAATAATGATAATAATAACAGTTGAGTTTTGTGGGAGAGATATTTTGAATGAAGCAAGAAGTTTCCATCCCTTTTCTTCTTCCTGCGGGACCTCCTTTTTCACTGGTAAATGACAGCCTAATCACCAGCCTGGAGAGGGTTGTTATAAGAAACACTAGCTGAACACGCGAAAGCTCCATGCTTGACGGGTTTTCATGGCTGCACCCGCTCAATATCTACTGGTTTTTGATCATTAACTCCAACCCATTTCACTCCCTCCCTCCGCATCTCACCTTTTCTTTCTTCCTGAGGTAAGAGTGAGTATTTCAGCAAAAGTTCTTGTCTTTGCTAATCTTCAAATTGCATTCTTTTATACTCTATTACTGTCTTTTCATAGAGCCAAGGCCGGTTGAACTTGGTCAGCTTAGATCTGAGGTTTTTGAGGATATTGTTTTGGAGGCATTTAGTGATTGGGGAGCTAAGTTCATAAGGCCCCAGGCTTGCCAGGGGAATTTTTTCTGGTTCCTAGATATCTTTGTGAAGTGGGGTTTGGTTTTGGAGCTGCGAACTGGGCATTCTTTGGCTTGCTATGAGCTTGAGGATTTGGGATACTGCAAATGATGAGGATGAAAGGAGAGAGCTGGTTACATGTAGTTGTTGTTTTTGTTTTATTTGAGCTCATGGGTCATAATATATCATCTGCTGCCTTCACTCCTCCTGATAACTACTTGATTGCTTGTGGTTCTTCACAAAATGTCAGCTTTCAAGGTAAAACTTATGTTCCTGATTCAGTGCATTCTTCTCTCGATTTAAAAAGAGGAACTTCTGTTGTTGCTAAGCCCAATTCTAGTTTCCCATCTCCAATTTATCAATCTGCTCGAATTTTCTCCAGCATATCATCTTACAAATTTGATATTAAGCAAGAAGGGAGGCATTGGATCCGCCTTTATTTTTACCCTATTCCAAACTCGGGCCAGAATTTGATGTCTTCGTTGATTACCGTAGCCACAGATGATTTTGTACTCTTGAACAATTTTACATTCAAGAACTATAATGGTTCTTATATGTTTAAGGAGTATGCGGTCAATGTGACTTCTGATACTTTGACCCTTTCCTTCATTCCTTCAAACAATTCTGTCGCATTTGTTAATGCAATCGAAGTTGTTTCTGTCCCTGATGGCGTACTTCCAGACCAGGCTGTAGCTATAAATCCGTCTTCTTCGGTAAGTGGTCTTTCTGCACTTGCATTTGAAACTGTTTTCCGGTTAAACGCGGGAGGCCCGTTGATCACTGCTGAAAATGATACTCTGGGAAGAATTTGGGAGAATGACGCCAAATATCTCCATGTGAACAGCTCTGCATTGAATGTTTCAGTAAACCCTGTATCCATAAGATATCCACCTGCTCTCACCACTGAAATAGCACCAAATTGGGTTTATGCCTCCGCCGATGTAATGGAAGATGCAAAAGTAGCCAACATGAACTTCAACATAACTTGGGTGTTCTCTGTCAATCAAAACTTCAGCTATTTTGTGCGGGTGCATTTCTGTGATATCGTGAGTAAGGCTCTGAACAATCTTGTTTTCAATCTGTACATAAATGATGATATTGCTATTGAGAGTCTTGACCTCTCAACCTTCACTGGTGGCTTGAATGTACCCTATTACAGAGACTTTGTCTCCAACGCATCAGTAAATTCAGATACTTTCACTGTAAGTATTGGTCCAGATGCAACATCGGATATGGAAAATGCAATTATGAATGGGCTGGAGATTTTCAAAATCAGCAGTGAAGCTAAAAGCTTGGATGGGCTTTCTTCTGTGGAGAGCTTCCTTCCTCAATCACCCTCGAAGAAGAACAAGATTGGAATTATTATTGGTTCAGCTGTAGGTGCCCTGGCTGCATTTGGTTTGATTGGTCTCTGTTGCTGTTGGTTGGCAGCCCGCAGGTCAAAGACTACTACTCACCAGGCACTTCCATGGCTGCCATTGTCATTATATGGAAACTCTCAGACCATGACCAAAATGACCACAACTTCTCAAAAGAGTGGAACAGCAAGCTGCATCTCGCTGGCTTCCTCTAATCTTGGCCGGCTCTTCACATTCCAAGAAATCCTTGATGCAACGAACAAGTTTGACGAGAGCCTGCTTCTTGGGATTGGCGGATTTGGCAGGGTGTACAAAGGAACCCTCGAAGATGGGACTATAGTAGCTGTCAAAAGAGGAAATCCCAGATCTGAACAAGGTCTCGCTGAATTCCGAACAGAGATTGAAATGTTATCAAAGCTTCGCCACCGTCATCTTGTCTCTCTTATCGGCTATTGTGATGAGCGGTCTGAAATGATTCTTGTCTACGAATACATGGCTAATGGACCACTCAGGAGCCATCTATATGGCACGGATCTACCACCTCTATCATGGAAGCAACGACTTGAAATATGCATTGGGGCTGGCAGGGGCCTGCATTATCTCCACACAGGTGCTGCTCAAAGCATTATTCACCGAGATGTTAAGACAACAAACATTCTTTTGGATGAGAGTTTCGTGGCCAAAGTTGCTGATTTTGGCCTCTCAAAAGCAGGCCCGGCTCTTGATCAGACGCATGTGAGTACAGCTGTAAAGGGTAGCTTCGGTTACCTCGATCCTGAGTACTTCAGAAGGCAACAACTCACAGAGAAGTCAGATGTGTATTCATTTGGAGTGGTTCTAATGGAAGTTCTCTGCACTAGACCAGCTCTAAACCCTGTTCTCCCGAGGGAACAGGTCAATATAGCAGAGTGGGCAATGGCCTGGCAGAAGAAGGGCATGTTGGATCAAATCATGGACTCTAATCTAGAAGGAAAGGTGAATCCAGCGGCTCTCAAAAAATTCGGGGAGACGGCTGAGAAATGCCTTGCAGAGCATGGGGTTGACAGGCCATCGATGGGAGATGTCTTGTGGAATCTTGAGTATGCTCTTCAGCTTGAGGAGACCTCATCGGCGCTCATGGAACCTGAAGATAACAGCACAAATCATATCCCAGGCATTCCATTGACACCACTCGAACCATTCGATAACAGCACAAGTATATTTGATGGAGGGAATTCTGGAACAGAAGACGCCGACGAGGGGGCCACTAGTGCTGTATTTTCTCAGCTAGTAAATCCTCGTGGAAGATGAGAAGCAAAGGTTTCCATCCATTCTTGGACAAAACCATTCCTGGGAAGGTGAAGGATATGAGCTATGGCTATCTCTTGTCAGGTTATTCAACTACTGCCATTACAGGATGTAGTATTCTGATTGAATTTTTGATGTCTTGTATTTCTGATATGCTACTGCATTACATAGAACAAGTTAAACATGTTTCTCTCCAGGTGTAAAACATGAATCATTCCCACACTGAAGTTCAGCCTATACTCCAAAGCTTTCATTTTCTATTCTTGTGATCTGTGAAGTACTCTATAAATCTCATGTAATAATTTGTGCATTTTACATAGCAATCATTTTGATCGTCACGGTGTCTAAAATAATATTTTAATACATTTTGAAATAAATCTTTTCAAAATTAGATCTTGACATATCATGGATCTTCTCAAAGTTTTTGATATCTTTATACCCTTGCTCATTCTTCTAAACTACATAAAAGACATTAAATAAATTTCCGATTCCATGTTATAATTTTTAAGGTATTAAAATTTAATTTATATGATTATTTAATATATAAATCCTTGTAAAATAAAAATCTGTGTATATTTATAATATCTTATTATGTTAAGGAATCAGTTCAATTATATAAATTTATATTATTACATGAGATATAAAAATATATTTTATAATGTTTCACTAATAATACATAAAAAGTAATCGAAAGAAACACAAACCAGGACATAATGGAGGCAAATTATGGGATGTATCCTCTTATTCACTAACATAGGAGAGAAATGAAAGAAACATGGACAACTGCTGTAAATCATTGTCTTGTAGCAGACCAGAATCCTCCTGAAACTATTGCCAGCTAAGCTTTCCATTACTCCGGAAGAAGTTGAAGCTTCCGGTGGTCTTTTTGTACATGACAACTATTCCCACTCACTTCCTGCAAACTATTCCATGTCCACTGCTGGAACCTCCGGTACAATCAAGCTTGCCAAAATCCATCAGAAGAGTGTCCTTTTGGTCCAAAACACCAGCTGGAGAGAACACACAAGCGCCGCAATCGGCGGAGAGAAGAGATGTTGTCCTAAACATTTCCTCTCCTCCCACAACTGGCATCGCAACTCCTGGCTTTGCCGGGTTCTTGAAATCAGGCTGGTAAGTCCTGCCAATCACCCCTTCAACTTTCGAAGATAGACCAAAGAACTGGAATTGAACCTCTAAGTGAGCAAAACAGTCATCGGAAGGTATCTGATAGTTATGAATTCTGTCATCCTCTTTGGTTACTGGTACAACGTTGACTGAGATCTCCGCAACCTCCGGGAGAGTGACCAGGACACTGTTCCTGCTCGATGTTCTCTGTACTATAATATCATTATCTGGGGATTGCCATGTAGATAACTGACCTTCCGGTACGATTAGCTCTTTCCCGTTGTGGGATAGTCTTAGATGATCAACCTCACCATTCCAGGTCGATGCTTCGGTGGCCTCAAGAGAGAAACTGTGCGAGTCGAAGAGGATGCCAAGGGCTTGAATCCAAGTATAGTCCCTGGTTCTACCTGCTGGACGAAGGCCAATAAAACGGGCGTTGATTTGTAGGTTTAGATCAGAAACTAAGCTGAAATGCTCGTTTCTTTTGCCATGAAAGTAAAAGACAATGCCATCTGCACCGATGAAACGGGGGTCCAGGCATGCTGCTCCAGGTGCATTGCAATTCGGTTTGCGATCTGTAATCACCAAGAAAATCATTTTGAGTCAAGTAATTCCTACCCATCAAACGAGGAACGCTATTCTGAAACATGAAATTACAAAACCGCTGTAAATAATTACTTACTTTTGCATTCGGTCTTGCATGTGGGCGATTTACAGTTCACATAGCAAGCTTTTTTCGCTTTGGGATCAGTTGGATTTGATTTAGGGCATTCAGATGGACATGCCATCTTCTTGTGAGCACATGGGCCGATGATACAGGACCGATACTCAGCATAGATTTGTGCTGCACCACAAACAAGTAGCAGAATCATCAACAAGCCATAATTGCTACTTGAAACCTTCATAGCTATTTCCCTTCAATGACCGAAGGATATAATAGATTGCTGGTGACAAACCTCTTAAATTCTGCTCTCTATATAGATTTTAACAAGTTGGATTTCTTCTCCTTTTTTTAAAAAAGATATATAATATATAAAAAAACCCACTTGCAAATTCAATTTCTTGCTTAGCTGAACTTACATGTGGTTGTCCTTTAAGTGCATTTATGGATAGTTAAGTTCTGGTCAATGCCTTGGAGCTTAAATCATTATTTAAAATTGTACATTTAAGAATTCAAAGCATTTCCACGGGTGGCATAGGAGACCTTCTGTATTGAGTGTGCATTAAAGGGAATCAACATCTTTAATCCATGTGATTGCCACAACTTCTTAGCCTGGTAAACCGCCACGAATTCCTATTTCTGTGCTGCTGCATGTTCCTGAAAAGATTTCCATGACCATTTACAGGGTGCAAGTACTATGTTCAATTTGAACATCATTTTGTTACTCCCACTTGCGGGATTGCAGGTTGTCACTCCAGACATCCTTTGACGATCAAACTCTTTCTCCTCCACAAGAATCAAAGTCCTCACAATCTCCTTTGAAAAATAGAGCAGTGTCGTCCCAGGAGCAATATCTGGTCCAGAACCCCAGTATCTACACAGCTTACGAGTTCAGACAGTGAAGATGGGAATTGTTTTATTACTTGTGAATTGAGCATGTATGCTTTTGACATTGACTATAGAAACAAAGAATACAGTAAAATTGCTAGCAAATGGTACAACTACGTACACGATAAGGATTAGTACTATAACTTCATTGATATTAGGTTAAATGGGCACTATTTTCATTTGTTTGTTTTGTCATGCAACCCCGACAAAAAGACATAGTTGCTGTCCCATGTTAGTTGGAAATGCCATCCTAGAGCAACTTTTCTAGAATTTCAACTCTAACAATCAGCAGCACAACAGTATACATGTGACATTTTCCAGTCCATTGGTGCATTTTCCTTGTTGATATTATCTTGTAGCCCGGTTGGTGAAGTTATCCATCAATCATCCATTGATTATTCATTATTCTTTATCCTTATTCACCAATATTCTCTAGACAAGACAGTCATTTGTGTTAAGTATATAGTATGCATACATGTGGGGATATATACATAAGTTTTTCCGTATATGTATAAATAGCAAGACATGCGAATTGTATGTTTAAACACAGTAAAATCAAATTTGAAATTCTCTTATTCCCCTCTAAACTCCCTCTCTCTTCTTCATTTGCTCAAACCTCTCTGTCTCTTTCTTCCCTTTTTGCATAATCTCTTCACTCCTTTGATAATCTCAACATGGTATCAGAGCTACAAATGCTCACGCATAGACATTAATTTGATGAATTTCGTGCTTCCGTAATTTGTTCTTCGTCACACTCTGGTCTTTTTTATTCAAAACATTTACCCAAAATTTCTATAGAATGTTGTGATTCTTGTACAAGAATACAGTGTACATTGAAGTGTTACTGAAAAATCCTCGAAAATTTGTTAATTTCAAGACAATGGTGATAGAAACTCAGCTTCAAATCCTGCAATCTCCAATAACAACTCTAATTTCAACAATTTCAACGTCCGTGAGTGTGAAGCTAGATGACACAAATTATCTGAATTAAAATTTTCAAATGCGATTGTTGTTGGAGAGCAATGGAATCATTGGGTTTGTTGATGGAACTCATAGCTGCCCGTCCTCTGCTACAACAGATGAATGTGGTACAAATGTTTTTAATTCCTCTTCTTCTAGTGAATGTGATGATGTGTTAATTTGAAAAATACATGATAGGGCTGTTATGCAACTTCTTACTACTACATTATCTCCAATAGCTATGTCATGTGCAATTGGTAGTATAAGTGCTAGAGATCTTTGGCTTCGGTTAACAGAGCAGTTCTCTACAGTTTCAAAAACAAGCATCTTTCAATTGAAGTCAAATTTATAGAATATTAGAAAGGGTCCTGACACAATTAGCCAATATCTTCTTAAAATTAAAGAAGCTAGGGATTATCTAGCTGCTACAGTAGTATGTTTTGTTGATGAAGATATTGTAATTCTGACTTTGAATGTACTCCCTACTAAATACAACACATTTAGGTGTGTAATTAGGGGCAGGAAGAGTGTGATCACATTGAAGGAATTTCTATCACAATTGCTTGCTGAGGAGAGAATTATAAAGACTCTCATTCCTGAAACTTCATCATATCTAACTCCCATGCATATTATCTCCTCGAAATCTACTACTTCTCCTATTGTATATACTCACCAGCCTCTTCGAAATCATATATACAATGCTTATGACAGTGGGAATTATAAGTCATTTAATAGAAATAGAGGAAAAGGATGATTTCATCAAGGAATGCAAAACATTCATCATAAACCTCATTATCATGCTAAATCACATGATATGGCCTTGGTGAACTCAGGAGTTCATGGTCCTTCTCCACCTCACTCATTTGCTTCAAGTCCTATTTATCCATTATACAATTGTGAGGGTTATACTACTCTGGCATGTGGTTTTAAACGTGATGAGAGACTCAAATGTAATATTTATGGCAGGATAAATCATTTAACACGGTATTGTTTTTATAATGACAATGACCCTAATTGTGTTGGCATTATTCTTCAGCTCAGACATATTCTGCTCCTTACCATGGCATTCAGGCTATGAACACAATATTGCATCCATCTCACCATTCTTCTCCAGTTTGGATTGCAGACACTGGGGCTATAAATCATATGACAACTGCTGACATGTCTAATCTCTCTGTTTCTGCCCCTTATCCTATAAATGATACAGTGCAAACAACGAATGGTAAAGGTTTGTTAGTGTCACATTTGAGAATTCTATTATCCCTACAAGTACTGCAACAATTAAACTGAATTCAGTATTATATATTCCACAGATTACTCAAAATTTGATGTCAGTATATCGTTTGTGTTTGGATAATAATTATCATGTTATTTTTTATGCTTTGGGACAAGGCCATAGGGAGGATGATATACAAAGGGCATTACAGTAATGAACTTTATCCCTTTCCTTTTGTTCCTCACAGTTCTGGTATGTCCTTCCTCAAATCTCACCCTCAGTCATATTTCGATCAACTTGTTTTCTCTTCCACTTGGCACAACAGACTAGGCCATCCTATAAATAACATTGGTTCTTTAATGCTAAATAAGGCAAATGTCAAGTGTTTTTTTATTCTCCCACATCTACGTGTCATAGTTATTTGCAGGGTAAGTTTTCTAAACTTCCCTTTTATTCTTGTAGTGTTACGTCTGTAACACGATTTCACATTGTACATGTGATGTTTGGGGGCCTTCTTCTTGTGTGTCCATTGATGGTTATAGATACTATGTGATGTTTATTGATGAATATTCAAGATATTGTTGGTTGTTTCCAGTGGTTAATAAAAGTTCTGTGTGTTCTATGTTCATTGCATTCTATAACTATGTTTCCATTGAATTCTCATGTTCTATACAAATTTTGCAAAGTGATGGGGATGGGGAGTATATCAGTGAACCACTTTAAGCCTTTCTTACTATTAAAAGGATTGTTCATAAAAAATCATGCTCCTACACTCATGAACAAAATGGACTTGCTGAACGCAAGCATTGTCACCTAATTGAAACCACCATTACTCTACTTCATCATGCAAAATTACCATCTTTCTTTTGGACTTGTGCAGTCCATACAACATTATATTTGATAAAGAGAATGCTCTCTCTTGTTCTTCATCACCAATCTCCATATGAAATTCTATTCAAAAGTATACCAGTTATTTCTCATCTACGTATTTTTTGTTGTGCGTGCCTATTGCTTCATCCTTATATTGCCAATAAATTACAACCTAAGACTAAAATGTGTGTATTCTTAGGTTATGCATCCTAATATAAAAGATATGTATGTTTTGATGTTCTTAACAAACAAACATATATCTCAAGACATGTTATGTTCAATGAACATGTATTCCCCTATCTTGAGTTAGCTACGGGCAATAAGCCCTCATCTCATTCCTCATCCGTGTCTTTTACCCTTTCATTCATCATCATCTTTGCCTATGGAACCTGAATCCAGTAATGCAAGTCAATCACTACCTCATATGCCAACAAAGGATTCATTTAGACCCGAAGCTATATCAGTGGTCTTACATATTCATCATATGAATGTGCACCCTATGCAAACTCATAGTAAGAGTGGGGTTATAAAAAAGAAGTCCCGTTTCACTACCTTTACTAATGCTTCTATTGTTGATTTGTCCTTATTTGAGCCAACTAATTACAAAGTTGCCTTGCAAAGTCCAGTATGGCTGGCAGCCATGAAAGATGAAATTTATGTTTTAAATCTCAGGATACTTGGAGTTTGGTGACTTTTCTTCCTCACAAGAATATGATGGGATGCAAGTGGATCTTTAAAATCAAGAAACATGCTGATGAGTTTGTAGCTCGTCACAAGGCTCGATTGGTGGCACAAGGGTTTAGTCAGGAACTTGACATTGATTACGGGGAAACGTTTAGTCCTGTGGTTAAGCCTACCACCGTAAGGATTGTCCTGGCTTTTGCTGCTCATTATGGGTGGTTGTTAAGACAACTGGATATTAAAAATGCATTCCTACATGGTGTTCTGCAAGAAGAAGTGTTCATGACTCAGCGCCCTGGTTTCACTGATCCTGAGCTTCCCAAGTCTATATGCAAACTTCATAAATCCCTTTATGGCCTCAAACAGGCTCCGCGAGCTTGGAATGCCAAGTTTACCTCATTCTTACCCATCTTGGGGTTTCAACACACTTATTCTGATGCTTCTTTGTTTGTAAAACCCCTTGCTATTGGTGTTATTGTGCTGCTGCTTTATGTAGATGATATTATTGTGATAAGTGATTCTAATATCATTGGGGAGGTAATTTAGGCCCTTACAGCTGATTTGGGGCCACTTCATTATTTTCTAGGCCTTCAAATTTCATATACTTCTTTTGGATTATTCCCAGTATATTCATGATGTTTTTGGAAAGATAGATATGTTGGTTGCCAAAGCTTGTGCCACTCCCTGTCTTCCTTCTCAGAGATTGTTAAAGGATGATGGTGTGCCCTTTGATAAACCTTCATTGTATCGCAACATTGTAGGGGTTTTGCAATACCTCACATTCACACAGCCTGACATTGCCTTTTTTGTGCACCAAGTCTGTCAGTTCATACGATCCCCCATGGTCAGCCACTTTACAGCAATAAAGAGGATTTTATGTTACCTCAAAAGCACTCTTCGGTCTGGGATTAGTTATCACAAAAGTTCTCTAGATCTCACAGCATATAGTGGTGTTGATTGGGTTGGGGATTCCTAATATAAACTTCATCAACAATTGTGATGAAACCCAATAAGAATGATGGTTTAGAACCCCAAGATCGTGTAGACAAGATTGGTTAAGCCTTGACCCGACACCTAACAAGATTAAAACCAAGACTACGAAAGATTGAAACGCCACACCTAGAAAACCTGAGAATCTCTCAACAATCAAGGTGATAAGTTTTGTTGTTTGAACACCACAAAATTAACATGACAAGTTCTATGAGTTCTTTTAAGAACGAAGAGGAACATAAGACCTTGCAAATATGATAATTTAAAAAAAACATAATCTGTTTTTTCATTTCAAAATACCCATTTATATACTTGGAATAACCCTCCAAGAATAGGAAAAGTCATAACTAAAGGTTTAAAAGAGCTCAAACAGTAACATAAACAAGTCCCCATGTTTTTAGGTCTCTTGGACTTCTAGAGGCTATCATAAAGAGCTAAATGACTAAATTCAATGTATTTAACATAACCATTCAAGACCAAATTCATTCCTCTATTTAATATCCTTAGAACTCATCAAATTCATGCCCTTTGATGGCCAGACCATGCTGAAATGTTTTTGCATAATTATTAGCCTCTTCAATTGCTTTGATGATGTGGACTAAGCCTTGATTATTATTTGAGACCATCTTGGTCTTTTTAGAATCATCCCAAATCTCTTCAATTAGCCCATTTAGTGCTTCCTTGAAATGTTTGGCTCTAAATCTTGTAATTGGGCCACTTGGAAGTGACAAAGGGTCTTGTGCAAATTCAGCTGCATTCTCGAGTGTATGATCAACATGTCCAGCTCCTTGGTTTGCATCATTCTCCCCTTCTTGAGAAGGATTTGTCCTCAAATCATCACCTACATCAAATGGAGATAAATTAGAAACGTTAAAACTTGCACTGACACCATACTCACCTGGTAAGTCAAGTTTGTATGCGTTCCAGTACTTGAAATGTTCCGTCACCCTGAGGTAAGAGTTTTGAACGTCGTTTTTTCAGAAAACATTCATTTCTTAAGTGCAACCAAACCCAATCGCCTATTTCAAACACTACCTTCTTGCATCCTTTGTTGGCTTGTTGAACATATTGTTTAGTCCTCATTTCAATGTTTAGTCGTGCCTTTTCATGAATCATCTTTACAAATTCTGCCTTTGTCTTGCCATCTAAGTTCACACGTTCACTCATAGATAAAGAAGTTAAATCCAAAGGTGACAAAGGGTTAAAGCCATTAACCATTTCAAATGGTGAAAGCTTAGTTGCAAAATGTATACTTCTATTATAAGCAAATTCAACATGTGGTAAATAATCTTTCCATGTTTTCAAGTTCTTTTTAATGATAGCACGTAACAAAGAAGACAAAGTTCTATTCACTACTTCAGTTTGACCATCCGTTTGTGGATGACAAGTAGTAGAAAATAATAATTTGGTTCCTAACTTTCCCCACAAAGTCTTCCAAAAATAACTCAAAAACTTTACATCCTTATCAGAACAATGGTCCTAGGCATGCTATGTAACCTAACAATTTCTTTGAAGAACAATCAGCTATATATGATGTATCATCAGTTTTATGACAAGCAATGAAGTGTGCTATCTTGGAAAATCTATCTACCACCACAAAAATTGAATCTGTCCCCCTCTTAGTCCTAGGTAATCCCAAAAAAAAAATCCATAGAAATATCAGTCTAAGGTTCACTAGGTATTGGCAAAATGGTGTACAAACCATGAGGTTTCAACTTAGACTTTGCCTGTTTACAAGTGATGCACTTCTCACAGAATCTTTCCACATCACGTTTCATATGAGGCAAAAAAATGATCATGCAAAATTCCTAATGTCTTAGCTACACCAAAATGACCGATCAAACCACCACCATGAGCTTCTCCCACAAACAATTAACACAAAGAACATATAGGCACACATAGTTTATTTTCCCGAAACAAAAATCCTTCATGCCTATAAAACTTTCCAAAAGCCACTTTCTCATATGCATTGAACACATCACTAAAATCAGAATCTTGTGCATACAAATCCTTAATATATTCAAAGCCAAACAATTTTGTATCTAAAATGAAAAGTAAAGCATACATTAGGGACAATGCATCAGCTACCACATTTTCCTTACCTTGCTTATATCTGATCACATAAGAAAATGTTTCAATGAATTCCACCCACTTGGCATGGCGTGTGTTCAACTTTTATTGTCCTTTCAAATACTTCAAAGACTCATTATCCATGTGAATCACAAATTCCTTTGGCCATAGATAATGCTGTCAATTTTACAAAGCCCTTACCAAGACATACATCTTCTTATCATAAATAGGGTAATTTGGGGTTGCCGCACTCAACTTTTCACTAAAATAAGCAACTAGATGATTTTCTTGCATCAAAACAGCTCCAATACCTATTCTTGAAGCATCACACTCAATTTCAAAAGTTTTAGAAAAGTTAGGTAAAACAAGCAAAGATGCATTAGTTAACTTTTCTTTGATCAGATTAAATGCATTTTCTTATTCTTCCCCTCAACTTAAATGAAACATTTTTCTTGATAACTTCAGTAAGAGGTGTGGCTAAGCTACTAAAATCATGCACAAACTGTCTATAAAAGCTAGCTAAGCTGTGGAAACTCCTCACTTGGCTGATTGTTGTAGGTGTTGGCCACTCTTTGATTGCCTTAACCTTTTCCTCGTCCACCTCAATTCCTTTCTTACTAACAACAAAACCAAGAAACACAAGTTTATTCTTGCAAGAGGTGCACTTCTTGAGATCAATAAACAACTTTTCTTTCCTTAGAATTTCCAGGACAGATTTCAAATGCATTACATGTTCTTTCAAGTTTTTGGTATAAATTAGGATATCATCAAAATACACAGCAACAAATCTGCCAATAAATGCAATCAAAGCATGGTTCCTCAAATGCATAAATGTACTTGGAGCATTAGTTAAACTGAAAGGCATCACTAACCACTCATACAAACCGTATTTAGTCTTAAACACAGTTATCCATTCATCACCTTTCTTCATCCTAATTTGATGATATCCACTCTTAAGATCCACTTTTATAAAGACACAAACATCCAGCATATCGTCTAATCTAGGAATGGGATGACGATACTTTACTGTTATGTTATCGATGGCTCGACAATCAACACACATCCTCCATGTTCCATCCTTCTTAGGAACTAATAACACTAGAACCACACAAGGACTCATGCTTTCACGCACATACCCCTTCTCTAATAACTCACCTACTTGCCTCTGAGGTTCCTTCATATCCTTGGGATTACTCCTATAAGCAAGTCAATTTGGAATTGACATACCTGGTATGAAATCAATTTAATGTTCAATCCCTTGGATTGGAGATAATCCATAAGGTACCTCTTCGGGAAGGACATCTTCAAAATCCTGCAACAAAGAAACAATATTGCTCAGCAAAGCACCGATGAGATCATTAGTACACAAAAGAGCCTCCTTGTACATGAGTAAAATAAAGGCCTGGTGTGAAAATAATGCTCTCTTGATCTCACTTTTTTTTGCAATGTAATTGGTTTTTTCCTCTCTTGCTCTCATTATGGCTGAAATCCCTTTTCTTTCTTTTTTTCTCTGATAAATGTTTTTGTCTTTTTTTTTTGAATTTTTTTTCAATTTCGGCCTTCTTTTCTTTTTCTTTCTTTTGTTCACTTGATCTTTATAACTTTAATTGGTCCTCCCTGACCTGTTCTGGATTCAATGGCAAAAGAATAATAGGTTGCTTTCTATGAGTGAAAGAATACCTATTTGTGAATCCATCATGCATAACCCTCCGATCATACTGCCATGGTCTTCCCAATAGTAAATGGCATGCATGCATAGTAACCACATCACAAAGCACTTAATTCTCATATTTACCAATGAATAATGCCACCAATACTTGCCTTGTCACCTTGATTTTGTCACATTCATTCAGCCACTGAAGCCGATAAGGGTGAGAATGTTTCAAGGTAGTTAAGACCAATTTCTCCACCAAATAAATGTTGGCTACATTTGTGCAACTCCCTCCATTGATAATGACACTGCAAACTTTGTTTTCACAAAGCACCGAGTATGAAACAAGTTCTCCTTGTGGTTACTTTCTTCCTCCTTAACCTGCATATTGAGAACTCACCTTGCTACCAATAAATCTCTAACCACAACACTTTGCCATCATCAGCATCCTCTAGAGGTGGCATGTCATTATCATCTACTTCTTCATTCTCTGACTCAAGCTCTTCTTGAGCGTTTATCACCATCACCCTTTTGCTTACACACTAGCTGACTATGTGTCCCCACCCTTGGCATTTAAAACACTTAATATCATGTGTTTTAGAACTTAAAGTTTCAATGTTACCTAAAGTAGCAACGGTCGTTGGTTTGGAATTCTTAGAGTATTCAAATTTTGGCTTATGTTGTAGTTGCTCATCCCTTTTCGGAGCTGTCTTCCATGGACTGGTATTAGCCATAGGTTATCCCCTCTTAACCAATTCTTTTTATTTGAGTTATTCCTCCACCTTTATGACTTGATACACCATATCTATCAACTCAACATAGTGTTGTATCTCAACTATATCCGTAATCTCACGATTTAAACCATGCAAGAACCTAGCTATAGTGGCTTCCCGATCCTCTTCCATATTAGCCCGGATCATAGCTACCTCTATCTCCTTGTAATATTCTTCCATACTCTTGGAACCTTGATTTAACCTCTGCAACTTTTGATACAATCTCCTATAATAGTGGTTGGGTACAAAATGCTTTCTCATAAGCATTTTCATCTCCTCCCAAGTGTCCACGGGTGGCTCTCTATTCCTTCTCCTATTAATCAGTAATTGATCCCACCAAACAATGTCATAATCTGTAAATTCATTTGCAACCAACTTCACCTTCTTTATCTCCGAGTAGTTGTGACAATCAAACACCATCTCCATTTTAGTTTCCCACTCCAAATAAACTTCAGGATCACTTTTACCTCGAAAAGATGGGATTTTAATATTTATGTTTCCCAAATCATTATCCCTCCTAGGCCTACTCATCCTAGCTTCGCGATTCTCATTCCCACGTTGAAACCTACCCCGGTTCAAATATGTCTCATCAAACTCCTCCGACTCCGCCTCTTCCTCAACATTTCACCACGGAACATGCTCACCTTGTTGCGTATTGGGGATGTCTTGTTGATGTCCCTTAGGAGTCTTTGGTTCTACCCTGTCCAACCTATCATGAATAGGTTCTAATTCAGCCCTCAACATACGCCTCATCTTCCCTAACAAGGCTTGCATTTGGAGGTTCAGAATTGCAGGTTGTCGAACTTCTTCGGTTGTATCTTCTTAATTATTGGATATATTTAAAATCTGCAAAACAAGGTTAGAATTCTCACAAGTACTCCCTCACGTGTTTCACTCAAGAATTGATACACTTGAGCTCGTGTTTTCACACTAAATGACTTTTACCCTTTTATGGTCTCACACACTTTTGCCTTTTTTTCCACTCTTTTGTGTCTTTTTTAGTTCTTAATCGAACTTTCAAAAACTAATTCAAAATAATCCCATAGCAATTCAAAAATGAGAAACAACCAAAACTAACCAAAAGGCCAAGAACTTGAATAAGATGAGATACAAGATTGAAAACAGGAAGTTTTTTTTACTGGAATCGTGTATTTTTTTCTTCTTTTTTTTGATAATTTTTTTTTCTGAACTTGAATAAGGTGAGAAACAAGATTGAAACGAAGTTTTCCTACTGCAATCGTGTACCTTTTTTTTCTTTTTTTTATGGTTTTTTTTCTTCTACAAGAGGTATATAAAAGAAAAATGAAAATGAAAGATAGTCAAACTTATCTTAGAACCAAAGCTCTGACACCAAATGACATGAACTTCATCAACAATTGTGATGAAACCCAATAAGAATGATGGTTTAGAACCCCAAGATCGTGTAGACAAGATTGATTGAGCCTTGACCCGACACCTAACAAAATGAAAACCAAGACTACAAAAGATTGAAACACCACACCTAGAAAACCTGAGAATCTCTCAACAATCAAGGTGATAAGTTTGGTTGTTTGAACACCACAAGATTAAATTGATAACTTCTAGGAGTTCTTTTAAGAACGAAGAGGAACATAAGACCTCACAAATATGATAAATTTCTGAAAATATAATATGTTTATTCATTTCAAAATACCCATATATACTTGGAACAACCCTCCAAGAATAGGAAAAGTCATAACTAAAGGTTTAAAAGAGTTCAAACAATAACATAAACAAGTCCCCACATTTTTAGGTTTCTTGGACATCTAGAGGCTACCATAAATAGCTAAATGACTAAATTCAATGTATTTAACATAACCATTCAAGACCAAATTCATTCCTCTATTAATATCCTTGGAACTCATCAAATTCATGTCCTTTGATGGTCAGACCATGCTAAAATATTTTTGCATAATTATTAGCCTCTTCAATTCCTTTGATGATATGGACTAAGCCTTGATTATTATTTGAGTCCACCTTGGTCTTTTTAGAATCAGTCCAAATCTCTTAGATTAGCCCATTTAGTGCTTCCTTGAAATGTTTGGCTCTAAGTCTTGTAATTGGGCCACTTGGAAGTGAAAAAGAGTCTTGTGTAAATTCAGCCGCATTCCCGAGTATATGATCAACATGTCCAGCTCCTATGTTTGCATCAATCCCAATGATCGAAGGTCTACGACTGGTTAGGTTGTTTTTCATGGTTCAAGCCCTGTTTCTTGGCCATCCAATAAACAACAAACTATCTCCAGTTCCTCGACTGAAGCTAAATATAAGGCACTCTCCACTAGCTAGCTGATCTTGGTTGGATTAATCAATTGTTGGTGTTTTTGGGTGTGATTCTCTCCTAGCCACATGTTCTATTCTGCTATAATCTCTCTGGCATTGCACTCTCTTTTGAGCCAGTTCAACATCAAAGGACTAAACAAATTGAAATTCATGTTCATTTTATTCACGAACGTGTGGCTAACAACAGTCTCATTGTCCAGTTTGTATCTTCTCAAGAACAATTTGTAGATATCCTCACCAAAGGCTTAAGCTCTACTTTGTTTCATACTCATTGTCGCAATCTCAGGCTTGGTTTGTTCAAGCTAGTGATTGAGGGGGGATGTTAAGTATATAATATTCATACGTGTGAGTATGCATACGTAAGTTTTTCTTTATGTGTATAAATAACAAAACATGCAAATTGTATGTTTAAGCACAGTAAAATCAAATTTGAAATTCTCTTCTTTCCCTCTAAACTCCCTCTCTCTTCTTCATCTGCTCAAACCTCTTTGTCTTTTTCTTCCCATTCTGCATAATCTCTTCACTTCTTTGATAATCTGAACAATTTGCAAACATATTAGTTTTTCTCTCTTGCACAAGAAAAGATGCCATACATGATATGCTCATCAAACTCCTCGGACTCGGCCTCTTCCTCAAACTGGAGTTCCTAACCTCCAAATGCAAGCCTTGTTAGGGGAGATGAGGCGTATGTTGAGGGCTGAATTAGAACCTATTCATGATAGGTTGGACAGGGTAGAAGCAGAATCTCCTAGGGGACATCAACAACACATCCCCAATAGGCAGCAAGGTGGGCGTGCTCCGTGGCGTAATGTTGAGGAAGAGGCCGAGTCCGAGGAGTTTGATGAGCCATATTTGAACCGAGGCAGGTTTCAGCGTGGGAATGAGAATCGAGAAGCTAGGATGGGTACGCCCAAGGAGAGCTTGAGTCATGATTTTGTGTGCGAGAGTCATGATTAAGGAAGTTAAAGCCCAAGCCAATGTTAGGGTTGGAGTGGATGTGTTATGGAAAGCTTTAGCTAAGGATTTGAAGGATTTTCTTCCAAAACTGATGCCAATTTTTGTGAAGGATGCACATATGTATGCTTGAAGGAGATGGTGGCCTTGGTACAATCTATCTCTTCAGCTTTGGTCTTGATGAGTCCATTTCTTTGGCTTATACTAATCAAATTACTAAACTTAATTTTTGTGTTGGTTCATTTAATTTTCTAAATGAATTTTAGCAAGAAGTGGAAATCACATGTTTGTCTTGTTTTGATGTGTCACTAACAACAATAACAAAGTTTTTTTTTTCATTCAAAATATTATGTCAAATATAAAAATAGCAAGATACTAGAAAAAAAGGTTTTAGAGTTTGATGAGTCTTTTCATCGAATAGGGCTTGAAGTAATAAAATGAGGTCATCTAGATCATAGATTTTCTCATCATAAGGCAACTTTCCAACTTACTTCAACTGGAGAGCAAAACACTCTAATTGATGTCATGATCTCGTATGATTCTGAAACAAAAGAAGATATCATGCCACCAAATACACCATCATCAACATTATTTTTCATCAAGAACATGGAAAATTACTTGATGAGTGATGAACCTTAGATCATTTTAATTACTTGTGTCTCTTCTCTTTTGAGTCCTACCTAGTTACTGTAATAAAGGGAAAATAGTTTCATTTTGATGTATTGATATTCAATAATTTTTGAGGTGCTAATCATTCATAGTATACTTAGTTTTAGGGATTATGTATTTTTCTCTAAAACTAATTTAATAAATGAGTATCATTAGATTAGGATGACTGAAGGTGATGAGTAAAAAGCAAAATTTAAGACTAAACATGATTTGTATGAATGATTAGTGATGTCGTTTGAACTTATAGATACATCTAGTATGTTTATGAGGTTAATGAATCATATTTTGTGTGCATTCTTAGAAAAAAATATGATTGTGTACTTTGATGACATCTTAATCTATAGTAAGAACTTGAATAAGTATCTTGATCAATTGCATAATGTATTTAGTGTATTGCATAATAAGAAATTGTATGTTAATCTTAATATATACACCTTTTGCATGGAAAAGATTGTGTTTCTTTGATATGTAATAATTTTACAGGTTATCGAGATAGATGAAGAGAACATTATGGCCATTCAGGATTGGCCCACACCAAAGTCTATAATGAAGGTAAGGAGTTTTCATGGACTTGCTAGTTTAATAGAAGGTTCGTAAAGAATTTTAGTATTACTGCAACACCTTTAACTAAAATTGTTAAATAGTTAGTTGAGTTTAAATAAGATGATGTATAAGATAAAACTTTTTTATGAATCATAAATTATGTTCTTCTTTTATTTTATATTTGTCAGACTTCACAAAAGCTTTTGAAGTTGAATGTGATGCTTCAAGCATAAGTATAAGGGTTATGTTAATGCAAGATAAAAGACCCATAGTATATTTCAGTGAAAAACTTAATAGGACAACATTGAACTACCCTACATATAGCAAAAAGCTTTATATCTTGACGAGAACGTTGAAGACATGACAATATTACCTTTGACCCAAAGACTTTGTAATACATTTAGATGACGAATCCTTGAAGAATTTTGAAGGGTAATATAAGCTGAGTAGGGGACATGTCAAATAGATTGAATTTATTAACACTTTTCTTTATATGATAAAGTATAAGCATGGAAAAGAAAACATTGTAGTTAATGCACTTTCATATAGATATATTATTTTATCCACTTTAGATGTTAGATTGCTAGGATTTAGACACAATATAGAATTGTAAGAAGATGATGATGATGATTTTGGTACTATTTTTTATGCACGTAAGATTTCGGCCTTTAAAAAGTATTACAGGCTTAATGGATACTTGTACAAAGATGATAATCACTTGTGTGTTCCATTAAGTTATATGCATGAATTATTTGTACATGAAGCACATGAAGGCGGGTTGATAAGGTATTTTGTAGTTAATGAGACAATTGTGTTGCATAAGCAATTTATTGGCTAAAAATGAAAAAGTATGTGTAACATATATGTGATAAATAAATAACATGTAGAAAAATAGGATTCAACCGCATGATTTTTATACTCTTTTTTCTTGTACCTAAACAATCATGGGTATATATTTCAATGGACTTCATATTAGGTTGACGTAATTCAAAATGGGGCAGGGACCTAATTTTTGTAGTTGTGGATAGGTTTTCAAAGATGACATATTTCATACCTTGTCATAAAACTGACAATACAACTAATGTTATTGATTTGTTTTTAAGGAGATAGTATAACTTAATAAGGTCCTAAAGCATTATTTCTTATAGAGATGTTAAGTTTCTTAGTTATTTTGGAAGATGTTGTGGAGAAAATTAGGACTAAGTTGTTATTTTAAACTATATGTCATTCCTAAAGAAATGGACAAACTAAAATAGTTAATAAGACTTTAAAATAGCGTTTTGTGTGTTGTCAAAGAACTTAAAGCATTGGAAAAATTGTTTGTCATTAATAAAGTTCGTATATAATCATAACGTGTATTATACTATTGATTATTTTTTTTACCATTTGAGATTGTGTATTGATTTAACCATTTAACTCTCATAGATTTAATTCCTTTATCTGCTGATAAAATGGTTGGTTTGGATGGAAATTGTCATTAATGGTGATGACACTCCATAAGAGTATACAACAGCAGGTTAAAAAGAGGAACCATATATATACAAATAAAGCTAATAAGGAGAACAAACATGTTGTATTATAGTCCAGTGATTGGGGTTTAGATGTTTATGTGCAATGAGCAATATCCGACCTAAAGAAAGTCCAAGTTCTATCCGCGAGGAGATGGACAATTTAAGATCTTGGAAAGAATAATTGACAATGCATATAAAGTTGATTTGTTAGGTGAATATGGTGTTAGTATTACCTTTATGTTTCTGATATTATTATATTTGATGTAGATAGAAGATTCGAGGTAGAATCCATTTGAAGAGAGATGGAATGATAAAGATCAACCCAACACCACTTCTAGACATGTCATTGACCCATTGGTGGTGCCAAGTGGGCTTATTACAAGAGCTATGGAAAAAAGACTTAAATAAACATTGAATGAGTTAGTTTAGCACACATAGAGTAAGTAGATCTAAAAGGAAAAAAGACACATATAGATCTTAAAGTATAACTTTTAATTTATCTAATCAAAGTTCAATAATCATCCAAGTTTTAAAGAGGTTTGATGTGTTTGACCCAAAATCAACCTAGATTTAGGCTTACTTTTTCTAGTATTACATAGAGTCCAAGTCAACATATTGTTCTTCTAAGAAAATAAAGAAATTAAGCCATATTACTTTCTAAAAAAGAGAGAATTTTTAGCATTCAAAAGAAGATGTTTCTTAAGTTATGGATGATTCTTTAATGATTCTTATAGTAAAAAAAAAAGAAGCTTAAAAGGCAACAACTAAAAAAGGAAACAAATGGGCGACAACATTGAAGACCAAATTAGACTCCTTTTATCTTATTTCTATGTGTTAACAACATAAAATTTTTATTTTAAATTTATATTTTGTGTTTTAAGGTTAATAAACATCAATTGAACTTAGATATTTAGGGATTTAGATCGATTGTAAGTGAGTTTTATACAAATCAACATTTTTAAGTATTCTAGGGTTTAACTTAGATTAAAAACACATGTGTAACCTAAGTTTCATACCATGTTTTTGCTTAATGATATTCAGATTAGATGTCACAACTTTGTGTATTTGTGAGGGTGAAAATCATCTATTCTTTGGCTCTTTAAAGAACTAGAAACGATTTATCGAGATTTAACTGACTTCATGGCGTTAATCTATATTTCTTGTTCGTGAATTGATATTTGTTAGGTGGGGGTTCAAATATAATAGGATTGATGCCTAGATACAAGTTATTTTTATGTCACACTCCTATCAAACTTGATTTACCTAATTTTCTAGAAGTTAAGTCGTTTGTGTGCGGATTGATTGACCTTATGATTATAAGTTCCACATCATTAACCAACCCAACAAATCATGACATACAAACATCAAAAGAACATAACATTGAATAGCAAGAAACAACCTTGCAATATTCATTTATTACATCACAAACATCACCAGCACCTGACAGCTGACATTATTTAATTAATTAAGTTTGAAGCGAGGTAAGCTTCTACTCTTTTTCATTATGAGAGCCACAAATTGCAGCGTTTACTTCCTGCAAACGATGCCATATCCTGCAGAAGCCCCCTTTGTGCAGTCTAGAGTGCCATAGTTCATGCCTGGGGAGGTCTCTTGGTTTGAACCACTTTCCAGAGAGAATATGCAGGAGTTGCAATCGGTAGAAAAAAGGGATGCGATTCTGTAATTGTTTTCACCTCCCAAAACTGGCATTGCCACACCCGGCTTTGCAGGGTTCTCAAAATCAGGCCTGTAAGTCCTGCCAAGTACTCCATCAACTTTTGAGGATAGGTGAAAGAACTTAAACTGCACCTCGAAGTGGACAAAGCAGTCATTATCAGGCAGTCGATAGCTATGGATTTTATCATCTTGTTTAGTCACTGGAACTGCAGTGACCATAATCTCTGCTTTATCCTTCAAGGTGATTATGGCACTGTTCTTGCCTGATAGTCTCTCTACTTTCACATCTTTCTCCGGCGAGTACCAGGTGGAAAGAGAGCCTTCTGGTATGACCAGATCTTGCCCATCGTAAGAGAATTTTAGATGATCAACTTCACTGTCCCAAGTCGCGGCCCTGGTGGCCTCGATAGAAAAGGTTTGAGAGTTGAAAAGGATTCCGAGGGATTGAATCCAAGTGAAATCCCGGGTTCTGCCCGCTGGCCTGTGACCAATGAAGCGGCTGTTGATTTGAAGATCAAAATCTGATACTAAGCTGAAGTGCTCATTGCTCTTTCCATGGAAATAGAAGACGATCCCATCGCCACCAATGAAGCGAGGATCAAAGCATGCTGATCCTGGGGCCTTACAATTTGCTTTGGGCTCTGAAAAAAAAGAAGATATATATATATATATATATATATATCAGAAACATGCTTCAGCAAAGGTAGTTTCCACAACCAAATTTTGCAAATCAAAAGGAACTTAAAAAAAAAAAAAACATCGAAAAGTGTTTTAATCCTGAACAGCATCATTTTCATGAACAACATGATCTTCGATGATGTTTTAGCTATCAACCTGATGAACATATTTAGAAGTACTGATAATGGGAATTGAGCTAAAAGAAGATGGTTGTGTCTTACGCCTGCACTGGACCGAGCAATCAGGAAATCCGCAGTCAGCATAGCAAAGTTTTGCTTTGGGGTCAGGTGAGGTTGTGGTTGGGCATTCCATGGGGCAACGTAGAAACTGCCTGCCGCACCGGGTTTCTGCGCTGCAGTAGAATTCTCGTGATGGTGTTGTTTTTGGTTCTGGTACTGATGTTGCTTGTATGAACCCTGTAACAACGGTTAACAGAATGATGGAAATGGACCTGCTAGTTAAGCTCTTCATGGTTTCAGGTAATGAATTAACAGGAAACAAAACAAAGTACGACAAGTGATGCAGGAACTCATCTTCTCTTGTCGCTATATATAGAATTTAACATGCTGCAGGTCAAATGTTAGGATTGCTAATTAAGTTTCTCTTTTGATTTTTGAAACCCCTTTTCAGACGCTAGGCTCTTATTTCTAGGATGAACATGGGCTAACTTGGCTCGAAGGCGATTAACCAGTTACTAATGCCTTTCATGTGCAAACTATTGCCTCCCAAGACTGGAGGAGGAGGCGCAGCATGATTGACTGCAATGACAGGAGGTGGTACTTGAGGCTATTAAAGTTAGAGTTCATCATCAAGGATGGTGGTAATAATATTTTTTTTCATAAACATTTTTGAAACTTCATTCTAAAACACCCACACTAAGTATAGGCACCGGATAAAGCCTTTAATTTGTATGCTTAATGCTTAAATCTTGGTTAACAGCACCTGACTGCCGACCAGCAAGTTGCTTCATGTTCAGTTCTTTCGATGGATACTAAGCTAAATAAACGATACTTCTTTACTTCCGTGTGCTGTTACTTGATCTGCCCGAAATAGTCGGTTGGTTGCCTCTTATAATTAATGGTGATCGGGAAGCCCTCAAATTATGGTATTTTTTTTAATTTAATTTTTAGATTTACCAAGTTAATTTTGGATTTTGGTTTTTCATTTCTCCTGTTTGCTATGGATTTTCGTTTTCTTTTCTAGAGGAGGGCTCGAGAAATGTTAGAGAAATAAAAAAAAAATCGAGGTATGGATTAAATATATTTCGATAAGTTTTGAGCCATTCAGGTTTTTCGAAAACAAATGAAAGCAAAATATTTTTATATGTTAAAAATATATTTTTGAAAAATAAATTAGAGATTTTATTTCTTGAAGGTTTTTTTAAATTGCATTTGTTAAGAATACAAGATAAATGGTTTATTTGTAAGAGAAGGAAATGAACTAAAATGTCATGAAAATTCAAGAGACTAAACCCAAGAGTCATGGACTTTCAATACACATAAATATGAATTTATAACACTTTTCCTTGAATGATCTTGTACTTTAAAATTCAATAGAGAGCTTCATATAGATACTTTAAGATCCATATTTGAATATTTAAGGATTTATTAAAATAATGTCAAATTGTCTCACTAAAACCTTTCAAAGAAAAGCTCAGTGGAAAAAAAACTAAACAAAGGAAAAAGAGTACAATTTGTCTCTTTTAATATAGCCTCCTCTAGGTTGAGTGATGCAGACAACATTATCTTTAAACAGTATTGTGAGACTATTTTCAATGGTTGATATTCCACATTTTTTCTTTCTTTATATGGTGGTTAATTTATCTTAGCCATATACATTCTCGACTTGCTTCATGTATCGCGATAATCTCTGGATGATTTGTAGGATATTTGTCTTTAGCTCCAATACGTCCCCCGTGCTTCAGACGTGGTATAGATTCATTTGCTGCTATGTTGACCTTTTTTCCTTCAAGAATTTCAATTCTAGATGGAGCATTTGTAGCACGAATATGAGATTTAACTACTTTTTCACTACTGGTGAAAACATCTGGTAATTGATTTGCAATATTTAGTAAATGAATTATCCTTTGAACTTTAAATTCTCATTGATTTGTTCTTGAATTTCAACTCTAGATGGAGCATTTGTAGTAGGAATATGGGATTTAACTACCTTTTCACTACTGGTGAAAACATATGCTAATTGATTTGCAATATTTAGTAAATGAATTATCCTTTGAACTTCAAATTCTCATTGATTTGTTTTTGGATCAAAATGAGATAACTTCGGGTTATTCCAAGTAATTTCTTATCATGCTTCAGGCATTGAATTTGCTTTCCTTAATGATGAGAAAATGTTCTTATCAAAATGACAGTCTTCAAAACGTGCTCTAAAAACATCATTAGTCAAAGGTTCAAGGAATGTAATAATAGATGGAGAATCAAAACCAATATAAATTCTTATTCTTTGTTGTGAACCCATCTTAGTCTTTTATGGAGGGTGTTACAAGCACATATACCACACAACCAAAAATTTGTAGATAAAATATATTTGGTGGTATACCATAAACAAGTTGTAAAGGAGAGTAATTATGGTAACCACTTGGTCTAATTCTAACTAGTGATGCTGTATGTAATATAGCATGTTCCCAAACAGATGTAGACAATTTTGATTCAATAAGTAATGGTCTTGTAATTAATTAAAGGTCGCTTTCTAAATGATTCTGCTAGACCATTTTGAGTATGTACATGAGCAACATGATGTTCAACATCATTTCCAATAGAAGTGCAAAAGTATCAAATGCTTGAGAAGTAAACTCAACAATATTGTCTAACTAAATTTTCTTGGTAGGATAATCAGGAAATTATCCTCGTAGTCTGATAATCCATGTTATAAATCTAGCAAATGCAATATTTTGACAGCAAAGTAAACAAGCATGTCACCATTTACTTTATGTATCAATCAATACCATAAAATATCTAAAAGGTTCGCAGGTGGATGAATAGGTCCACATATATCTCCTTGAATTCTTTCAAGAAAAGATGGTGATTCTTAATAATCTTTAATAGAGATGGTTTGGTAATTAATTTACCTTGAGAACATGCAACACATGGATTTTTACTTGGTAAAAGAATCTTCAGGCTCTTCAAGGGACGCTCATAGAATTCTCAATAACTCAGCTCATCATTATTGATCCTGGATGTCCAAGTCGTTCATGCCAAACTATAAATTGTTTTGGGTTGGAACACTTCTGGTGTGTCACAACTTTTGATTTAATAAATTTTATGATCGTATAATAAATTCCAGAAAAGAAAGCAGGTAGTTTCTCAAGTACAAGCTTCTGACCTGAAATACATGCAGTGATATAAATATACTCTTTTCTATCTTAATCTATTGTTTCAATATGATAACCATTAGCATGTATATCCTTAAAAGTGAGTAAATTTGTTCTGGACTCAAGTGAATATAATGCATCTTTGATGCTCAGTCTTGTGTTATTTGGTAACAGAATATTAATTTTTCCAAAGCCTTTATATATGTTTGCTGGACCTAATATTATAGTGACACTAGCTTAGATTAATGTCAAATACTCATAGTATTTATTTTCCTTAAAAATTGTGTGGGTTATTGCATTGTCTTCCACACATAAATATCCATTATGAAAAGTCATGTCTCTATTCATAATACAATCATAGTTTATTATTTAACTTGAGCCAAACTGATAATGTTTATTATAAATATAATAACATAAATATTTTAAAACAAGTAAAAACTATCAATCATCTCTAATGATTCTGTTACTAGGCATGTTTTCTATCTTATTCGAGTTTTTAAAGAAATTAGAAACATCAAGATAAGTATTAACATCAACATAAGCATTATGATTTTCATAATCATCTTTATGAATAAAATTAGTCTCAACTGTATTTTGTTACAGAGAGGTTTGACATAAATCTGTAAAATGTTTTGGTGTACGATAGGTACGTGACCAACGACCATGCATACCACACCTATAGCACTTATCTTCTAGATTGTACAAATTCTTGCCTTTTCTTGCCTAAGTTCATTGTGTCTCCACTTCTAGTGATATGATGAGTTGCTTTTTAGAAGGATTATCTCTTCTTCTTTTCCATTTTTTTTTATACCTATATCCTTGGTTCTTTCTTGCCTTCTGGACAAAAGTTCCATTCACTTTAGAAAATAGTTTAGAACTTTTTGAAATTATATATTCTATATTGTTGCTGCATGACAATGTTTGAGGCATGAAAAATAGAGAATATTTTCTTTAACATTTGATGATATATTTACCACACAATTTCAGCTATGAGGTAATTTGAAAAGGAACAAAATTATACTCACTAATCGATTTAAAATCTTGCAACTTCAGGTGCAACTAATCATAACAAGCTCGAGGAAGTATGATAAACTTTGGTGGTATCTTTCATTTAGATTTTGCGTCATATTATTTCCTTCTTTAATAGTCTCTCAAAAATTCATAGCTTATAGATAAATCTCAGCGTCAATGTTTCATGACAAATAATTATTTCTAAAAATATCAAGAGCGAGAAATTCAAGTTTTGTCAGATTTGACATTATCCTTATTTTAAAAACAAGAAATAACTTATTTAATAAAATCATGAAGATAAAAGGAAAAAAATTGTCTTTTAAGACTGTTATTTATTTAGCTTTATAAATACTAGTACTTTTAGAAACTGTATTTAATTTATTTAATTCTTTAAGAACTTGTAATACTAGTTTTTCAGGAATTGTTTCTATTTACTTAATCTTCCAGGAAAATAAGTCCTTTAAAATATTATTTCTTTAGCTTTAGGAATACTAGTTCGTTAGGAACTGTATTTAATTTATTTAATTATTCTGAAAAATCAGTCCATTAAGACTGTTATTTGCTTCGCTTTAGAAATACTAGTTTGTCAGGAACTGTATTTAATTTATTTAATCATTCAGGAACTTATGATATTAGTTCTTCAGGAACTGTTTTTAATTTATATAATTCTTTAGGAACATGTAATACTAGTTCTTCATGAGCTATAAATCTCTTTCTTTGAATAAAAATAAATTAAAATTTTCCAAAAATAAATTACAATAATAAAAGGTGAATATATTAAAATTGATTTAACCTATATAATAATCGTGTTGATGATTTAACCTATATAATAATCGTGTTGATAACATGTTATAAAATAAATATATAATTAACATAAAAGAACATAGAAATCAAAATATGATAAAAAAAAGACAAGAGAGAAATATATTTCTTATTATGAATTCTTCTATTTGTCCAAAGTGTTAAGAATATTAAGAAAACAAGACAAATGATCTATTTATAGGAGAAGAAAATGACCTAACAATCATGGAAACCCAAGAGACTAAACCAAAGAGTCATGGACATTAAATACACATAAATATGAATTTATAACAATTTATTTATTTATTTTTATCATTACCAAGTTAATTTTGGGTTTTGGTTTTTCATTTCTCCTATTTGCTTTGGATTTTCATTTTCTTTTCTAGGGGAGGGCTTGAGAAATGTTAGAGAAATAAAAACAAAATCCATGTTTTGTGAATAAAATAAATTTCGATAAGTATTGAGTCATTCAGGTTTTTCTAAAAGAAATGAAAGCAAAATATTTTTATACATTAAAAATATTTCTTTTAAAATAAATAATAAATTTTATTTCTTGAAGATTCTTTTAAAATTGCATCTGTTAATATGTGATAACAACTTAAAGATTTTATTTTAAATTTATTTTTTACTTTTTCAGTTTGTAAACATCAATTGAGCTTAAATATTTGTCGCACCCCAAAAAATGTAGTAGCGCGGCGTCGTGACGACTCTTCCTTGTGAGCGGAGGATTAAATGTCGAGGGGGTTCTCTATTTGAAAAAGGGAGTCGCCACCTAGTATTATGGTTACTAGGAAACCTAAAACTGGTCTTTCAGAGATTCTAGGGTAAGGGACTGGTTGCCTAAAGGGAAGGTTTTAGCACCCCTAGTACGCCCTACCTAAGGTAAGCTGCTTGACGTTTGGCTTGTTTATGATTTGATCTGTCAAAACAAATGTAAAATAAATGGCAAATGGGATATTACTCCGCCGAATATTTTAGATATTAATCCCTTAGGATTTATTTACCCAAATACCGACAGTGAATAATAGCATATTATTCCCGCCAGATATTTTGGGTATTGACCCCTTTAGGATTTATTTACCCAAATACCAACAGTGAATAATAGTATATCATTCCCGTCGAATATTTTGGATATTAACCCCTTTAGGATTTATTTACCCAAATACCGACAGTGAATAATAGCATATCATTCCCGTCTAATATTTTGGATATTAACCCCTTAGGATTTATTTACCCAAATACCAACAGTATATAATAGTATATCATTCCCGTCAAATATTTTGGATATTAACCCCTTTAGGATTTATTTACCCAAATACCAATAGTGAATAATAACACATCATTCCCGTCGAATATTTTGGATATTAACCTCTTTAGGATTTATTTACCCAAATACCAATAGTGAATAATAGTATATCATTCCCGTCGAATATTTTGGATATTAACCCCTTTAGGATTTATTTACCCAAATACCGACAGTGAATAATAAATTTCCTAAAAAATAAGATTTTTATATTTTTTTGAATATTGGCCAATACCCTTTGGATTTTACAAACATGTTGTAAAATCTCAAAATACAAGAAATGATTTTTTTTTTTGCGAAATCCATGCTAAAACTCATTTTCTCTTTAAAACCCAAGATAATATATATTTTTCAAAAGAAAAACAATTTTTTAAAATATGCTAGTGTATTGGCCTTATGCAAGAAAATAACACATTTTTTATAAAAAGATTTTTTGGAAAATTTGTATTTTTTATATTTTTATATATTATTTTATATATATATATATATATAGGGGTGGGCTGGACTGCCACAGCCTATGGGGCTGGGCTGCCAGCCCGCCTATGGAGCTGGGCCTTCAGTCCGCCCTCTTGACTGGGCCTCCAGCCCGCAATCTCGGTCTGGGCTGAGGCCCATACATTCATGGACTGGGCTGGAAGCCCAGTCCCTTTAGTGGTTGGGCCAGGTGCCAAACCCAACCCAACCTAACCCGACCCGGGGAGTGAACGAATTCACTCCCCGCCGCATGCAAACGAAGAAGATGAACAGTAAATGTGATTTTCGAGTGTGATGAAAGGCTTACCTGTTAACACCTTTGGGTCGAGGACATCGAGGTGGTTCTTCCAGTCATGGTCGCGTCTGAAATGGTGACCTGTGGTGACCGGAGTGGTCGTCGGAAGCTAGCGGTCACGTTGCAGCGATGAAAATTCTCTGCCAAAAACTCTGCCTGAGATGATAGCTAAGTTTCTGGGGATATGGGTGGCTTATGGTGGTGATGCTTGGCTGGAATTGGGCTGCTAAAGCTTGTGACCAGAGAGAAAAAAAATGACAGAGGTGCCTCTGTTTTAGAGAGAGAAAGGCAGAGTAAAACGAAGAAAAAAGGCTCGGGTCTCTCTCTATTTTCTGCGTCCTTAATATAAGTTTCTCACGTAAATCCCTTCTCTCCCCCCTCTTTCTTTTTTTGTTCTTCTCCGTGCAGGCCTCTATTTATAGCCGAAAAGAAACAAGCGCAGTGATCACGTTTAATTGCAGTATTTAGAAACAGCCAAACAAATCAATAAAATCAGGAAGGAGATCACGCTGGAGATAAATTTGGGAAGAAAATCACGGTTGACTTGATGTGTCTTGCTGCGACGGAGAAAAATCAATTTGAAAAAGGAAGCAAAATTTTGAATGATCTGTTGAGATCACCGTGAATTGGGAAGAAAATCAAATTGAGAAAAAGGAAGGAAATTTAAATTGATCTGCTTTAAACGCGCCTGAAAAATCAATGCCAATGCACCGGAACAGTGATGCTAAATTTTAATGCAGATTTCAAAAAATCAAAAGAAGGTAAAAATATGATTTGGTCCTTTAAAAATTCTCTAAATGCACCCAATTGGATTTAAACTTTTTATGCAATTAAATCCAATCAAAAATTCAATATAAACCTTGGCTTTGCGCGACTTTCTAATATGGTCCTTGGCTCCTGATTTTCGCGATTTAAACCTCAATCGACCATTAAACTCTCAATTCGTTCAATTCGCCCCCTTGAACAAAAATCTATTTTTTTATCTTTTTTTCAGAAAAATAAAGAGTCAAAAATTGGGTAGCAACAGATGCCCCCTCTTTACAATGCTTACGACTAAAGTCTTGTAAAAGACTTTAAATAGTAAGTGTTGTAAAGAAAAACAGAATGGTGGATATGGGGTCTCGTTGTGATGGGTGACATACCCAGATAAAAAGGATAGTTAGGAGGGTTTCGATAGTGACGGATGACCTACCCGGGTCTGATTATGACGGGTGACCTGCCCGGGTTAGTAGAGTCTCGATAGTGATGGATGACTTACCCGGATGGGTGACCTGCCCGGGTTAGTAGAGTCTCAATAGTGACGGATGACTTACCCGGGTCTGATTATGACGGGTGACCTGCCCGGGTTAGTAGAGTATCGATAGTGACGGATGACTTACCCAGGTCTGATTATGACGAGTGACCTGCCCGGGTTAGTAGAGTCTCGATAGTGACGGATGACTTACCCGGGTCTGATTATGACGGGTGACCTGCCCGGGTTAATAGAGTCTCGATTGTGACGGATGACTTACCCGGGTCTAATTATGATGGGTGACCTGCCCGGGTTAGTAGAGTCTCGATAGTGACGGATGACTTACCCGGGTCTGATTATGACGGGTGACCTGCCCGGGTTAGTAGAGTCTCGATAGTGACGGATGACTTACCCGGGTCTGATTATGACGGGTGACCTGCCCGGGTTGTAATGAGTGACTTACCTGTCTTGAGGAACAAAGCAACACTGACCCTCAATTCATAATCTCTTCCGTGGTTTCGTTCACTTGAGGTTCTGCTTCTCCATATTTCAAAATTTGGGACGACATGCTTTCATCAAACCTTTCCTGTCAGGTTAGTGTTATGACAATACAACATGCATGTTTTTGTTACCTCTTTTGGAAACATAGGTCCCCCTGGTTCATTGTAGTCTTCCTTCATAGGATGTGTTTCTCGTGCTATACTTTCACGCTTGATGAAGAGACTTTTCTGTTCCACATAGGGCCCTTTCTAGCTCCATTAAAGTTTCCTTTTTATTATATCTTTAACGATGTCTAAAAACTCAAACCGATATATACTTTAAAGAAATATTCAAAACATGGTTTTGTTTATGCAAATTGACACTTTTAATGCAAAATCACATTTTTATGATTTTTTTCTTTTTGCCCCCGGTGTGGTGCACAAAATATGTCAAATGATAAAACATAAATAAATATTATAAAATCATGTGCTTTGAAAAAAAATTCTTGTAACGAGAATTCATGGCCGAATTTTATCTTATTGAGGAAGGTTACAAAATATCAAGCATAATATTTCTTTACAGAGTTGGAATTCACAGGCCTGACTAGATCTTCTCCATCCATTCTAGATAATAGCAAAGCTCCTCCCGAGAACGACTTCTTCACCACATAAGGACCTTCATAGTTTGGGGCCCATTTACTCTGATCTTACCCTGGTACAAACAATATCTTCTTCAATACCAAATCACCTTCTTGGAATTTTCGAGGTCGGACTTTCTTATCATATGATTTGGCCATCCTTCTTTGGTATAATTGATGATGACTACCATTTTCTGAACAATCTTCTTGACATTCTTATTAGCAGCTTCTACAGCACCATTCATCTTTGGTCTATAAGGAGAGGAATTTGAATGCTTGATCTTCCATTTAGCACAGAGTTCTGTTATCAACTTCCCATTGAAGTTCTGTGCATTATCAGTTATAATCTTTTCTGGTGGTCCGTACCGACATATCAAATCTCTCTCAACAAACTTCTTCACCACTTTTTGCGTTACATGAGCAAATGACCCGGCCTCTACCCATTTTGTAAATTAGTTGATTGCCACGAGAATAAACCTATGACCATTGCTGACTTTTGGGTTGATAGGTCCAATCACATCGATTCCCCACATCGCAAAAGGCCATGGAGATAACAAGTTAAATAGAGGGGTCGGAGGGGCATTCATTTTGTCACCGTAGATCTGACACTTATGACACTTGCGGACATAGTCAATGCAATCCTTCTCTAATGTCATCCAGAAGTAACCAACTCTTTGTATCTTCCTAGCCATCATATGTCCACTAGCATGGGTTGAGCAGATCCCTTCATGGACTTCTCGCAACGTGTTTCTGGCTTCAACTCCATCTAGGCATCTTAGCAAAGTCCCATCAGATGACCTCTTATACAAAACTTCTCCATCAAGATAAAAATCCATTGCCAGTCTCCTCAAAGTCTTCTTTTCGATGTTGGATGCCCCAATGGGATAAGCCTGGTTTTGGATGAAGTTCTTGATATCGTAGTACCAAGGGTTTCCATCTATTTCTCCTTCAACTGAGCAACAATAGCTGGGTTATTTCTGATGTCGATGTGTATTGGCTGTAAGTTTTGCCCGAAGTTTATTCTAGCCATAGAAGCTAGTATAGCCAAGGCATCTGCAAACTGATTTCCTTCCCTTCCTAGATGTGTGAACTCTATTTCCTCAAATTCTCTAGCTAGTTTAGACAAGTATTCTTGGTAGGGTATTAGCTTTTATTCTTTGGTTTGCCATTCCCCTTTTACCTGACAAATAATTAGCATTAAGTCCCCATACACATCTATCTTCTTTATGTTCAAATCCAACGCAGTCTCTAAACCAAGAATACAGGTCTCATACTCGGCTGTGTTGTTAGTGCAATCGAATTGCAATTTAGTTGACACTGGGTATTGTTTCTTGTCAGGAGATATTATCACTGCCCCTGCTCCGTTACCACATACATTTACAGCACCATCAAAGTACATAGTCCACCATTCTAGTTTCCCTTCCTCAACTGAAAGCACATCTTCATTAGGAAAATCAAAATCTAACGGCTCATAATCTTCCATAGCATGGTCCGCCAGGTGATCAGTAATAACACTCCCTTTTACCGCTTTCCTTGTCATGTACACTATGTCATACTCGGATAGCAGAACTTGCCACCTGGCAATTCGGCTGGATAAGTAAGGTTTTTCACAGATGTACTTCAACGGGTCTAATTTGGAAATTAACCATGTGGTATGGTACAACATATATTGTCGCAAACTTTTTGCAACCCATGCTAGCGCGCAACACAACTTCTCAATCATAGTATACCTAGACTCACACTCCATGAACTTCTTGCTTAGGTAATAAATGGCCCTTTCCTTCCTCCCGGATTCATCCCGTTGTCCAAGCACACATCCCATCGCTGTTTCTGTCACTGTTAAGTATAAGATCAACGACCTTTTTGGTACAGGAGGGACAAGTAGAGGTGGTTTTAGCAAGTACTGCTTGATTTTCTCAAAAGCCTCTTCGCATTCTGCATTCCAAATCCTAGGATTCTTCTTTCTTAACAAACGAAAGATTGGGTCACAGGTTGTGGTTAATTGGGATATGAATCGAGCAATGTAATTTAACCTTCCTAAAAACCCTTTTACTTCTCTTTCAGTCTTCAGAGCTGGCATGGTCTGAATAGGCTTTACTTTTTCAGGATCCACTTCTATTCCTTTGTTGCTCACCACAAATCCTAACAACTTCCCAGATTTCACCCCAAATGAACACTTTGTAGGGTTAAGCCTCGACTTATATTTTCTTAACCTTTCAAATAATTTCTTCAGTATCTGGACATGATCCTCTCCTTCTCCAGATTTAGCGATCATGTCATCCACGTATACTTCAATCTCCTTGTGCATCATATCATGAAATAAAGTCACCATAGCCCTTTGGTAAGTGGCACCAGCATTTTTTAACCCAAATGACATGACTTTATAGCAGAAAGTCCCCCATGGTGTAACAAAGGTTGTCTTCTCCTTATCTTCTTATGCCATTTTTATTTGATTATAGCCTGAAAACCCGTCCATAAAGGAATATATGGAGCTACGAGCTGCATTGTCAACTAACATGTCTATATGTGGTAGAGGAAAATTATCTTTAGGGCTAACGCGGTTTAAATCCCTAAAGTCCACACAGACTCGAATCTTGCCCTCCTTTTTGGGTACCACCACTATGTTGGACACCCATTGCGGATACTTGACCACCTCTAAGAAACCAGCGTTCCATTGTTTTTCAATTTCTGCCTTTACTTTGATCAAAACTTCTGGATGCGTTCTTCTAAGCTTTTGCTTAATCGGTCTGCAACCTTCTTCCAATGGTACCCTATGTACTACGATATCCGTATCTATGTCGCGACGATGATTTTTACGCGCTTCGCGCCCCGTATTATACAATGTAATTTTACACCGTAATAAAAAAAAATTATTTGTGGGTGTACTTTACAATGTAAATTTATACCGTAGTTAAAAACCCTTTTTTTATCCATGGATGTACTTTACAATGTAAATTTACACCCTAATAGATAAAACAAAAATATTTATAATTATTTTTGATATTTTGGCCAAATTCCAACGGATAATCATAAACTGGTTACGATATCCAATTTTTGTTTTAAAGTATGAGAAAGATGCACAATATTTTTTTTACAAAAAAAAAATATGCTTGAAAAGTCTTGAAATTCGGCCGTATGCACAAAAACAAATACATTTATTTTGTATTTTTGCATTATTTTTTTTTGTAATAATAATAGTAGTAAAAAAAACAAAAATATTTTTTTGTCAATTTGTATTTTTTAATTTTTTCTGGGCTGGGCTGACAACCCAGCCTTAGTGGACTGGGCTTCCTGCCCGTGAGGGCTGGAAGCCCATATGGATATGGGTTGGGCTTCCAGTCCTGCGGGGCGCGAAGCGCGTAAAAATCGTCGTCGCGACAATCTAATCCAGGCATATCCTCATAAGACCAAGCAAAAACATCCACATAATCTCGAAGCAGTGTAATCAAGTCTTCTCTTTCCTTCTGTGTGACCAAAGTTCCTATCTTGAGCTCTCTCTGGCTTTCTTTAGTACCCACATTTATGGTTTCAAGTTCTTCCTTAGCAGGTTTCCAAACCTGTTCGTGTTGCTGTATTAATTTTGTGAATTCCCTAACGCTATTTTCCTCTCCTTCTTCATCTTCTACAGCAATTATGTGTTCTTTAAAATTCGGCCATTCATTCTCAGTGTAAAGTGCAGGTGGTGTTGTGGAAGTTCCGCTTTCAGGGTTCCTGAAAGCAGAAAATGAGTGTAAATGCATAAAACAAAAATAGAAATAAAAAGAGAGATGAACTAAAAAATGCATGATCTTATTAAAAAAATTCGGTTCACAACAAAAACAAAGATAAAATTCAATTGGCCTGTGGAGCCTTTAATTAAAACAAAAACAACAAAACAAACATTGCTCATTACATTCTGAAAACCAATGGAGCTTCTTGGGTCACCCAATTCTGGAACTTCTCTCCCTTGGCTAGCTTCTGTATACAGGCAGAGGTCGTAGCTTCCTCCAGAGCATAGATGGTTAACTGCGGCAACTCTTCATCCCTTCTTTCGGATCGAATCTTCCTGGTAATGCCAGCGACTTCCTCCTTTTCCATCGTGTTTATGCTCATGGATGAGAGCTTCTGAAGAGAGCTTTCATGTCTCGGGTCAGGTTGTATTACATATGCAACTTTTGGGAATGATACCTTGATCGGAGGAATAACTAAATTTTCTTCTTCAGGCTTCCTTCCTTCAATCCTCGCCATTCTCTTCTCCCTTCTTGCCACAGCAGCCCGCTGGTAGTCCTCCTTTCTAGGCTTATACCCCAGACCAAACCTTTGTTCTGTAGCCTTCAACTTTGTTATACCAATCCACTCGACTTTCCTTTTTCTTGCGCCAAATTGGGCAAGAATCTTGTGCTTCAAAAGGCTTTTAGCGGCCATTTTAGTAGCCTCTGAGATCCCTGGTTTCCTTCTTATAGTATTCTCAGGCACCCACTCAGTATTCACAACCTCGAACGCATGCAGGTTTCCATCCACACAATCTTCAACTTCAATGAAAGGGACCACCACATTTTTCATCATCGATATAGTTTCTTCGACCTTAACGGTAACCAGGACACCATCGACAATGTACTTCAAGCATTGATGCAGTGAGGAGGTAACTGCTCCTGCAACATGTATCCATGGTCTTCCTAATAACATGCTATAGGAAGGGTGGATGTCCATCACCTGAAGGGTTACCAAAAAGACTTTTGGACCTATAGCTAGTTCAACTTTGATCGACCCTAACACTTGCCTTGGTGAACCATCATATGCTCTAGCCATTATCACACTTGGCTGCATATGGGAAGGATCTACTGGCATCTCATTCAACATATGTCTTGGCAACACATTAAGAGCTGAGTCATTGTCAATGAGAACTTTACCAATGAGGCAATCCTTGCATTGGACTGTGATATACAGAGGTTTGTTGTGGCTTGTTCCTTCAACGTCAAGTTCATCCTCAGTGAAATACAGGTAGTTTGAAGCGTGAATCCTCCCTACTAGATGCTCCATAGTCCTTTGCTCGATATCTTGAGGTACATAAGCCTCATTTAATAGCTTTTGTAAAGCATTGCGATGGGGCTCAGAACTGAGTATTAAAGACATGATGGAGATCTTGGCAGGGTTTTTTTTCAACTGGTCCACCACACAATACTCATTATGCTTCATCAGCTTCAAGAACTCATTTGTTTCCTCCTCCGTCACAGGTTTGTTTACCTCCAACTCTTTTTCAAAGCCCATTACCTCTTTACCCTTAGCCTTTCTTTGTTTTTCTAGCTCCTCGGGCGTGAAACAACGACCGCTCCGGGTCAAACCACCTATCTCGGTTTGGAGAAAAGGAGCTTCGATATTTGCGGCAGAAACATAATTGCCTGGCATTGCCCTATAGTCTGCCTCCTTTGCATATGAGGGCTTATATAATACCAACCTTGAGGGCCCACTAGCTGTTGATTGGATCCTACACTTCTCTATCCCTGCTATCTCTCCATTACCTTCCATATTCTCGATCCTTAGCTCTCCCAGAGTCAACATCCTCGTGACCTTTTGATGAAACTCGGTACATTCATCAATGTGATGCCCTTTCTCGTCATGGAATGGGCAAAAGTCGTTTTTGCCCATGTCCTGCTTGGTTGACCCCATTAAATGTCCAGATTGCACCAACATATTGTATAATCTGGTCATGGTCACCTTTAGAGTCGTTTCTTTCCTATCAACTTCCACAACATTTACACCACCACTTCCCGCAGCATGCTTGGGCAAGGGATTCAGATTCATATTGGGTGGATCCTCAAAAGTGACCCATCCGATCTTGATCAACTACAATACCTTTCTCTTAAAAGCTACACAAGTTTCAATGCTATAACCTGCATTACCGGCATGGTATTCACAAGTCAAATTGGGGTTGTGCCAGGCAGGGAAAGGTGGGCGTGTAGGTGGTACTGGTAGGGGAGCAATATGTCCAATGTTTAGTAACTGCGCGTATAATTCCTTTAAGGTCATGGGCAAAGGTGGTAGTTGTTCTTCTGATTGCTAATAATCTCTCCATTGGAAATTATTTTGGTTATGTGCAGGGAATTTTGAGTGAAAAGGCTGGTTTGGATTAGAGGGTTTGGAAAAGTTGACGCTGGTGGTTTGGGGTGCGGGTGTTTGGTAGCTTTTGTAATTTTTGTCTTTCCCCTTGTACTTGTCCTCCAGATTATTCACCTCAACTTCCTTTCTTTTTCCAACAAAACCCCTCTTCTCTACGGGTTCCATAATTCTCCCACTCCGGATTCCTTGCTCAATCCTCTCAGCGATTCGTACCGCATCGTAAAAATGCTGGGCAGAGCTTCCCATCAGGTGCTCGTAGTACGGGGCCCTAAATGTATTGGCAAATAGAGTCACCATTTCTATCTCTATTAACGGAGGTTGTACATTGACAGCTTGGTCCCGCCATCTTTGAGCATAAGTCCTTATGGACTCCTGAGCTCCTTTCTCCATGGTCATCAAGCTGGTCCTATCAGGAGCAATCTCCATATTAAACTTGTATTGCTTTAAGAAAGCATCTGCCAAGTCTGCCCACTTTCTAATCCTGATGTTATCTAACCTCATATACCAGCCAAGGGCCGACCCTGTCAAGCTATCTTGAAAGAAATATATCAACAATTTATCATCGTGTATAACCTCCGCCATCTTGTTATAGTAGGAACGAAGATGAGTTTTTGGGCATTCTATCCCAGTATACTTGATAAATTCTGGAACCCTGAACTTCCGTGGTATCACAATGTTAGGCACCAAACATGCTTCGGCTGCCCTAACTGGGTCAGATAGATCATTCCCTTGAACTGCTCTTATCCTTTCTTCTAGTGCGGACCATTTGTCATACATTTGTCATATCCTGCGTGGTCAGAGAATCTAGCGTCTTGTGGTTCCTCATCTGTCAAATCCAATGTAATAGGGATTGGGATGGGTCGAGTGGATTCGGGATGTTTCTTTGGGGAGCTTGTCCCTAATATATGAGGTGCCCCTGGGCTTTGAACTGCCAGTGGTGCTTCATCCGTTTGAGCTGACGTTCCCTCTCCATCTCTTGTTCTTAACGCCTTCTCGAGCAGGCTGGCTAAACGTGCCACATCGTTTCTGATAGCTTCGAGCTCTTTTTGGTATGGAGATTCTGGCTCGGCCCTTTCTTCATTTTCCATTCTTCTTCTTAAACGAGTGTTGTGGACTTTCGCAGGGGGGCCTATGTTTCGTAGTTGCTGTTTGCATGAATGTATAAGAGAATGTAAAATGTATGTGGTATGATGAATATGCTTGTATGAATGTATGTGTAATGCAATGGATTTCTCTTGTGAACAATTAATGGCCAAACACTTCCATAGAATATGGGTTTCTTGTCACATTGCCGCTAGGAGTATTGCTTTTCGGGTCGATGCTTGAGTCATATTCACCAAGAGACAAAATTTGCATAAGAGATGGGTCAACGCCCTTTTTATTGATGTTGGATAAGCTTGCTACATTTTTGAAAACACAAAGAGGAAAAGCAAATTAATATCCTTCTTCTGACACATCTTTAGCCAAGGGTAGGAAAGCGGATCCGTGGTTCTCGATTGTCAACAAGAAAGCATCGGTCTCAGCTAGACTTCGCTGATAACGGATGATGTCTCTCCCCACATTTCTCGCATTGGTTCTAATGACCCGAGCGTGCGCAGCAGCTTCATCCATTTGTTCATCCATCTTGGACATTTTTTCAATGAGCAACATATTGGTTTTGTTCAATGAAATATTATTAGCATCGATTTGATCCTTGTGTTTTTCTATCAATGCTAGCTTCTCGTCCAGATGCTTCACCTTTTCTCTCTCTTTGTCGAGCTTCGCCTTCAGAGTTCTTATCTCATTTTCCTTAATTGCCAATTCTGCTTCAACAACTTCATCTCTCACGGACTTCGCCAGACGACTTTCTGACATTACATACTTCTTATACAATTCTTCATACTTTTCAATTCTATCCATCAACTCACACTGGACCTCTGCAAATTTCTTTTGGTAATATTCTATGCTATCTTGGCATTCATTATGTTCGGTCTTCAATGCACCGAGTTCAGAGCAACTTTGCATCCACTTCAGATTCATCTCCGTTAATTCTCTCTCAATTCCCAACTTAGCATTCTCCTCCTCAGACATCTTCAGCTCGAGCTTGGTTATTCTCGCATCTTTAGACTGTAATTGCTCATCTAAAAATGCTCTTCTTTTATCACCTTCCAACACCATTTCTTCCATCATCAACTTGTCTCTTCGGGTTTTGCTCAACTCCATCTGAAGCTTTTTGATTTGTCTCCTCAATTCTCCTTCACTATCAACTCTTTTCCTCTTAACAGACTTTTCTTCAGTTTGTGGAGACTTTACTTCTTCATTGGTCGCGGCTGAGGCAACTAAGTCTCTCCATTTTGCATACCCTTCACTTGCACTGGGATCTCCCAAACCTTTTACTTCCAACAAGACTAGATGTTTCCAATCTTGTTTGATGGCTCTTACGACTTCTTGTGCAACGAGATCCTTAAACAAACCAAAAAATTGAGCAATTCCTTTGGTCCTTGGAATGAATTGCATGCCCCCATGTTGTCTTACCACGAGAGCAGGAGCATAACTCACATAGCCGGTAATCCCTACCAATGGAACCCAGCATCTTTGCCCGCAACTCATTAAGACATTCACTGCTTTAGCCCAAGGGGCTCTCCATTTGAAACCACCACTAGGTATAGCTTTTAGCTTTTTCTACCCAACTTTGGTTGTCTAGATCTCTCCATTCTTCTTCCTCCACTATCCTCAGTGGTTTTTGGTTAAACCACCAAAAATTATTAAAGACAGGTTTTTTGGTTTCAATGTGACTAACCATCCAGATATATAGCAGCTGCGTGCAACATCTTACTGCTCCTTTCCCGGCTCTTCGACAATGGTTAAGTGTTATGATGGTTTCAGCCAAAACAGAGGCCACGGGGTTGATTTGTGTATTCTCATACTCCACATAAGCAGCAGCAGCTTTTAAGCTTACTATACCTGTCCGACTTGGGAATAACACAAGGCCAAATATGCCTAATGCAATTAATCTTTCTTTCTCTGATCCGGACTTCTGTTCTAGTTCCAACTCCAGCATCTTCCATCTCAGACCAGCAGCCTTCTTTTCTAAAAACCTTTCCAAGTTGGGGATCCTAAGCAGCTTCGACAGTTCAGGAATGATTTTGTCAGATCTCAAAGGAAATAAATTTTGTATAGATTATTCGGAAACTCAGTCAACATCCCGTATTCCTCCATAGTAGGACATAGGTCTATGCTCCCAAAAGAGAAACAACGATAGTCAGGATCCCAGAAATGAACTAAAGCTCGCACCACTGGGCTTAAAACGTCTACCTTCGCAATCTCCATCAGGCGTTCGTATTTTCTAAAAAATGTGTCCTTATCCACACTTTGAAAATGAGTCGTTAACTTGTTCACCTCATTTATAATGCAATCCAGATTCTTGATTGGTAATAGCATCATAGCATCACTTTTAAGGCAGTCTCCTTCGGTCAATTGTGACAATTTAGAAAAACCGCTCGATAAATCGCTCGAAAAATATCGCTTATGATGGAAAGTTTAGTGGTGGTGGCCATTTCGTTCACAAGACCTGTAAGTCAAAATGCTATTTTAGGGTTTTTCTTGTTATGCAAAAAGATATTATGGAGCATACATCCTAACGATAGGTTCTAGTTCCTTTACGTGAGACATAGGGTAGGTTTACTACTTGGTGTCTAAAGAGGGTCTCTTGTTGTCCTAGTGATCACCCTCGTAAAGGCAATATGGGGGTTCAGCAGATAGTGGGATGACACATATACCAATCACTACCAGTCTAAACACTCAGCAAAGAGTTGGGGTTTACACAAACTTCAACCTTGACTCAAGTCATAGGTAAGTTGCTAGTCCCCCACTTAACTTAAAGTTTAGTGTGTGCTCTTAAAATAATAAAAGTGATGCATGACAAGGCATATTATGATAACAGGATGTAAAGATGCATGCTAAAACTTCTAAAAAAAATATAAACCATCCATAGCAATATAAAAAAACAAATAACATATCATAAACAAACAAAATTGTCAAGCCTAGTCCAAGTCCCCAGTGGAGTCGTCATTCTGTCGCACCCCAAAAAATATAGTAGCGTGGCGTCGTGACGACTCTTCCTCGTGACCGGAGGATTAAATGTCGAGGGGGTTCTCTATTTGAAAAAGGGAGTCGCCACCTAGTATTATGGTTACTAGGAAACCTAAAACTGGTCTTTCAGAGATTCTAGGGTAAGGGACTGGTTGCGTAAAGGGAAGGTTTTAGCACCCCTAGTACGCCCTACCTAAGGTAAGCTGCTTGACGTTTGGCTTATTTATGATTTGATCTGTCAAAAAGAAATGTAAAATAAATGGCAAATGGGATATTACTCCGCCGAATATTTTGGATATTAATCCCTTAGGATTTATTTACCCAAATACCGACAGTGAATAATAGTATATTATTCCCGCCAGATATTTTGGGTATTGACCCCTTTAGGATTTATTTACCCAAATACCGACAGTGAATAATAGCATATCATTCCCGTCAAATATTTTGGATATTAACCCCTTTAGGATTTATTTACCCAAATACCAACAGTGAATAATAGCATATCATTCCCGTCGAATATTTTGGATATTAACCCCTTTAGGATTTATTTACCCAAATACCAACAGTGAATAATAGTATATCATTCCCGTCGAATATTTTGGATATTAACCCCTTTAGGATTTATTTACCCAAATACCGACACTGAATAATAAATTTCCCAAAAAATAAGATTTTTATATTTTTTTGAATATTGGCCAATACCTTTTGGATTTTACAAACAGTTGTAAAATCTCAAAATGCAAGAAATAATTTTTTTTTTGTGAAATCCATGCTAAAACTCATTTTCTCTTCAAAACCCAAGATAATATATATTTTTCAAAAGAAAAACAATTTTTTAAAATATGCTAGTGTATTGGCTTTATGCAAGAAAACAACACATTTTTTATAAAAAGATTTTTTGGAAAATTTGTATTTTTTATATTTTTATATATTATTTTATATATATATATAGGGGTGGGCTGGACTGCCACAGACTATGGGGCTGGGCTGCCAGCCCGCCTATGGAGCTGGGCCTTCAGTCTGCCCTCTAGACTGGGCCTCCAGCCCCCAATCTTGGTCTGGGATGAGGCCCATACATTCATGGACTGGGCTGGACTTCCAGCCAAGACGGGCTGGAAGCCCAGTACCTTTAGTGGTTGGGCCGGGTGCCAAACCCGGCCCAACCTAACCCGACCCGGGGAGTGAACGAATTCACTCCCCGCCGCATGCAAACGAAGAAGATGAACAGTAAATGTGATTTTCGAGTGTGATGAAAGGCTTACCTGTTAACACCTTTGGGTCGAGGACATCGAGGTGGTTCTTCCAGTCATGGTCGCGTCTGAAATGGTGGCCTGTGGTGACCGGAGTGGTCGTCGGAAGCTAGCGGTCACGTTGCAGGCGATGAAAATTCTCTGCCAAAAACTCTGCCTGAGATGATAGCTAAGTTTCTGGGGATATGGGTGGCTTATGGTGGTGATGCTTGGCTGGAATTGGGCTGCTAAAGCTTGTGACCAGAGAGAAAAAAAATGACAGAGGTGCCTCTGTTTTAGAGAGAGAAAGGCAGAGTAAAACGAAGAAAAAAGGCTCGGGTCTCTCTCTATTTTCTGCGTCCTTAATATAAGTTTCTCACGTAAATCCCTTCTCTCCCCCCTCTTTCTTTTTTTGTTCTTCTCCATGCAGGCCTCTATTTATAGCCGAAAAGAAACAAGCGCAGTGATCACGTTTAATTGCAGTATTTAGAAACAGCCAAACAAATCAATAAAATCAGGAAGGAGATCACGCTGGAGATAAATTTGGGAAGAAAATCACGGTTGACTTGATTTGTCTTGCTGCGATGGAGAAAAATCAATTTGAAAAAGGAAGCAAAATTTTGAATGATCTGCTGAGATCACCGTGAATTGGGAAGAAAATCAAATTGAGAAAAAGGAAGGAAATTTTGATTGATCTGCTTTAAACGCGCCTGAAAAATCAACGCCAATGCACCGGAACAGTGATGCTAAATTTTAATGCAGATTTCAAAAAATCAAAAGAAGGTAAAAATATTATTTGATCCTTTAAAAATTCTCTAAATGCACCCAATTGGATTTAAACTTTTTATGCAATTAAATCCCATCAAAAATTCAATCTCAACATTGGCTTTGCGACTTTCTAATCTGGTCCTTGGCTCCTGATTTTCGCGATTTAAACCTCAATCGACCATTAAACTCTCAATTCGTTCAATTCGCCCCCTTGAACAAAAATCTATTTTTTTATCTTTTTTCAGAAAAATAAAGAGTCAAAAATTGGGTAGCAACAATATTAAGGGATTTAGATCGATTGTCAATGTGTTTTATATAAGTTAGCATTTTTAGGTATTCTAGCATTTAACTTAGATTAAAAACACATATGTGACCTAAGTTTCATATCATGTTTTTGCTTAATGATATTCAGATTAGATGTCACAGCTTTGTGTGTTTGTGAGGGTGAAAATCATCTATTCTTTGGTTCTCTAAAGAACTAGAAACAACTTATCGAGGTTTAACTAACTTCATGGCGTCAATCTATATTTCTTGGTCGTAAATTGATATTTGTTAGGTGGGGGTTCAAATATAATAAGATCGATGCCTAGATAAAAGTTATTTTTATACCACACTCCTATCAAACTTGATTTAGAAGTTAAGTCTTTTGTGTGCGGATTGATCGACCTTATGATTGATCAACCTTATGATTATAAGTTGCACATCATTAACCAACCCAACAAATCATGACACACAAACATCAAAAGAACATAACATTGAATAGCAAGAAACAACCTTGCAATATTCATTTATTACATCACAAACATCACCAGCACCTGACAGCTAACATTACTTAATTAATTAAGTTTGAAGCCAGGTAAGCTTCTACCCTTTTTCATTAGGAGAGCCACAACATGCGGCGTTTACTTCCTGCAAACAATGTCATATCCTGCAGAAGCCCCCTTTGTGCAGTCTAGAGTGCCTTAATATTTCATACTTTTACGGCTCATAAACTGTAGAGTCAAAAATTAAAATGTTCCCAATTATAATCAAGGTTTCTTTAAAAGATGTGTTGATTAAATAATCATAACTTATTATTCTTGGAAAAGTATTTTGGATATTTACCACTTTAGGGTTTCTTTATCCAACTATTAATGGTGAATAATAGTGAATTATCCCCACTAATATTTTAGATATTATCCCTTTTAGTATTTCTTTACTCTAATATTAATAGTGAATAATATTAATCCTCAAAAAATAAGATTTTCATTTTTTTTTGGAATATTGACCAGTACCCTTTGGAATTTACAAACATGTTGTAAAATCCAAAAATGCAAGAAAACTATTTTTATGTTTATGAAATCCATGCTAGAACATATTTTCTTTTTAACTATGAATATTTGTTATTTTTATTTTATTTTAAAAAAGAATGTTCAAGATATGTTAGTGTATTGGCCGTATACATGAAAACATTTGTTTTGGGTATATATGTATATTTTTCGAATCACTCTGAAAACCAGGTATTCTCAATACGAGGTTGATATTTTTACAATATAAAGCAAATACATACCTTAAACTAAATATATCAAAAAATCATAAATCTCTTCCTCTTAGTTTATTTCTTAGAATGAAAAAGAAAAAAAAGTGTTGGGTCACTTGGCCAAACTATTGACCCGACAACAAACAAAGAGGGATGCGTGAGTTGTCTCACGCATGCCTCATAGTTACTGTTCAAGTGAATTATAATTAACTTGAACTAGTAAACTCAAAGGCAACACCATGAATGAATTAAACATGCAAAGGAAGAAGAATGCATGGGGGCCTTACCTGGTAACTGAAGGATAGAGGTGATGCTTGATGGAACTCCTGCGCAACCGGTGATCACTGCTTCTAGGGATGCAAAGCTAGTGGTGGTTGAAGGGAGAAAGTATGATCAGGATGTTACTAGTAGTTTTGGTTGAAGGAGAGGCACGGATGAATGGGAAAAGGCAGAGATGAGTGTTTGTGAGGGTAAAAATCATCTTTCTTTGGTTCTCTAAAGTACTAGAAACAATTTATCGAGGTTCAACTGATGTCATGATATCAATCTGTATTTCTCGTTCTCAAATTGATATTTGTTAGATGGAGGGTTCCATTATAATAATATTGATGCTTAGATACAAGTTATCTTTGTATCATGTTCCTATCAAATTTGATTTAACTGGTTTTCAGAAGTTAAATTGTTTGCGTGTGGATTGCTTGAATTTGTAATTAGAAGTTCCACATCATTAACCAACCAAAATCATGACACAACAAGGTTCAAAAGAACATAACATTGAATAGCAAGAAACGACCTTGCAATATTCACTTATTACATCACAAACATCACCAGCACCTGACAGCTAACATTACTTAATTAATTAAGTTTGAAGCTAGGTAAGCTTCTACTCTTTTTCATTACCAGAGCCAGAAATTGCATCATTTACTTCCTGCAAACGATGCCATAACCTGCAGAAGCCCCCTTGGTGCAGTCTAGAGTGCCATAGTTCATGCCTGGGGAAGTCTCTTGGTTTGAACCACTTTCTGGAGAGAATATGCAGGAGTTGCAATCGGTAGAGAAAAGGGATGCGATTCTGTAATTGTTTTCACCTCCCAAAACTGGCATTGCCACACCCGGCTTTGCAGGGTTCTCAAAATCAGGCCTGTAAGTCCTGCCAAGTACTCCATCAACTTTTGAGGATAGGTGAAAGAACTTAAACTGCACCTCGAAGTGGACAAAGCAGTCATTAGCAGGCAGTCGATAGCTATGGATTTTATCATCTTGTTTAGTCACTGGAACTGCAGTGACCATAATCTCTGCTTTATCCTTCAAGGTGATTATGGCACTGTTCTTTCCTGATAGTCTCTCCACTTTCACATCTTTCTCTGGCGAGTACCAGGTGGAAAGAGAGCCTTCTGGTATGACCAGATCTAGTCCATCGTAAGAGAATTTTAGATGGTCAACTTCACTGTCCCAACTCGCGGCCCTTGTGGCCTCGAGAGAAAAGGTTTGAGAGTTGAAAAGGATTCCCAGGGATTGAATCCAAGTGAAATCCCGGGTTCTGCCCGCTGGCCTGTGACCAATGAAGCGGCTGTTGATTTGAAGATCAAAATCTGATACTAAGCTGAAGTGCTCATTGCTCTTTCCATGGAAATAGAAGACGATCCCGTCACCACCAATGAAGCGAGGATCAAAGCATGCTGATCCTGGGGCATCACAATTTGGTTTGCGCTCTGGAAAAAGAAGAAGATATATATATATATATCAGAAACATGCTTCAGCAAAGGTAGTTTCCACAACCAAATTTTGCAAATCAACAGCCAATAAATAAAACATCTAAATTTTTTTTAATCCTGAACAGCATCATTTTCATTAACAACATCATTTTCAATGATGTTTCAGCTATCAACCTGATGAACATATTTAGCAGTGCTGATAATGGGAATTGAACGAAAAGAAGATGGTGGTGTCTTACGCCTGCATTGGACAAAGCAATGAGGAACTTCGCAGTCAACATAGCAAAGCTTTGCTCCGGGGTCAGGTGAGGATGTGGTTGGGCATTCCATGGGGCAAGGTATAACGTGCCTACCGCACCGGGATACTGAGCTGCAGTAGAAATATCGTGATGGTCGTGAATCTGGTGGTGGTACTGATATTGCTTGTATGAACCCTGTAACATGTACAAAGGTTAACAGAATGATGGAAATGGACCTGCTACGTAAGCTCTTCATGTTTTCAGTTAATGAAACAGGAAACAAAACAAAGCAGGCCAAGTGATGCACGAACTCATCTTCTCTTGTCGCTATATATAGAATTTATCATGCTGCAGGTCAACTGTTAGGATTGCTAATTAAGTTTCTCTTTTGATTTTTGAAACCCCTTTTCAGATGCTAGGCTCGTATTTCTTGGATGAACATGGGCTAACTTGGCTCGAAGGCGATTAACCATGTACTAACACCTTCCATGTGCAAGCTGTTGCCTCCCAAGATTGGAGGAGGAGGCGCAGCATGATTGACTGCAATCACAGGATCGGTGGTACTTGAGACTGTTAAAGTTAGACTTCATCATCAAGGATGTTGCTATTCAGTATGTCACTGGTTTGAAAGTTTGATTACCATTTTTTAAAATGTTTTTTTTACTCAGAAAATATTTTTGAAACTCCAGTGTAAAACACCCACACTAAGTATAGGCACCGGATAAAGCCTTTAATTTGTATGCTTAATGCTTAAATCTTGGTTAACAGCACCTGACAGCCGACCAGCAAGTTGCCAATTTTTTTTTTAACTGAAAAGTGTTTTCGTTGATCAACTTTCTGGAAGGCAAATAAACACAAGAAAATTTGAAAAATAGTTTTCCGGAAATCACTTTCCTTGAAACAAACTAGGCTAAATAAACAATACTTCTTTACTTCTGTGTGTTGTTACTTTGATTTGCCCGTAATAGTCGGTTGGTCGCCTCTTATAATTAAAGCTGATCGGGAAGCCCTCAAATTATGCTTTTAATATATTTATTTATTAGCTTTACCAAGTTAATTTTGGATTATGGTTTTTCATTTCTCCTATTTGCTATGTATTTTCGTTTTCTTTTCTAGAGGAGGGCTCGAGAAATGTTAGAGAAATAAGAATATATTAAAAGCCAGATGAGAATCTGCATGTTGAAGATTACAACTTTCATGCTGGACCTGAATTGAGAAAAAATTGTTTTAATGGACAAAATCAATTTGCAATTTGCTTGGTTACAGCTGTTCCGAAGAAAAGAATTTTCTGCTTTTACACTAGACATTCTAACGTGAATATCTTGAGAATCTGATATCCAAATCAGGCAATTCAAAAACCCAAAATCATCTACACATGCAGGATTACAACTTTCATGAAGGACCTGAAGTTAGAAAAATCTTTTTGATGGACAAAATCTACTTGCAATCTACTTGGTCAAAATTGTTTTGAAGTAAAATATTTTCATGGCAGTGGAAAATCATATTTTTTAGTGCAAATTATGAGTGATTTATCCAGCCTTAAACCTAAATTGGGTTTCTTGAATAAAACTAGCAAATATCGGGTCAAAATCATACTCGTGATAAGATTTTCTTCTTTTATACTAAACATTAAAATGTGAATATCTTGAGATTTTGATATCCAAATCAAACAATTCAAAACCCCAAATTCATCTACACGTGCGAGATTGTGACTTTCATGAGGATTTGAAGTGAGAAAAAATTGTTTTGATGGACAAAATCTACCCATAATCTATGTGGTCAAAACATTTTTGAATAAAAGGATTTTCACGAAAACAACAAAAATCAATTTTTTAGTGCAAATTTTGAGGGATTTATCCAACCTTAAACCTAGATAAAGAAAGAATTTCTAATTGGTCTAAGAATCCTGATGATTTAGGCAACAAAAAAGAGGATAAGAAAAACAGAAAGCAACAAAAACAAGGTTCGAAAAAACATTTTTATTCTTTACTTTTGTCCATCATCCAATAACCATGTGCTAAACTCTTGCATTTGATATCAAAGGGGTGTACGACATTTTCATCCAATAACGATGTCGTTTTATCCTGGTTTTCTCACCGGCATGGCACGTTCCGGCCATTCCGGCCGGAACGACACGGAATTCACAGCTATGATATTAAGTGACTTGCCCATCTTTAGTCGTTTTTTAGAAAAAACTGTGTTTTTTTAAAAACAGTCTCAATATTAGGTGACCTGCCCATCTTCAGTTGTTTTTAGAAAAACTCTATGTTTTTTTCTAAAAAAAGTGGTCTCAATATCGAGTGACCTATCTATCTTAAGCTGTTTTAGAAAAACTCCATGTTTTTTCTAAAAAATGTTTTTCTACAAAAAGTGGTCTCAATATCAAGTGACCTACCTATCTTAAATTGTTTTAGAAAAACTCCAAGCTTTTTCTAAAAATGGTCTCAGTATAGGGTGAATTGTCTATTTTTAATTCTTTTATAGAAAAACTCCATGTTTTTCTAAATATGGTCTCAATATCAGGTGACCTGCCCATCTTAAGATTTCTTAGAAAACTTGCTCTTTTCTAAAAAAATGGTCTCAATATCGGGTGACCTTCTCATCTTGAGATTTTTTTTTAGAAAAACTTCATGTTTTTTTCTAAAAAGAAACGGTCTCAATATCAGGTGACCTGCCTGTTTTGAAGTCCAAAAGAAATCATCTTACCTTGAGGAATGACCTAACACTGGTCCTCAATTCATATTCTTTTCCGTTCTTCCGTTGACATGAGATTATGTTTCTCCATGTTTCCCAAAACTTGGAACTATTTTGGTTTTCAGCACCTTTCTTGTCAGTTAGTGTTATGATAGTACAACATGCATGTTTTTATTATCTCTTTTAGAAATATAGGTCCCCCTTTTCGTTGTAGCCTTGCTCGAGCTTTTGTTTCCATGTGCTTGGCTGACTTATACTCTTGAAATGGAATGTGCTTCACGCGCTATATTTTCTATCCTTTTCACTCTTGGAGAAGAGACCTTTGTTTTCCTATAGGGTCCTTTCTTGCTCTATTGAAGTTGCCTTTTATTATACTTTTGCTGATGTTTAAATTATCCTTTCCATGAAAACTCAAGAAATAATCTTAGATAAAAAAAAACTCCAGATTTGGTTTTGTTTATGAAAATTGAAACTTTTAATGCAAATCACCATTTTTTAAGCAATTCTTATAAATGGTGTTTCAGAAGTTTTATGATGATACCCCTTTTGGTTTTGATTCACTATGAACCCCTATGAGGACCTTTTGCCCCTGGTATGGTGTACAATACATGTCAGGTTAAAAAAAATTTAAGTAAAAATAATATAATTTATATATATAATACATATATAAAAACTAAAAAACTAAAAATAAAAATAAAAATAAATGTTGTGAGATTATGCCCTTTATGAAAAAAAAAGTTATTTGCCATAAGAATTCATTGATGGACTTTATTTCATTGATTAGGAAGTTACAAAATATGTCAGGCATAATATTTCTTTGTAGAGTCAGAATTTACAAGTCTAAGTAGACCTTCTTCAACCATTCTAGATAACATCAAAGCTCCTCCTAAGAACGCATTCTTCACCATGTAAGGGCCTTCATAGTTTGGGCTCATTTACTTTGATCTTATCCTAGTAAATACAATATTTTCTTCAATACCAGATCTCTTTTGTGGAACTTTCGAGGTTGGACCTTCTTGTTATATGATTTGGTCATCCTTCTTTGGTATAATTGATGATGATAGATTGCAGCTAACCATTTTTTGGTGATCAAATTCAATTATTCATATCTAACTTTTGCCCATTCTGCTTCTTCTAGTTCAGAGTTTCTCAATACTCTTAATGATGGCATTTTCACTTCTAAAGGCATCACAGTCTCCATTCCATACACCAACATGTATGGGGTGGCTCCTATTTAGGTTTGGACTGTGGTGTGGTACACATGAAGGGAAAATAACAACATCTCATGGAAATCCTTGTAGGTGACTATTATATTCTGAATAATCTTCTTAACATTCATGTTAGCAGTTTCTACCGCCTCATTCATCTTTGGTCTATACAGCAAGGAATTAGAATGCTTGATTTTCCATTTAGCGTAGAGTTCTATTATCATCTTGCCATTGAACATTTGAGCATTATCAATTATAATCTTTTCTTGTGGTCCATATCGACAAATCAAATCTCTTTCAACAAATGTCTTACCATTTTTTGTGTCACACGAGCAAATGACTCAGCTTCTACCTATTTTGTAAAATAGTTGATAACCACGAGAATAAACCTGTGACCATTGCCAAAATAGTCATAGGTTTATTATACAAAATCTCCCCATCAAGATAAAAATCCATGGCTAACCTCTTCAAGGCCTTTTGTCGATTTTGTATGCCCCCATGGAATATGCCCGACTTTAGATGAAATTCTTGATATCATAGTACCAAGGGTTTCCATCTATTTCTCTTTCAAATGAGCAACAATAAGTTGGGCTATTTTTTATATTAATGTGTAACGTCTATAAATTCTATCCTCGGTCTATTCTATCCATATAAGCTAGTGTGGCCAAAGCATCCGCAAACTGATTTCCTTCCCTTCATAGATGTGTGAACTCTATTTCCTCAAATTCTCCAACCAGTTTGGACAAGTATTCTTGGTAAGGCCTTAGTTTTTCCTCCTTGGTTTTCCATTCTCTTTGTCTTTGGAAATTAATTAGCATTGAGTCTCCATACACATTTATCTTTCTGATGTTCAACTCGAATGCAACCTCTAAACCAAGAATAAAGGCTTTATACTCAGCTGTGTTGTTAGTGCACCTGAATTGCAACTAAACTGAAACTGGATATTGTTTCTTATGAGGAGAGATTACCACTACACCCACTCCACTACCACATATATTTACAGCACCATCAACGTACATAATTGACCAATCTAGTTTCCCTTCCTTCACTGAAAGCATATCTTCATCATAAAGGTCAAAGTTTAATGACTCATAATTTTCCATAGCATGGTCAGTTAGGTGATCAACAATAACACTCATTTTCACAACTTTTCTTGTCATATATACTATGTCATAGTGGGTGTTTGGCGTCGCGGTTCAACCTGCATTTGTGTTGAACCGCGGCTCCAACCACACTTGTTACCAAACGGGACCCAGCGTTTGGCTGTGGGTCCCACTAAAAAATAATCGTTGTGCCGCAACAGTAAAAGCACCTGAGAGCTGCTTTTGCAGCTGCGGCGTTAACTCTTGCAAAAAAGGCACCAATCGATGACTTTATCATCTCCGATCATTCTCACTAAAACTACAAGAAACCTTTGACACAGAACAAGAATACAGGGGAACACAAAATGGATTTGGTTACGGAAGAGAAAGATAAAAAAAAAGTACCAGTTGAAATCCCATTGGGAATCCATAGCAACAACAACCATCACTTGTTTTTGCAGCAATGACTTGGCTTTAACACACTCAACACTCATTCCAGTTTTCGGGGAGGGGAGGGGAGGGGGGCTGGGAACAGGAAGGGAAGAGCTAGGTCTGTGTGTGTGGTGTGGTGTGTGGGTAGGGAGGGGGGCTGGGAACGGGAAGGGAAGAGCTGGGTCTGTGTGTGGGGGGGGGAATATATATATATATATATATATATATATATAGTAGAAAATGTATATAATATAGTTGAAAATGATGTAACTATATCAAAAATATTTGTTTTTGTTTTTATTAAAAAATACCTCAACAAGTAAAAAATTATATACAAAATTAATAATTATATTGTTGGTGGGTTTTTTTAAAAGCAATTATTTAATTATATAACTTACTCCTATTAATTGTATAATTAATTGCATAATTAAATTACATATAAAATAAAGATATTTTACCAGATGTTGTTCATCGATCACATAGTCAAGAATCGCAGACGCGTTCATGTATGAATTTAGTTCGTGATGAAATTGCAAGTAGTTTGATGGAGAATAAAAACAAATGTCTGATTTACTTGCATTATTAATTACATTTTACTTTTATGATTTTTAATCTACAATATTTTAAAAAAAACTATATGTGTGTGTGTGTGTGTGTGTTCTTTAAAGTAATTTCAAAAATTAATAACAATATAAAAAAATATGGTAACCAAACACACGAAATTGATTTTCATTAAACCTCAAACTAACCACAGTTTTAACCAAACACTTCAATTTCAGTTTTGAACCGCAGCTAAAAGCGTTTTTCATGAAACTGTTTTTTTTCAACCTCAACCACAACAGCAATAGCTGTGCCAAACAGGCCCATAATCAGCTAGTAGAACTTTCCATTTTGCAATTCGGCTCGCCAGATAGGGTTTTTCATAAATGTACCTCATCAAGTCTAATTTGGAAATTAATCATGTAGTATGATACAACATATATTGATATAACCTCTTTGCAACTCATGCTAGTGCACAAAACAACTTCTCAATCACAATATACCTAGACTCACACTCCATGAACTTCTTGCTTAGGTAATAAATGACCCTTTCCTTCCTTCGTGATTGATCTTGTTGTCCAAGCACACATCACAACATTGTTTCAGTTACTTGTAAGTACAATATCAATGACCTTTTTGGTACAAGAGGAAAAAATAAGGGGTGGAATCAGCATGTACTGCTCAAAAGCCTTTTCACACTCTTCATTTCAAATCCCTAGATTCTTCTTCCTTAATGAATGATAGATTGAGTCACAAGTCGTGGTTAATTGGGATATAAATTGGGCAATGTAATTTAACATTCCTAAGAAATCTCTTCTTTCTCAATCTTTGGAGTTGGCATGACTTGAATAGCCTTTACTTTGTTATGATCCACTTTTATCCCTTTGTCACTCACCACAAATCAACCACTCCCAGATTTCACCCCGAAAGAACACTTTGTAGGGTTAAGCCTTAGCTTATATTTCCTTAGCTTTTCAAACAATTTCTTCAATATATGGAGCTACGAGCTGCATTGTCAACTAATATGTCTATATGTGGTAGAGGAAAATTATCTTTAGGGCTAGCCTGATTTAAGTCCCTAAAATCCACACATACTTTGATTTTACCTTCCTTTTTAGCTGTTACCACTATGTTTGACACCCATTATAGATATTTGACTACTTCTAAAAAAAACAATGTTCCCTTGTTTTTTCGATTTCTGCCTTTACTTTGATCAAAACCTCTAGATGAGTTCTTCTTAGCTATTACTAATTGACTTGAATCCTTCTTCTAGTGTTACCCTATGTACTAAGATATTTGTATCCAAACCAAAGCATATCCTCATAAAACCAAGCAAGAATATTTATGTAATCTCTAAGAAGTACAATCGATTCTTGTTTTTCTTTCGGAGTGATTCGAGTTCCTATCCTTGGCTCTCTCTTTGATTTCTTCATTGCCCATACTATAGTTTCTAGTTCCTCTTTAGCTTGTTTCCAAACTTGTTCATTTTTTCTATTAATTTCATGAATTCCCTAATATTATTTTTATCCCCCATTTCGTCTTTATGGATGCTCTGTATTTTTTAAAAAATAAATGAAAAAAATAAAAATAAAAAAAATTTGGCCATTCATTCTCAGTGTAAAGATAGGTGTTGTTGTGGAAAATCTGTTTTTAGGTTCCTGAAAGCAGAAAGTGCGGTGTAAATGCACAATGAAAACATAACAATGATTTTAAAAATTCATGATCTCATTAAAAGAAAAATTTTGTTTGAAAATAAAGATAGCATCTAATTGACGTCTTAAGTCATGATTGTCAATAAAAACAAAACAAAACAAAACAAGAAATGGAAAACCGCATAGAGAACATCACAATCTAACAAGTATTTATGATTACATTTTGAACACTAATGGAGCTTCTTGGGTCTCCACACTTGAGAGCTTCTCTCATTCAATTAGCTTTCGATCAAAGGTACAGGTAGCAACTTCTGGTTGTGACCTTTCTTTGCTTTCCATCATTTTTTTTGGAATATTGACCAGTACCCTTTAGAATTAACAAACATGTTGTAAAATATAAAAATGCAAGAAAACTATTTTTATGTTTATGAAATCCATGCTAAAACATATTTTCTTTTTAACTATGAATATTTGTTATTTTTATTTTATTTTAAAAAAGAATGTTCAAGATATGCTAGTGTATTGGTTGTATGCATGAAAACATTTGTTTTGGGTATATATGTATATTTTTTGCATCACGCTGAAAACCAGGTATTCTCAATACGAGGTTGATATTTTTACAATATAAAGCAAATACATACCTTAAACTAAATATATCAAAAAATCATAAATATCTTCCTCTTAATTTATTTCTTACAATGAAAAGGAAAAAAAAAGTGTTAGGTCACTTGGCCAAAGTAGTGACCCGACAACAAACAAAGAGGGATGCGTGAGTTGTCTCACGCATGCCTCCTAGTTACTGTTCAAGTGAATTATAATTAACTTGAACTAGTAAACTCAAAGGCAACACCATGAATGAATTAAACATGCAAAGGAAGAAGAATGCAAGGGGGCCTTACCTGGTAACTGAAGGATAGAGGTGATGCTTGATGGAACTCATGCGCAACTGATGATAACTGCTTCTAGGGATGCAAAGTTGGTGGTGGTTGAAGTGAGAAAGTATGATCAGGATGTTACTAGTAGTTTTGGTTGAAGGAGAGGCACAAATGAAGGGGAAAAGGCAGATATGAGTGTTTGTGAGGGTAAAAATCATCTCTTCTTTGGTTCTGTAAAGTACTAGAAACAATTTATCGAGGTTCAACTGATGTCATGATGTCAATCTGTATTATTTCTCGTTCGTAAATTGATATTTGTTAGATTGGGGGGGGGGGGGGGGGGGGGGGGTTCAATTATAATAATATTTGTCATAACCCAATTTTTGGGTTACTCCCCAAAATAAAAATGACAAAAATAAAATAAAAGGGTTTTGGCGTCGGTGGAAAATCACGGTGAAAGTTTTGAATATTTTCGGAGCCGAATTGTATCTCTTTTATGCCTAGAAATTCGAGGTAACAATTAAGTAAAAAACCATAATTATATTTTTTATAGGCCAATATGATTTAATCATGGGCTAATTTAAAGTATTATTATGTTTGGGAATTAATTTAGGATCAAATTGAAGAATTTAATTAAGTGCAAGGACTTAATTATGCTTTAAATTGATCAAATTAATTTTATTGATGAAAAATCAAATTCTTAAATTTAATTCGGGTTCAATTGAGAAGATTGGAATTTTTGGAGACCCAAATGAATTTTTACAAGCTAATTGTGTAAAATTAGGGGCCAAATTGAAGACAATTGAGAGTTTAATGCTCAATTGAAGGTTAAATTGCATAAATTGGAAGCAAGGGACCAAAATAAAAAAGGCACGCAAATTTAAGGCTAATGTTGAAATTTTGACGGGGATATAATTGCACAAATTACAAGTTTAAATTCAATTGAGGGTGCAATTAGAACAATTATAAATTTTGGGTCCAAATTGCAACTATGCCTCCCCAAAGCTGCCACTGCAATTCCCGCATGCTGCCTTTTGCACCGCTCCTGACAGCCGCCTGAACGCCTGCCGACAGCCCAGCGCCGACCAGCCACCATTGCAGGCACGCCAGCCACCACCTCCGCCGAAAGCAACCCAGCTAAGCAAGCCATCGTGTGTATAAATACAGGCCACCATGCACGACGAAAAGGGGGAAAACGGAGAAAAAAAAGACAGGGGGAAGGAAAAAGAGAAAGGGAAAACTGAAAAAACCAGAGGGGGAAATTTTACACAGAAAAGAGGAAGAAGAGATGAAATAATGAATGCAAAAACACTGAAAAACACAGACCCGTAACAACCATCGCTCTCTCTCTCGGCCATTTTCTCACCAGCCCTCTCTCTCTCTCTCCTATAACACCACAACACCATCGCCCCTCTCTCTCCATATTGTCGTCGACCACCAAGAGCCACGGAAGTTCACCATCCCATGGCAGCTGCAGTCCTATCTTCATCTTCTCCGCTGCAACTCACTCCTTTCTCTCTCCCCGATAGCATCCTCTCTCTCTCTAAATACCAGCACGTCGAGCAGCCCTCTCCTCAACCAGCGCAGTCGAAAACCACCACCTGGTCTTCCACCTCAGCTCCATCTCCAGCCACAGCCTTCCTTCTCCAGCTCCGACGACGTCACAGCAACAACGGCAGCCAACAACCATGAATTCCAGCACAGACCGGCCCTCTTCCGACGCCCCTACCGGCCACCACGGGCTACTATTTTCGACGCCACCACGATAGGAAGAACCACCTCGACGTCCTCTACCCGGTGCCAATGGCAGGTGATCCCCTCATCGTGGTCGGTCGACCACCAAATCACTTTTCACGTGATAGTGCAGTGAATTAATTCACTGCACTGTGCACGTGTTTTGAGTTTTTTTTTCTTTTTGTTTGCCCTTTTGGGCTGGACTCTCTCGGCCCAGCCTAGCTGGCCGGGCCGGGGCCAAGTCCAGCATACTTGGGCCCTTAGCAGCCTCAGCTGGGCCGGCCGGCTCGAATTTTTTTACAAAAAAATAAAAAAACAAAAAATGTGTTTTAATATATATATATATATTTGTTTTCGTGCATACGGCTGAATTCTAAGATTTTTCCATCATATTTTTCTCGTAAAAAAATATGTTGCATCTTTCTTATATTTTGAAACGAAAATTGGATATCGTAACCAATTTATGACTATCCGTTGGAATTTGGTCAAAATATCAACAAAAATTATAAATTATTTTGTTTTATCTATTAGGGTGTAAAAGTACTTTGTAAAGTACACTCACTGATAAAAAAGGTTTTTATTACGGTGGAAAATTACATTGTAAAGTACATCCGTAGACAAAAAAAAGAGTTTTTACTACGGTATAAAATTATATTGTAAAGTACATCTGTAGATAAAAAAAAATGTAACTATGATGTAAAATTACATTGTAAAGTACACCCGCAGAAAAAAAAAGGTTTTTGAAAATGCAGTGCAAAATTTTTAACTTAGAAAAATAATCAAACGATAATGCAGCTTATCTAGGTAGGGTGCACTGGGGGTGATGCGTCTTCCCCTTGCACAACAAGTCCCCTTACCTGGACTCTCGCAGACCAATAAGTTCTTAGTGACCTTAATACTAGGTGGCGACTCCTAATAATTATAGTCGTAAATTTTACGGCTATAAACAACCCCATTTTCACCGCGCGCCGTTGTCTCCCCAAATCCGGGGAAATGATGGGAGCGCGAAGCGCAAAAAATCGTCGTCGCGACAATATTGATGCTTAGATATAAGTTATCTTTGTATCATGTTCCTATCAAATTTGATTTAACTGGTTTTCCATAAGTTAAATTGTTTGCGTGTGGATTGCTTGAATTTGTAATTAGAAGTTCCACATCATTAACCAACCAAAATCATGACACAACAAGGTTCAAAAGAACATAACATTGAATAGCAAGAAACGACCTTGCAATATTCACTTATTACATCACAAACATCACCAGCACCTGACAGCTAACATTACTTAATTAATTAAGTTTGAAGCTAGGTAAGCTTCTACTCTTTTTCATTACCAGAGCCAGAAATTGCATCATTTACTTCCTGCAAACGATGCCATAACCTGCAGAAGCCCCCTTGGTGCAGTCTAGAGTGCCATAGTTCATGCCTGGGGAAGTCTCTTGGTTTGAACCACTTTCTGGAGAGAATATGCAGGAGTTGCAATCGGTAGAGAAAAGGGATGCGATTCTGTAAGTGTTTTCACCTCCCAAAACTGGCATTGCCACACCCGGCTTTGCAGGGTTCTCAAAATCAGGCCTGTAAGTCCTGCCAAGTACTCCATCAACTTTTGAGGATAGGTGAAAGAACTTAAACTGCACCTCGAAGTGGACAAAGCAGTCATTATCAGGCAGTCGATAGCTATGGATTTTATCATCTTGTTTAGTCACTGGAACTGCACTGACCATAATCTCTGCTTTATCCTTCAAGGTGATTACGGCACTGTTCTTGCCTGATAGTCTCTCTACTTTCACATCTTTCTCCGGCGAGTACCAGGTGGAAAGAGAGCCTTCTGGTATGACCAGATCTTTTCCATCGTAAGAGAACTTTAGATGGTCAACTTCACTGTCCCAACTCGTGGCCCTGGTGGCCTCGAGAGAAAAGGTTTGAGAGTTGAAAAGGATTCCCAGGGATTGAATCCAAGTGAAATCCCGGGTTCTGCCCGCTGGCCTGTGACCAATGAAGCGGCTGTTGATTTGAAGATCAAAATCTGATACTAAGCTGAAGTGCTCATTGCTCTTTCCATGGAAATAGAAGACGATCCCGTCACCACCAATGAAGCGAGGATCAAAGCATGCTGATCCTGGGGCATCACAATTTGGTTTGCGCTCTGAAAAAGGAAGAAGATATATATATATATATATATATATATATATATATATATATATATATATATATATATATATATATATATATCAGAAACATGCTTCAGCGAAGGTAGTTTCCACAACCAAATTTTGCAAATCAACAGTCAATAAATAAAACATCTAAAAGTTTTTGAATCCTGAACAGCATCATTTTCAGTGACAACATCATCTTCAAAGATGTTTCAGCTGTCAACCTGATGAACATATTTAGCAGTGCTGATAATGGGAATTGAACGAAAAGAAGATGGTTGTGTCTTACGCCTGCACTGGACCGAGCAATGAGGAGCTTCGCAGTCAACATAGCAAAGTTTTGCTCCGGGGTCAGGTGAGGATGTGGTTGGGCATTCCATGGGGCAAGGTATATACTGCCTAGGGCACCCGCGGGTTCCTGAGTTGCAGTAGACAAATCGTGGTTGTCCTGGTGCTGGTGCTGGTACTGATGTTGCTTGTATGAACCCTGTAACAACGGTTAACAGAAAGATGGAAATGGACCTTCTACTTAAGCTCTTCATGGTTTCAGTTAATGAAACAGGAAACAAAACAAAGTACGACAAGCGATGCAAGAACTCATCTTCTCTTGTCGCTATATATAGAATTTAACATGCTGCAGGTCAACTGTTAGGATTGCTAATTAAGTTTCTCTTTTGATTTTTGAAACCCCTTTTCAGATGCTAGGCTCGTATTTCTTGGATGAACATGGGCTAACTTGGCTCGAAGGCGATTAACCATGTACTAACACCTTCCATGTGCAAGCTGTTGCCTCCCAAGATTGGAGGAGGAGGCGCAGCTTGATTGACTGCATGCAATCACAGGATCGGTGGTACTTGAGACTGTTAAAGTTAGACTTCATCATCAAGGATGGTGCTATTCAGTATGTCACTGTTTTGCAAGTTTGATTACCATTTTTTTTATATATAAATATATTAAAATATTATTTTTTTATTTTGTAAAAATTATTTGGATATCACTATATAAAAATAATTTAAAGATATTTAAATTTAAATAATAAAAAAAATTAAAAACATTTTTGAAACAACACCCGTTAAATATAAGCACCAGATAAAGCCTTTGATTTGTATGCTTAATGCTTAAATCTTGGTTAACAGCACCTGGCAGCCGACCAGCAAGTTGCTTCATGTTCAATTCTTTCGATGGATACTAAGCTAAATAAAATAAACGATACTTCTTTACTTCCGTGTGCTGTTACTTGATCTGCCCGAAATAGTCGGTTGGTTGCCTCTTTTTTTGGTAAAATGTAAGTATATTAAAAAACAAAGAATGTACAAGACCGAGAAACCTCAGGGAGAACAACAAACAAAACAAAAAAGGAAAAAGGAATGAGCTCTCTTATCGCGAAACAAATGCCCTAGGAAAGCAACAAAAACAACAAAGCCCTCCTAAAAAGCCCAAACCAAACAAGGACCAGTCCAATAAAAAAAGCTTGGAAAAAGATCTGAAAAAGATAGGCCCTCAAAGCAATTCAGCGAAGGGAGCCCTCAAATTAAAGGTGATCGGGAAGCCCTCAAATTATGCTATTTTTTAATTTATTTTTTAGATTTACCAAGTTAATTTTGGATTTTGGTTTTTCATTTCTCCTTTTTGCTATGGATTTTCGTTTTCTTTTCTAGAGGAGGGTTTGAGAAATGTTAGAGAAATTAAAAAAAAAAGTTTTATAAATAAAATAAATTTCGATAAGTTTTGAGCCATTCAGGTTTTTCGAAAACAAATAAAAGCAAAATACTTTTAGATTGAGTAAATCTTGTTACCAAATCTTTTCCGTATAGGCTTATTTGGGAAGTTTATCCAATTTAAGTTAAATTCCTCCATTATTCTTTTTAATTTTATAAGTTCCTCTTACTTTTATTTGCTTTAATGTAAGCTTTTAATTTTCAATATCGATAAAAATAACACTTAATATTTTTAAATTATCGAACCAATAAACATCTCAGATCTATTTTTATTTAATTTTAATTAGACTAATACAAAATCAAGAATCAAAGGGAATATAGAGAGGCTTTTAACCAATTTTAACCATCCAACACTTATCTGAATGATGCCATCAACCCATTATCGGCCCACCGAAAACCCAATTTCCATACCTATCAGTCTTCTGCTTTCGCTTTGCCCTAAACCCATTTCCACTAATATCCACCGATGTAGGCCCAGCCCATCATGCCCTTTTAGTTCCCTCCAATCTAATCAAACGAGTTAACTCGCACTCACTTCCACTTTTCCAGGTCCTACAAAACCCTAACAGAAACTCCCATTCAAGTTCTCCGGAGAAAACACACTACTCCATACCCCAAACTCAACTTGCGTGGAGAGGATTCCAAAGGTTGGTGACCCCCCTTTTTCCCATTTCTTCAATAATTTCATGCGCAAAATTTTGGGTTCATTTTTATTTACTGTTTAACATAATATGCGACACATTATATACAAAATATATTGAATCTGTTGTATCCATAGTCAGTAATTGCAAATTTGAACTTTCAATGTATGTTATCTTTTTTAGCTATGAATCTTCAATCTGAGTTAAAAGATCCGGTTTGGAGTTGAGTTTATAAGCTTAAAGTGCTTCATTCTGTGTTTTTTTCTATTATTTTAATACTAATATGAAATGGGTTTAGTAATACTTTAGTGAATTATTGGTGGGTTTTAAATGGAATTGATAAGTGAGACAGGTCCATGTGGTAGTTTTTTCCTTGCTTCTGAGATGGTATATTAGTGTGAAAACAAAATGAAATTTATGTTGTTGATTGATAAATGAAAAGTGCCGGTGTTTTATGATAGAGTGTGATGGTGCATCAAAAGTATCATTAAGTCTCTTATTTTACATATGTATTTAATGTTTTTATTTGGGTTTTTTATAATAATTGATTTGCTTTTTAGTAATGAAGTTTCTTTTAATGTTTCGACAAGTTTTTGGAGCTTAAATGAATTATTTCAGGAAATTTAACGTCGAAATTTGGAACAAAGAATTGAAGAGGAAATTTAGTTGAAGATTTGGGCAATTTTTGGAGCACTTATTTTCCCCAAATCAGCCCAAGAGCAATCCATGATCTTACATGTCTACACAATAAATAATATTTGATTTATTTTGGGTAATCCATTGACCTAAGAGGGAGAGCACATGGATGGAAAGATGGAGGGAAGATTGTTACTTTATTTTGGATCAAAAAGAAGAAAGAGTCAGCTAAAAATGAGGAAGAAAATCAGGCACAAAATCTTCTCCAAGCTGCCAAAATTGACTTTCCAGAACACCTTTCGGTGTTTCAGTCATAACTTTTGACTCCGAGCTCCAAATTATATTTTATTTAATGTTCTGGAAAGCTAACAGAAAGGCCTATAAATATGTATCTAATAGCCTTCTCCAGAGGAGGCTTAAAAAGAGGGTGAAATTGTAGTCCAGAGTTAGCGTCATATCTGTGTTACAATATTTTCCGAGATTGTGTTTTGCTTCTTTTTTTTTAGATTTCAGTTTTTTTTTAGTTGTAAAACTTATTATTTCAGTTTAATTCAAGTTATTTCATGTTTATTAGAGTGTTCTTATATATAATTATAGTTGGCTAATCTCTTTCTTGGATCCAAATCAATTTTAATGGTGATGTATTGGTGATTCAAGAAAGAGATTAGCCAACCATAATTATATATAAGAACACTCTAATAAACATGAAATAACTTGAATCAAACTTAAATAATAAGCTTTACAACTAAAAAAAAAAAAACTGAAATCTAAAAAAGAAGAGCAAAACACATTCTCGGAAAATATTGTAACACAGATATGACGCTAACTTTGGACTGCAATTTCACCCTCTTTTTAAGCCTCCTCTGGAGAAGGCTATTCGATACATATTTAGAGGCCTTTCTGACACCTTTCGGTGTTTCAGTCATAACTTTTGACTCCGAGCTCCAAATTATATTTTATTTAATGTTATTTGGAGCTCGGAGTCAAAAGTTATGACTGAAACACAGAAAGGTGTTCTGGAAAGTCAATTTCGAAAGCTAACAGAAAGGCCTCTAAATATGTATCGAATAGCCTTCTCCAGAGGAGGCTTAAAAAGAGGGTGAAATTGCAGTCCAAAGTTAGCGTCATATCTGTGTTACAATATTTTCCGAGATTGTGTTTTGCTCTTCTTTTTTAGATTTCAGTTTTTTTTTTTAGTTGTAAAGCTTATTATTTAAGTTTGATTCAAGTTATTTCATGTTTATTAGAGTGCTCTTATATATAATTATGGTTGGCTAATCTCTTTCTTGAATCACCAATACACAATCTCGGAAAATATTGTAACACTGATATGACACTAACTTTGGACTGCAATTTCACTCTCTTTTTAAGCCTCCTCTGGAGAAGGCTATTCGATACATATTTAGAGGCCTTTTTGTTAGCTTTCCAGAACATTAAATAAAATATAATCTGGAGCTCGGAGTCAAAAGTTATGACTGAAACACCGAAAGGTGTTCTGGAAAGTCAATTTCGACAGCTTGGAGAAGATTTTGTGCCCGATTTTCTTCCTCATTTTTAGCTGACTTTTTCTTCTTTTTAACCCAAAATAAAGTAACAATCTTCCCTCCAGCTTTCCATCCATGTGCTCTCCCTCTTAGGTCAATGGATTACCCAAAATAAATCAAATATTATTTATTGTGTAGACATGTAAGATCATGGATTGCTCTTGGGCTGATTTGGGGAAAATAAGCACTCCAAAAATTGCCAAGACCTCACCTCAATCACCATCATCCTTGATTTGGATCCAAGAATAGCTTGTTATGTTTGTGAAAGTATTTTGAAGCTCAATATTTGAGTTGGAAAGTTGATTTTTAGTGTGTAGTAAGAGATGGACACCCCGGAACGGGACAGTTTGCCTAGAAAGCGGTCGTTGAGGAAGAAGTTTGGTGCACGAAATTATGATGAGAATTTGATGGATGAATTGATAGAGAAGCATTTAGGCGGTGCCTTTAAAAAAAAGAAACAAACTAAGGAGGATTTGGAGAAAGAGACTGAAACTGAGGCAATGATAGCAATTTCTCTGGGGTTCCCAATCGATGCATTGCTTGAGGAGGAGATTCGGGCTGGGGTGGTAAGACAGCTGGGTGGTAAAGAGCAGAATGATTATATTGTTGTCAGGAACCATATTCTGGCTAGATGGAGGAGTAATGTGGAGGTGTGGCTATCAAAAGGGCAGATTAAAGAAACCGTGAGTAATGAATATGAGCATTTGATATCTGCTGCATATGACTTTCTTTTGTATAATGGATATATTAATTTTGGAGTTTTATTACCACTGACATCTCCCATGCCAGAACTGACAAATGAAGGGTCTGTGATAATTGTTGGTGCTGGACTTGCTGGTTTATCTGCTGCAAAGCAGCTCATGTCCTTTGGTTTCAAGGTCATTGTTCTAGAAGGTAGGAATCGTCCTGGGGGAAGAGTTTATACTCAAAAGATGGGTAAGAAGGGTCAATTTGCTGCTGTAGATCTTGGCGGCAGTGTTATAACTGGTATCCATGCCAATCCTCTTGGAGTTCTGGCTAGACAACTTTCTATTCCGCTTCATAAGGTCCGAGATAACTGCCCTTTGTACAAGCCAGATGGTGCACCTGTTGATAAGGGTATTGACTCCAATATCGAACTCATTCATAATAAGTTGCTTGACAAAGTGATGGAACTAAGAAAAATAATGGGTGGATTTGCAAATGATATTTCGCTTGGTTCTGTTTTGGAGAGACTCCGGCAACTGTATGGTGTGGCCAGATCCACCGAGGAGAGGCAACTGCTCGACTGGCATCTTGCTAACTTGGAATATGCAAATGCTGGATGTCTTTCAGATCTTTCAGCCACATTTTGGGATCAAGATGATCCGTATGAAATGGGTGGGGATCACTGCTTTCTTGCAGGAGGGAATTGGAGATTGATAAAAGCATTATGTGAAGGGGTTCCCATATTCTATGGGAAGACTGTGAATACTATTAGATATGGACACGATGGGATTGCAGTAATTGTTGGTGAACAAGTGTTTGAAGCAGATATGGTCCTATGCACTGTTCCTCTTGGAGTCTTGAAGAAAAGAACCATCAGATTTGAACCAGAATTACCTGGAAGGAAGCTTGCAGCAATTGAGAGAATGGGTTTTGGGCTGCTCAATAAAGTGGCTATGGTTTTCCCTCATGTTTTTTGGGGGGAGGACCTGGATACATTTGGATGTCTCAGTGAGCATAGCAATAAGCGTGGGGAGTTCTTTTTGTTCTATGGTAACCATACTGTTTCTGGAGGTGCAGCACTCATTGCATTGGTGGCTGGAGAAGCTGCGCAAATGTTTGAAAACTCAGATCCATCCATGTTGCTTCATCGTGTCCTAAGCGTCCTCAGAGGTAGGACTTGTGATGATTTTCCTTTCATACTTTTTCCTAATCTTCTGAAAGCATTGTAGTTATGGTTCTTTTGACAGGTATATACAATCCAAAAGGTGTTGATGTTCCTGATCCCATACAAACAATATGTACAAGATGGGGTGGTGATCCCTTCAGTTATGGTTCTTATTCCCATGTCAGGGTACAGTCATCGGGCAATGACTATGATATTCTTGCAGAAAATGTTGGGGGACGTCTTTTTTTTGCTGGTGAGGCCACAACCAGGCAGTATCCAGCCACCATGCATGGTGCCTTCTTGAGTGGCTTAAGAGAAGCTTCTCGCATTTTAATTGCCAATAGAAGTCAACAAAACAATTCAAGGAAGTCTTTGCCGAAGAATCTTGGAATTAATAATGATACCTTGATTGGTCTATTCAAGTGGCCTGATCTCACATTTGGAAACTTCTCATTTATATCTAATCCTTTGACAGAAGACCCAAATTCAATGGGGATTATGAGGGTTACTTTTGACAGTTGTGGAGATGATTTGAAGGAGGAATTAGAGAATAGCTTCCAGCGTCCCCTGAACTTACCTTTACAACTTTACACAGTGTTATCTCGTGAACAGGCCGAGAGTCTTCAACTGGTTACTGGAGGGGATGACATTAAGTTGTCACATTTGACTAGAAATCTTGGTTTGAAGCTAATGGGACCTAGTGCTCTAGTAAATTTTGGTAGTTCCCTAATTTCTACTATTGCCAGCTCACGAAAAGGAAGGGGTAGGAACCGTGTAACTTCTGGGAAAATATAGTACTGTTTGGAGACGGTATCATATGAATGGTCAACACTCAGGCTCCCTTTGATCATATGATTCCTATATGAAATGGCATATTTGAATTTGAAGAACCTTTTAGTCCTCAGATCTGTATATAATCTAGATGTATGGGCTAGTTTCCTCCTCCAAGAGGTAGACAGTTATCTGGAGTTTGTGAAGCACCATTTGTTTGTTGACTACTGAACTGACCGATTTGGCATTAGTGCGTGTAGCTGCTAATGTTTAGTGCAGGTAGAACTAAATGTACAAGCTACTCGTCTTACTTGAGGATGAAATGTTGTGGAAATTCCTGTACTTTATTTTTTGGGCCATCTTCTGTGCCAATTCATCTTGTATTTGTACTCAAGATTAGCCTGAAACATTTCTTTTAGAGTAATGATATAGTTCTCTCTCTCCTCTAGGTTGTACCTCCTCGGATTCAGAATTTGCACAAGCTTACAAGAGACATCTTTTCTTAACAATGGTTCCTCCCAACACCCTTTCAGGACTCAAACTTTCACCCTCTTCTTACCTGACCTTGGCAAGAAAGCATTGTAAAAAAGGGTTCTTACGGCTCTGAGTTCTGCATATGGTCCACGCAGATTCGACAAATACAGTCAACTAATTTGCACTTGAGACACCCAAAACAAACACTAGAAGTGTAATCATCACATGTGGGTAAGCGAGGACAACCTCTGCGGCTTTTACTGGCTGTTCTCTCTTCTTCATCGTTGCATGTTTCCATGTATGGCCAACTCAAATAAAATAGCTAGCATGTAGTCGAGGCCTGGAAGTTATGAGATGATTCTGTTTCCCACAACGAAAATCTGAGATTGATATGTAATCTAACAAAAAGAGAAAAGAAAGCACAAATCCAAAAAAAAAAATCATAATATTGAAGTATAAAATAAATAAGTAAAAAAGATTAAGTAGTTATTGGATGAAATTGAAAGAAAAAAAAAACAATTAAAAAAAATAATACATGAACCGCATCAACTTGTCAAACTTGTTACTTGAATTATGAGATTGGGATATGGAAATTCAATTGGAAATATCACGAAGTTTAGTTTCCATCAAATCAATATTGTGGGATAACGTAAGAAAATCAATTAGATAAAGGTGAGCAAAAAAATTAACTCATGTCAACTTGAGTTAATTTATTAAACCTGCAATTTACATTATGATATCAAGATAGAGTCATAAAACAATTAAAAAAATTTATAAAGGTTAATTTTCAAAAGATTCATTGTTAAGGTCCAAATAATTAAAAAAAAAAATGATTTGTTTAAGGTTCAAATTTTCTACCTAAAAAAATTAAATTAAATTAAAAGCATAATTTTCAAAATAATCTAACAATAAAGAAAAAAAAATGATTTGTTGTAAGATAGTGAAATAAAAAAAAATAAACCATAAAAAATCACAAAATAGTATTCCAATTAATAGTGTTTTGTGATTGTGGTTATACTGGATTAGTCATAACCCTTTAGTTTTTTGTTTTAAAAATTAAATATATTAATAGTGCAGAGTAAATCTGAATTAAAATTATGAAAACAAGTACAAGAATGCGAGTCAGATAAAGATTAACGATAATTTTAATTTCTAAAGAAAATATAAGGTCTTTTTTTTATGATATAAATTAAATATTGAATTCTTAGACATAAAAAAATCTGTTAATTAAATTTTACTTTCATTATATTTGCCCCTCCCAGTACGTGGCACATGACAATTTTACTTTCATTAATTTTTATTTTTATTTTTATTTTTATTTTTATTTTTGAGTAGTTACAACTTACAAGTTTAATGCACTTCAAACTTCATAATAAAAGTAATTTGAGTTAATTATAATTAGACCCCTAGTTTAGCAAAACTAACTGGTTATATTAGTCCTTATTGTCTCAGAAAATATTTATTTAATCCCTATATTCTTAAATCTATTTATTATTTAATCCATTTGGCCTATTTTATTTTCACCTTATTAAATTAAATATATTCACTAATGATCAAAGTATTATTATTTTTTTTCTATCACAACAATACATTAATCTATTTTGATACACAATCTAAATTATAATTGATGAATAAAAAATCTTTTTCGAAGGAAAAAAATAACAAAAAAGGCTCTATTGTTAAGTCATTACTCTGCTGCCTACAGTAACCAGCTGCAGCTCCGAGAGTTTGGAATGAAGATGTGGACCTTATCCTGCGCCACTCCCGTTGCTTATCCTGCAAACTCCGTGAGAGTTTCCATGCCATCAGTTAAAGCTCCTTCAAGCTCTCAAATTTCGTTTCAGCACAATGAAAGTCCTTTTGTTCCAGAGGTAATGAACCCAAGAACCTATTACTCCAGTTTGCTCTCTTCTCTGTTTAGTTCAATAGAAAATGCGGCAAAGTAGTGCAATGAAACTGAAATTTTGACTCTTTTCTGCTAGGACTAGAGAACCTTTACTTGCTTTGACTCAAAATTTTATTTTTAAATAACCCAGTAGTTTAATCTGGCTGTTGCTCTGTTTGGTTGCATCGAAAGTGCTGGAAAATGAAAAGCTTGGATTAAATTATGTTGTGATTGTAGCCTGTTTTTATCACATTGTCTAAAAATGCTATGTTTGATGAGACAAAGACTGTCTTTGGTTTATGAGAGATTGGGAAAAAGGAAGAAACATCAATACAAATAAATTTATTGGTTTGCTATTCTGAGGAAAACGACTTTTGTTGCTGGGATATGTAGGAAATGACTAGAAACAAATATCTTCAATCAATTTCATGGTTATTTTGGATATGGAGGAAAAGGTTTCTGCCTGCGGGCTTATCATCAAGTGATAAAGCAGTGGGTAGGTCCGGGGCTGCGGATTGTGTTCTGGATTTCAAAAGATGAGAAGAACTTCCCATTAGATGTACTAGATAGTGACTTAGTTGAGACTTGGGATGAGCTATGTTTATTTTTCTCATGTGATTCCCACAATTTGCTCAGTAGTCAAGCTTTTATACTAAAATCCTCTACTATACTTTCTGATTTGGTATAATCATTACACCATCCATGAACTAGAATACTTTCTTTGTAGTTTAGACACTCTATTTTCTTTCAATGTACTGCTTACTGTATGTGTTGACCACTGAATCTTGATCCATATGACTAATATGCAGGTTGTGAAAGCAGTAGATTCCTTGTATTCAGAGTTCAGAGCTGTGGATAATTTGGTGGCATGCAATACTTCTCGTGTTCTTAAAGCTTTCCAGAATGTTCGGCTTGGGTCTCATGTAAGTACAAAAACTATTTATATGTAACTTTCAAGTTGATATTCAATGGTCATCAATAAAGTTTCAGGTTGCCATTAAGGTTTCTCATTCTCATGTGCATGAAGTGTACAAACAAATAGTCGTTTTCCATAGCATAAGTGCCATTGGATTTGTGCTTACCTGTTTTCCTCTCTAAGAATGAATAAATATATTCACATATAGTGGTGTTTATATTGCCACTCTTATGGTTATAACCAGCACTTCAGCGGGTCCACTGGCTATGGTCATGATGAAGCTGGTGGACGTGAAGCACTTGACCAAGCTTTTGCAGAGATTGTTGGAGCAGAATCTGCAATAGTTCGCTCGCAGGTTTGCCCTATTTTCTATGGTATCCTTGATTCTTAATGTTATTCTTTTTTAATCCAGTATGCTTTTTTAATTCTCTGCTTCTTTGGTCATTCATTAGTTTTTCTCAGGAACCCATGCTATTACGTGTGCGTTGTATGCATTTTTGAGGCCAGGAGATGAGGTGAGCTGTTATTTTGAGGTTTTCTTCGATTGTTGTTGGAAAGCCATGTCAGTAGTTTTATAATGTTCTCTGCTTTAATTGGCTTCCACAAGGAGGAGTTAGATTAATTTGATTGTCAGCTCTTGGCAGTTGCTGGTGCTCCTTATGACACCTTAGAGGAAGTTATTGGAAAGAGGGACTCCAATGGACTGGGTTCCCTGAGAGATTTTGGTGTGGAATATCGAGAAGTCCCTGTATGTTACTAATAGCAAAATTAAGCAATTTTATTTTTTTTCAAATTTCACCTGTAATTTTTTTTTTTACCTTATGATATTGCAGCTTGCTGAAGATGGTGGACTTGACTGGGATTGTCTTATTCATGCTTTAAAGCCTCATACAAAATGTGCCCTCATTCAAAGGTCATGTGGTTATTCATGGCGTCAAAGTTTAAGTGTAAATGAGATAGGGAGGGCTATAAAGATGATCAAGGTTTGCGCATAGAAATATGCAGTCATTTCTGAAGATCATGATCTGAAATTGTCAGTGAAGTTGGCTCATTTCAAAATGCTTTGTATTATGCATTTGGGATCTCTATGCTTGCTGTGGTTTTATGTAGGTTCGAGTGGTAAAATTGTAAAATCATGGAATTAGTTGCCTCTCCCTCCTTTATTCCTTTCAAGATCATTGGTTGTTTATAGTTCATGTAGTTAATAAATCGATGTGCTCTGTCGCTCCTTTTTACACTGCTGTGTTATCCACTGTTTAACATTTTTCATTTTCATCGATGTCCCTTCAAATGTGTACTTGCAGATGCAGAACCCTAATTGCTTGGTCATGGTGGATAATTGCTATGGTGAATTCGTTGAAAGCATTGAACCTCCATCTGTGGTATGTGATGTAGCTTTCATCCTTTTGCTGAAGAAGGGTAATATTTTTATTTATTTTTCTTGGTTAAATGTTGGGGCAGGGTGCAGATCTGATTGCAGGTAGTTTGATTAAAAATCCTGGCGGAACCATTGCACCATGTGGTGGATATATTGCAGGGAAGAAAAAATGGGTAGAAGCAGCGGCTGCTCGTCTATCTGCACCAGGGCTTGGGATAGATTGTGGCTCAACTCCTGGCGATGTAATGCGAGCTTATTTCCAGGGATTGTTCCTTTCGCCTCAAATGGTTGGCGAGGCAATCAAGGTATTCAATTATGCATGTCCTGCCATAATACTCTGTTGTGTTTGGCGGTGGGTTAATAGTTTCTTCTGTAATAAAGGGGACTTTTCTAATCGCTGAAGTCATGGCATCTAAAGGATATCAGGTGCAACCCCTACCTCGTGCCACCCGTCATGATACAGTCCAGGTTTGTTTTGTTGTCAGTTCTGAAATAATTTGGCAGCTGAAATTCTCACTGATTTCATGATGATTTTTAGGCAGTGCAGCTTGGTAGCCGTGAGCTTCTCCTTGCTTTCTGTGAGGCTGTTCAAAGAAGCTCCCCTGTAGCTTCATATACTAAACCAGTTGCAGGCTCAACTCCTGGATATGCATCAGAGGTACTGCCTGGCTGTATTCACGTTGAATTTTAAACTAAAATGCAGTTAAAAAGTTTTTTGAAGCTCTATGAGAGTGCTGCTTCTAGGGCAGTATGCTCTAGTCCGATGGCCTACTGCATAGGTTTCATCAATTCAAAGTTCTCATTTTTTCCATCATGGTTACTTTACTAGATTAACAATTAAATTTTGAGGGAAATACTCATGGTAGTGACTATACTGGTGTTGCACAGATAAATTTTTCCATATACATTAGCTCAAGACATGGGGGACTCTTTGTATATAGAGAATTTCTTTTTAATTTTTTGATTATTTTTCTCTTTTGTAACTAGAATTTTAGTAGTTTTTCTGACATGAGTATCTCAAATATAATGTATCAGGTGATCTTCGCTGATGGAACCTTCATTGACGGGAGTACAAGTGAATTATCATGTGATGGACCCCTAAGGGAGCCTTTTGCTGTATATTGCCAGGTACATACTCGGCTCGTGCATCTCCATTCCACGAGCATTGATGCATTAAGAAAACGAGAAATACACTACAGTATATTTTATTGTTAGTAGATAATAGTTAATTTACTTAAAGTTCTGAATTCAGTTTCTCTATTGATGCAGGGGGGAACTCACTGGACTCAATGGGGCCTTGTTCTAGGAGAAGTTTTGAAGCACATCTGATCTGATCCTATTTTGATTTTTGTCCCAACAAGAGATCACAAAGTAGTTTCAGTTAAACTTTATAGTTGAATGGTCTATTGATCATCTTCGTCAGAATTGCTGCTTCGATGCGTAAACTGGTGTTAAAAAACTCGGCTCAGTGTCGAATTCAAGGTGGTTACAGAGCTCATTGTAATTTTTCATTACAACTTTGTTTATGGCAAGGATCTTTGTCAGTGTGGTGGAATGTTATATATTAATGAAAGGGTGCAAAATCACTTCAACTGCCAAATATTGGAGAGGACTGCAACAGACATTGATTTGATGTAGCTTGGCTTCCACGTTATCATAGATTTGAGATTCTCTTGTGGTTTCTTTCTCCAGATGATGTGCAGCTGCTTCATTTTAACAAAATGGTTCGCCTTGACAGATCATAGAATTTGAATCGAAACCACAGGAAGATAAATTCGTACTCTTTGATTATGAAACAGCTCAAGATAAATCATCAGCAGAAAAAAATAAAAATAAAAATAAAAATAAATGCGGTGAGCGTGGATCGAACACGCGACCTTCAGATCTTCAGTCTGACGCTCTCCCAACTGAGCTATCCCCGCCTTGCGTTAACTATTTCTGATTTATAATATAAAACACTATTTTATTATACCGTCAGAGGTAAGAAAGGACTAGTCATGGGATCAGCCGGAGGTGTCCATCCCCGTCATCTTGACCATCCAAATTGCGCTTGCTGGCTATTGCTTACTGCTTACTATATTCATAATGCCTTGCATTCGGACAAAGAGCACCACGTACCAGAATTTAAAACTTTTCACCCTTCCTTCCTCGTATCAATCAACCAAACGAGCCATACAGCGCAGACAGACCCCCCCGGCAATCGTCAACAGCAAAACAAAACTATTATCATGTTCTGTTAGAATAGAATTCATGGGTGAAGCAATGAAAAGAAACCCTGTAATTCCTATGCTACCTACTTCCATCTCTTCTGCGGCTTTCTTAGTTGGGCTGCCAGGATATGAGAGGAAAGCAAAAGGTTTTCTCTTGGAAAATTTTATAGTGCTCAGAGTATTACTTTAAGCTTACTTTAAAGAAAAAGATTGTGAAAATTAATAGTTTCTGTTAATTCAAAATGTTAAAGTACATCTCCCTCTAAGTTTCCTGTTCTAGAATCACTCTTCTCTTGTTACCCTACCCACCATGCTCTCTTATGAACATTCTGTAATCGTGTTTCCTTTCTGCTGACTTAGTTTCTTACATTGAAGGTTCTTAAATTTAATAAAACAACAAAAAATATTTCTGCTTTTTCTCTGGTTCCTTGGAAGTTCAAAAGGTCAAGAAAACGTCAATTACAAGAAAACCTCATTTCGCACCACCTAAAATAGACTCCATACATATATTATTTATATTCTGGAAGTTGCTGCCATGACTTGAGACTTTACAGACGTGTGTGATTGATAAGAAAATTTACTTTTTAATGGCATTTGATCTTCATGATCTTGAATTGGTCACTTTGTAATGTAAATGTTATCTCTTTGAAGATGAAATGAGAAATGATAACTGACTTGTAATGAGAATTTTTCTGGGAATGGGAATTATTGAGGAGAGATTATTGAGGTAACTTATTTGCTGGACCGAATGATTGAAATCTCTGTTCCTTAAGAAGGAGTGACTCGTTACCATTTATTTTCATGAAGATTTGGTTTTACTCTTTCATGGTATTTGGGAAACCACATTACCGAATTTCGCTTTTGTTTTTTTACTCTAGTACTTATAAAGAATAATATAAATTATATTTTGGGGTCTCATCTAATAGTTTAAGCTTAAGCTTTTAGGTGAGATAGTTCTTTGACATGGTATCAGAGCCTTGTTGACCCAGCGAATACAAGTTCGAATCTCACCACCCCCATTTTATTTGATAACAATCAAGCATAAGGTAGTGTGGGTCTGTATAAGTTTCAAGCCCAAAAAGTTTTCACTTAAGAAAGTGTATTAAAGAATAATATAAATCATATTATGGGGTCTCATATAAAAATTTAAATTTTAGATGAGATGATTGTTTAAGAGATTTTGTTTACTCTTTCATGATATTTGTGAAATCTGATTTTCTTTTGTTCTGATCAGCAATATGAAATATTATACTTGCCACGTTACAGGATTTCGCTTTTGTTTTTTGACTAAGTACCCCTTCTTTTTACTTGCAAAAATAGAAGCAGAATGAAGCCTGGACAACTTACTCTTTTGGCATCTACTTTCCGTGTGATGCTTACAATGCAATTTTCATGATAGATCAATTCTTTCATCCCTTAAGTGTCTTCTTAGGCCTCAATTCTTAGGTCATGCGTTTTTTAACCCTATCCTACCATTCCCTTATGAGTGCGCTTTATAACCCTCATTCATATTTCTGGATAGATCAACCATTTTTTGGTTTGGTAAATCCACTTTTCTTTTCTTTACAACCCTTACTATTTAAAGTCTTTTACAAGATTTTAGTCGTAAGCATTGTAAAGAGAGGGGCAACTTTCATAACTCAATTTATGGGTTGCTCCCCAAAATCCACCCAAAAATAACAAAAATAAAATAAAAGGGGTCGACATTGGCAGAAAAATCAATGTAGAAATTTTGGTTGTTTCCGCGAGTCCAATCGAAGAGGAAAATACAGATTTAAGGCAAAAATAATTTATCATTGGATAAATCTGTGTAAAAATCAAGTCGAGAGATATAATTATATTTTTATGGGCCAATTTGATTTAATCGTCGGCCAATTTAAAAGTATAATTATGTTTGGGAATTAATTTAGGGTCCCATTGAAAGATTTAATTAAGTATAAAGACTTAATTATACTTTAAGCTGGTCGAATTAATTTGATTAAGGGCTTAATCGATGAAAAATCCAGTTCTTGAGTGTAATTTGGGTTTAATTGAGAAGATCAGAATCTTCAGAGACCGAATTGAACTTTTTCAAGCCAAGTGTGCGAAATCAGGGGTTCAAAAGACATCGAGAATTTAATGGTCAATTGAGGGTCAAATAGCATAAATCGCAAACTAAGGACCAAAATATAAAAGGCGCGCAAATTTAAGGCTAACATTGAATTTTGACGGGGATACAATTGCAAAAAATTAAAAGTTTAAAACCAATTAGGGGTGCGATTGAACCAATTAAAAGTTGAGGGACCAAATTGATTTTTTTACCCTCCCCACAATCATCACAGGCGTGACTGCACTGTTCAGTCACCCTGAACAATGCAGGCACGCCACCTGCAAGCACAAGCAGGCAACCTATCGCTGCACGCAATGGGCAGCTGCAGGGTTGCCATCTCCGGCTATAAATAGCTTGCATGTATATGCAGACAAGGGAGGCAGAGGAGAAGATTTAAACAAAACAGAGTTTTATTTTACAGAGGAGATTCACGTTGAGGGAGGAGATATTTTTGTGATAAATACACTAAAAAGATCGAAGGATCACTCTTCATCTCCCTCGTCTCCGGCATCACTCTCTCTTGGTCAATCGACTCGCTGTCTCTCTAAAACCAGCCACCTTCAACTCTCTCTCTCTCTCTCCTCAAAGACTCGGCGGCAAGCCACTAGCTTCATCTTCCTCATCTCTGGAAAAGCTAGCCTCCACCACAGATGCAGGTCCCTCTCTCTCTCCCCTGCAATTCCTTCTCTCTCTCCTCCTGCAACAGCTCTCGGCGAGCACAGCAGCAGCAAGCACCTCCACCGTGACCTGCAACAGCTCTTAGCGAGCATAGCAACAGCAGACACCTCCATCATGACCTGCAACAGACTATCCTTCTTCTCTGACGACGAGCAACGCAGCAGCAGCCACGAACACGGCACAGGTCAGCCACTTCCAACGCCTCCTCGGGCCGCCATTTTCGACGCCACCACCACAGGGACAACTACCTCGACCTCCTCTACTCGACGGCAATCCTCTCGTCGTGGTCGGCCGACCACCATTTTACTGTTCACGAAATACGTGAACTGTGTTTAATTCACATGTTCTAAACGGTGTCGTTTTGTCTTTTCTTTTTTTTCCTGTGTGTCTTGGGTTGGACTGCTCTAGACCCCGCCCAGTTGGCTGGGCCGGGTCCAGCCCATCCCATTAAAATTGGGCTTTGGACCATCTTGGTTAGCCTACCCATTTAGTTGGGCCCGGTCTAACCCGAATTTTTGTTTTTTTATTTTTTTATTTAAAAAATACAAAAAATTGCATTAAAAAAAATAAAAATGTGTTATTTTCGTGCATACGGCCGGATTCCAAGATTTTTTCCATCATATTTTTCATAAAAAAATATTTTGCATCTTCCTCATGTTTTAAAACAAAAATTAGATGTCGTAACCAATTTATGGTTATTCATTGGAATTTGGCCAAAATATCAAAAATAATTATAAATATTTTTGTTTTATCTATTAGGGTGTAAATTTATATTGTAAAGTACATCGGTAGATAATAAAAAGGATTTCTCATATACGGTGTAAATTTACATTGTAAAGTACATCCATAGATAAAAAAGGTTTGTAGCTGCGGTGTAAAATTACATTGTAAAGTGCACCCGCAGAAAAAAAATGATTTTTGAAAATGCAATGTAAAAAGTTTAACTTAGAAAAACAATCAAACAACACTGCAACTTACCTTAGGTAGGGTGCACTGTGAGTGATACGTTTTCCCCTTGCACAACAAGTCCCCTTATCCAGACTCTCGCAGACCAATAGATTCCTAGTGGCCTTAATACTAAGTGGCGACTCTTAATAATTATAGTCGTAATTTTAGGACTATATCACCCCCCCTATTTTCACCGCGCGTCGTTGTCTCTCTAGAGAGGGATGATAGGGCACGAAGCGCGTAAAAATCGTCGTCGCAATAGCAAGGATGAAGGAATAAAAAGATGTCAAAAACTTTGCAGGGATTTGAAGAAGCTCTGATACCATAAAGATTTTAAGGAATTGGTTTTATTTCATAAATTCACTTAAAATACAATAATTTTTACATCCTTTTATAGAGCTTATTTCCTTGAGGGAATAGGAGCCTAACTCCTCAAAGGAATATAACACATACAGCTTATCTCCTCAAGGGAATAGGAAATAAACACAATACTATAATCAAAAACCAATTAAAGACAGTTTTCTACAGGCACCATGCATTCCAAAAGCATATTTTGTAATTCCTCAACGTATTTGAAGAAGCATGAATCCTAGTCCAAAAGGGCACAAAGAGACGTGAATATCAGTATAAAATCAATGGAATATGAGGTAAAAAGCCAAAAAAATCAATGTCTGATATATGAAAATCCACAACGGGATCATTAAAAACTGAAGAGATAGAGAAACAGAGGGGCTAACCATTGGCCAGGCATTTAATTCGAGAAATGTGATAAAATCAATTGAATCGACAATGGTTGATGGATGTTCGTTGCGCTGCGCTTGTCCCATTCCAATGAATCCCACCATTCTTTTGGATACGAACAGATTTTTCGAATTGATGGCAGGGCACAAGAGAATGGTAACCTCTTGAGCTTCAAACAGTGAACAACATCAAGTTCTTGGAGAGAGTCACAAATCATTACCCCGCTGTAAATGCTTTTTAGCTCCGATAAATTTCTCAATTTTAGTAGCCGTAATTTTGGCAGCCTGACTTCCATAGTGGCATCAATGGAACGGCTGCTGCTGTTTCTTTCTTCACCCATAATCCCGCCTTCATCTTCTTCCTCCGCTGCTATTATCTCCTCCATGCTGTCACAAAACTCTACTTCAAGCTCTTCCAGGTTTCTGAGGTTCGGTAGCAAGCCGGGAGGAAACAGCTTTTTTATACTTGGACAATTAAACACCTCAAATGCTCTGAGACAGGAAAAGGTACCAATCGATAGGGATGGTTGTAAAGCAGTTCCTTCTCTGCCAAAGAGGGCAAGCAAGTTCTTCAACCGGAATAGATGAAGAGTTTCGAGGCTTTCAAGTATGTCAGTGGAAAAGCTGGACAGCGTGAACAGGAACTCCACATCATGGCACTGACAAATTACAAAAGACTTCAGCCCAGTTGCCTGTAAATTGCAAAAGTTTCTGGCATCATTGCATTCAGCGATCACCAGTTTTTGTATGCCTTCAGGAAGTGCTAGGAAATCTCCTCTTTCACCAATATTGCAGTTGTATAACCGAACTTCTTTATTTGTATCTTTCTTTGAGATCGGAGAAAGTATGAAATCTGTAAGCACACTGTCACCTTGCTTTCCTATTTTGATATTGTAAGTGTGCAACGGTTGCCCCTCTTCTTGAGATTTAAGATACTTGATGAAATCAACAAGTTCATAGAAATGGCATTTCAAAGATTCCAACTTTCTCAAGCCTGCTAGTCCCTCTACTTCAACTGCTGTGAGACCTCCGAAAGACTGGTGCAGGTGTAGGAATTGTAAATCAGAGAGTCTAAATAACATTGTGGCAGAAAATTCCTGGAGTGTAGTCCCGTCGAGATTAAGATACCTCAATTTGAAAAGAAAATCTACACCATGAGGCACCTCTTCAAGTGGAGCATTTCTGAGATTCAGCATCCTCAGTTCCCTGAGATTTGTTAATGATGGTACATGTCTTAGCTTGTAACAGCCCATCAGTGATAATCCAGTAAGATGCACAAGACCAGAGATGGATCCTGGCAATGCCTGAATAGCGGTAAAAGAGAGGTCAAGAAACCGGAGCCTGCATAATCGTTTGACAAAAGAATCTGTGATAAATTCCAGTTTGTGATTTCCGCATAGCAACAAGGTTGCCAGATTGGTAGACCTTGGCGAAAAGTTCGATGGAACTTCCTTGATGTCATTTCTCATTAATGAAACTTGCGTAAGGCCCTCGGTCCATTTCTCCTCATCTGGGAATTCTTTTAAATGAACACCAGCTTTAACCATTGCTCTTGAGTTCATGATTTGAAGGGCCATATCCCTAATCAAGTCATGCATCCTGACATATCTATAATCTTCAGTTATAAAGCTCTCCAATAAGCAGGCATTTTCAAGCTTATTAAGCATGGAGTGGCCCTTAGCAAATTGAATTTTCCTGCTCCCTAAATCTTCTATTATTCTCTCTGCAATCAAATACTCTATCAAATCATTTCTGTCGATCTTGTAATCCTCTGGAAATAACGCACAGTATAACAGACATTGTTGCAAAGATAAGTCATTCAAATGTAAATAACTAAATTCCAATATCGGAAACACACCACCAAGTCCCATGCTACCTTGTCTACCATTCAGTTCTTCCAATTCCTGTAATGATTCCCTCCACGCAGAATCATCTTCCACTCCCCTCATGCTTCTCGCCATTGTTTTGATCCCAAGTGGCAAGCCAGCACATTTTCTGGCAAGAATTTTTGCCGAATGTTCCACTTCGATATCATAATTTCCAAGCTCCTTAGCAAACAAGCTCCAAGCCTCTTCCTCAGCAAGAGGCTCCACCTTGACCATGTTCTCCTGGCAGCCCATCCATTTACAAACATTTGGTGATCGAGTTGTAAAAATCAACTTGCATTTATCCCCCCTGATAGGAATTCCCACCTTCTCCACATCAAAATGATTACTCAAATTATCTAATATCAGCACAGATTTCTTTTTTGTTAAAAATGCTTTTGAAAGTTTTGCAGCTCTACTCTTCTCGTCTTTTTCATTTGAAAGATCTAAATCAATTTTTTTGGCAATCATATTCTGCAAATTATAAATGCTAAAAGCTTGTGTTACAGTAATCCAATAAATATGATGAAAAGAGTATGTTATTTTCTGAAGCAGGTTACGGATATGCCTCACCAGTGTTGTTTTGCCCATCCCCCCCATTCCACAAACACCAATAGTTAAAACCTGCTCCTTCTTCAACAAAGACCGAATCTTATCCGTATTTCTTTGAAAATTTTGACCCACTAGCTCCGTTCTCTCTATAGTAGTCTCATGTAACCCTTCCTGAATCAGATCTCCAGCCATGTTCTCTCTGCTGCTATTCAAATCATCGTTTTCCTTTGACAAATCATATATCTCTTGCCAATCTTTTTCAATTGATTGACCGAGTAGATCCATTCTTGGCAATGCAGTTCCTCCAGTCTCGTGTACATCATCAACATTCCCTTCAACAAACTGGATCAATTCTGCAGGACTTTTGTTCTCTACTTCATCTGCGCTTTCAAATTCCATCAGCAGCTCCTCTATATCCCTTGCAAGAACTTGAACCTCATTCTTTTCTTCTAGTGAAGAAGTAGAAGAAAACTTATCAGCCACCTCATTTTTACTAAAACTTGGCATGGCTTTAAGTTTCTTTCTTGAGCCATGAATAGCTAAATAGGATGCTTCTTGAATCTCTCCAGGGACTTTTGTACAGATATTAACACCACGTCGTTTGACTCCTGCGAAATGTGATTTGATCCTCGAAATTGAAGTAGCAACAGCAAATCTATACTCGCAAAACTTGCACTTCAAAGGACCACCGGCAATCTTCTCCACATAAGCCCAAAAGGGATCGTTCGGTCTAACCATTTATTTTGTTGAATCCTTGCACGCACAAACTATATCCAGTTTAGAAGAACGCAATTAGAATTTATTATTTGATTCAAATAAGAATATTGAAAAGATTAGAGAAAGGGAACAACTAACTTGTAAGGAGGTGGATGATGATACCAAGAAGCAATTACAGACCAAACAGAAACTCTAGAAATAATCTAGAGAAATAGAAACGAATAAATAGGAGCATTGAATGAACAGAAGATAACATAGCTTACCTTACTGGTCGGCTTTGTTGACGTGGCTGTTGTCTAAAAAGATTCCGATCAGTTTGGTTTAGAGCGAATACAAGAACAGAAGCGGCAAAGCCATTTGTAGGATTCTTAACCTTAAAGTTAAAAGAGTCAACGCGAGATTTTTCTTGGGAACATGCTTGCAGGTTAAGGGAAGTTGCTGATAACTCGAGCTGTAAAGGGCAAGTTTTTTCCTAATAATTTGCAGCTTCATATTTAATTTCATTTTAAAATATCAACAAGATCATAATTAATTAATTTGAAATTAATTTTATTTTTTTATGAAATGGTTAAAGTTATTTGAAAATTATCTTATCAACATTTTTTTTAAAAATAAAGAGAGAAAATAAAACGAAACGTGAACCATGGGGCAAGTAAAGCTGTTCTTTCCTTCAGCCTTACGGCATCTCAGGACCTCTTTGACACGCAGTCCTGTCAAAGAACAGATGCCACCGCCTGAACGCCCACAAAGGCTAGAGAGATTCTACGTTCAAACGAAGGTTTTTGAGCTCTATTTTGCGATCTCCTCCTGAAATTCTCTCCTCTTCTTTATCTCAATGACTGGGCTCGACACCCCTTCAATTATATTTCATCTGTTTTCTTTATTTCAATGACTGTTTCAAACACCCTCTTAAATATAAAATATAAAAGGAGCATCGGTCAAAACAATTTATAATTACAATTTGAGATCCAAAAATAAATAATTGATTCAGGAGTGTCCATCAAAATAAGCTATATATTATACAACAAGCTCATGAAACAGCTAGCATTAACGAGGGCGTTCATCAAACACAAGTGCTGAAAGATCAATAGGGCCAAAATATATCAGTTATCGCCATCTGCCAGGAATCCGTCCACATAGACAAAACTATAACCAAAAAACTTCTTAACATGTGAATCACCAGTTTGGCACAACCCATTCCCCCATCCCGGGAAAGAAAATGAAAGAAAGAAAGAAAACAGAAGCTAAGTTCATGACTGAAGGACTCAATGCACTATTGAAAAATAGGCCATTAGCAATGGATTTTAGCAATGAAAAACTTCCGTTGCTGATATTTTGCTTAGCATCGGATATTCCGATGCTAAAAAGTGATATTCCGCTGCTGATAAATAAAATATCGCAGTGGATTATCTGTTGCTACGGATTTTCCGTTGCTGAAAATAATCTGCTATGAATTTTTCATTGCTGATCATGCATCACTAGTTACGGGTGGTCAGTTAACATGAAAGGGGAATAACAGAAACTTCCAAAAAATACAGTTTATGAGCACGGGAACGTATGTAGAGTACAAATCTGATGAACAAATGGAAGAGAGAGGACGCTCAGCATAGTTTTGGGCAGAATATTTGGCCCTTGGTCTTTTGTGTTTGTTTAGGCCCTGGTGACAGCCTGTAATCATTAAGGAAAGGTACACAAATGAATTACTTATGAAATGAGCAAGCAAATCATCCATTGGTAATTAGAAACATTCAATCTGTACACATTTATGACAGGCCAAGAGAAAAGAACAAAAAATGAAGATAAAAATTGGGCAGAAAAAGGCAATGCCTCTTGTAATCTAGAACGCTCACTCATATAATAATGAAATCTTGAAACAGAGAAAGAGCTTGGGCTATGAAATAAGAAGCATTAAAAAGGGCTATATATGATTAAAGAATTTTTCTTTATAACTAAAATATGATATGCAAAGATGACACTTATATGACAGCATCCAATATCCCGTATGAAAATAGAACTAGACCGTGGCGAGGACCCGGACTGCCAATGGCAACCTCTGCAATGATGAACAAAGTTACACGGAAATGCATGAGATGATGCAAAAAGAAAAATGACTTGAAATCAGACCGCAGAGGGAAAGACAGGAAATGTTTTAGCTCAGTCCAAAACATTGTTGCAAAGAAGCTAGTTGAGTTCAACAATCTAACCACAAAACAAATAACCAAAACCGAATTTACTTTACATGCTAAATCTTCAAGATAGATAAACTTTCCATCATACCCATTTCATCAACTCAAAAAAAAAAAAGAAGCAAATACAAAAACCAAATTCCAACAAACAAATTTCAAGCCAACTCACCATAACACTGGCAAATCAATCGCAGATGCAACCCAGCAGAAACCAACTCCAATTCCTTATCTTGTGAGCCGGTCCTCTAACAAAATCCAATATAAAGGATAATCTTTCCAGATAAATTATAATTTTTCTTAATCAAATTTGCTATATTTTAATACCTGAATGGACAAAGTTGAAGAATTTTATTAAGAACCCGCAAACGATGAGAAACATAACTGCTGGTTGCATGAAGTTGATTCATCCTCTTAATTTCTTGATGAAACGATGTTGACTTCTCTTCATTACCCATTTGGTTCCATCTAATTTTTGGCTCTGTATTTGTAGCAATATTGCTAGTGCTATTTGCCGAATTCATCGCTGCCGATGTTAGGTTACCGCTGTCAATCACCGCTGAATTCTGGACAGTGTGAATTCGTTAGCGTCTCCGCGCCTAGTGCTCTAACACTATCCATAGCCTCCATCGTAAGTCAGGCAGCGAAAACACCACTTTCCTTCAAATTTGTACATGGCAACAATAAGAAAATCTTATAGACAAAAAACAAATTCGTAATTCAAAAAAATAGTGAAATTGTTCATTCAAGTAATTGTCTAAAACAATCGCTTCGGGAAACTGTATGGATGTTGTGAGAATAGACGGGGGAAACAGAAATGGGATTTTCTTTTCCTTTCTACTTGTTTCTTGGAACTTCTTGGTAACTTACCAAACAGAGCGTGAAGTCTGAGAGAGGGGGGGGGGACTTACAAGTGGCGCTGCTAGCAAACAACGGTTAATATTTTCAACGAGTGTATTCGGCTACTAAAATTAATGATTATATAAAATAAAATTATTATATTAGCAAGATATCGGACCTATAATCAAAGTTAAACAGCTATTACCACCGACCACCTAGATGGTTCAGTTTATACCAAGAATGTCAATACTTGTTCTGTTCTAATTGTTGTTCTGATTTTTCTATTGAAATAGAATGTTTTAGTTTTGAAGTGTTTTGGCGTGTCATTTTAAGGTTGTATTATTTATATATAATTATATATATATATATATATATGAAAAATATTAAAATATTAATTTAACAAGTACAATTTAAATTCAAGATAAATTAACTTTAAATTATACAATACAAACACAAAGTCAAACAAACATAATCTCAAAATTAGAAACATCTCTAAAATTCCAAAATATTATGATAATAAAATGTTCTAAAAAAAATATATATTATAATTTTGAGACGGAACGGCACGGCCAAAACGGTACCGAGACATTCCGGCTAGAATTTCCAGAACGGGCTGAAATTAAAACTGAAACAAAAACAACATCATTTCATCTCAGTTTTTTTAATGACATAAAATATTCCGGCCATTCCAGCCAGAACATAACAGAATTAAGAAGCCTGGTTTACACTTCATATTGAAACGGGAAGTTGATCCAAGAGGCTGAAACATCACGTATCGGGTAATTTTATTTATAAAATACAAAATGAATATCCTATTTGTACTAGTTCAGTAATTATAAAATTATTTTAGAAGTTTCTAAACAAAAAAAATTATTTAATTTTCTAAATTTGATATAAAAAAATATAGTAATATATTTTTCTAAAGTAAATGAATAATAATATATAACAGATAGATAGATAGATAAAATATAAGAAGATAACAAGCACAGTTAAACAGAATTCATGGTCTAATTAAAAAGTATTTTAAAGCTCATATAATTAAAATCGATAGTCTCTATAGAAATTGAACCTATAAAATCATCTAGCAAAATTTGAATATGATCTAACGATGAAATTGTTATGGATTTTTTTTGTCAAGTTATTTGTCTAGCATGAACATATTTCTTTTAGATTTAGCTTTGTGATACGCACAAAATAAAATAAAAAAATTGAACAATCTTAAAAATACATATTTTTTTATAATTTTTGTATGTTAATAAATTCTCTTTTTAAATGATTTTAATAACCCATTTTTTATATTTAGTGTCACTTTCCATAGTTATGGGGATTTATCCAACATAAAAATGGTCATGATCAAAGTGTTATCACATTAAGTTACTCTATAAAGATGATGTTATCATATATAGTGTTATTTGGAGTGTAATTGAGGTTGTTTTTTAAAGTGTTTTTCATTCAAAACGCATCAAAATAATATTTATTTTTTATTTTTTAAAAATCAGATTTGACATTAGTACATGAAAATAATCTAAAAACACCAAAAAATTTAATTTCAAATAAAAAAATCAAATATTTTCAAAAACACTTTTGAAATATAATACCAAATAGAATAATAATAATATTGTTAATTATTCAGGATTTTTTTTCCATGTCATTGACAATAAAATTTCTAGTCCCCACCTATGGTATCAAATTTAATGTATTTTGTTTTTTGGGAAATTCTTGAAATTAATTCTTGAAAAAGTCATATTAAACAAAAAGAATAAGCTTTGTTGCTTTGTTTGTGATAGTTTATAGGCCATCAAACTTCTTGAAACAACAGTCTCATAAACGCTTATTTGTGATAAATTTAAGATAAAGTATCAATTAAATGTAACATTAATATGAAAAAGTTACCATTTTTTATCTAATAAGTTAGAGAGTTTATCCTTTTATTATTTTGGATCTTCAATGAAATTCAATTTATGATGACGTGGAATACTTAAGCATCCACGCAATACACCTAGCCTAATATGTTTTGAAGCAAGGCTTAATATAAATATATGCCTCATCACCACTTGTTTTTCTTCGATATAATATATTTCCCCTCTTTAAATATTAATTTTCTACTAGATTATTTACCCGAGTCAAATTGATTTTAAAAAAAAATATATAAATAAATATTCATACATTGCTAACTTATTTTCTAGTAGAGGAAAAAATTTAAATGGGTGACGGTTGATTTGATGTGGTGAAATCGACTTCAAGGATAAAAAAAACATGGATAATCATTATAAACATAGTTCAAATAAAAAAAACTCAAGTTAATATCTTTTTTTTAATATTAAAATGATAATATATTAGATAGATCCTGATCAATCAAAGTTAACTTGTCATGGGCTAGATCATAAGACAAGTTTAACTCTATATAAAATAAATTGAACAAAATCATGAACTTTAATTCCCAAACAATTCAATAATGAATGATAAAACTTAAGAAGTTCAATTAAAAAGATGAAAAAGAAAAATAACATAAGTTAACTCAAGTTAATTGATCAAATAGTGAATTAGATCATTAGACCATGATAATCTCATTAAAAGTAAACTAAAATAAATTATTAAGTTTCGTTCTTAATCAACTCCATGTTCGAGGATAATTTTTTTTTTAAAATAGAAAATAATCCAAATCGATCAATTATGTCACCCCCCCTCCCCCCTCGAGTTCATTACTTGAGTCATGATACTAAAATAATCATATAAAAACAAACAAAAATAAATTATGAAATTTAATTTTTAATTAATCATTGAAATATAAAATAAACAAAAAAAATAAAAGACAAAAACAAAAACAAAAAAAACCCGGTGAATAATGATTTGTGAGGAGGATAACAATTCTTTCCTCTCTTCAGTTAGTTAGTTCTTATTAACATAACTGTAAATTTAATATTGAAAATCTTTTAAATAAAACAAACTAATTCTTATATATTGAAATATAAATAATACATTTGCAAACAAATTTATTATCTATTAATAATGAAGACTAGCTTTAAAATATTTATTCTTGTAGAGTAAGGGGAAAAAATACAAACATTATGATGTTATTTTGTTTAGCTTGTCAAACAACAAATCAACCACTCATACACTATTGTTTTCTCCGATTATCTAGTTGTTTTTATATTTTAAAATTAATTTAAGAAAATAAAATAAAAAAAAAAATTAATATTTTTTAATGCTTTTAATTTTTTTTTTTTGATGAGACGATATAAAAAATGAATTTTAAAATTTTAAATAAAAATTATTTTAGAAAATACCAAGAAAACTAAATTCTATTGCGTGCAACGTTTTTGACTAGGACCGGATGATGAAACCGCAAAACTGTATCATACGAGTAGCTCATAGCCTCATACATACATTTCTCTTCCGCGTTTCGTGACTCAAATCCATCATCCCACACGCACCAAAGATCATTTTACACGTGCGAAAAAGGACATTCAACAAATGACCAAAAAAAAAAGATGAATATATTTTATTAAGGAAACGCTTTTTCTCTCCTCCTCTTCTTATTTGGCAGTCTGGGTTGCAAAATAATCAGAGCGAAAAGAGAGAGAGAAAGAGAGGAGATTGTGGTGTAAAATACCAAATTGACCTCGACTCCTCTCTCCCTACCCTTTTGCAGCCGCTACGACTTGCTGTCTCTCTTTCCCTCTCTCTCTCGATCAGCCGGTTTCTGCTTTTTGGCTGTAATTTGCGGTCACCATGAACGAGAAGGCCAACGTCTCTAAAGAGCTCAATGCTAGACACAGAAAGGTTAGTCTTCCTTCCATGATCGAGATCCCAATCCTGCCCCTGCCCTCTCTCTCTTGTTTTTGTGCTCATCGCGATTTCTTTTTTTATTTTGATAATTTCATCACGCTCTGAAGTAAACGGTGATTGATTTGATCTGATGTGCTCTATGACTTTAGATTAACTAGATGATTAATTACGTCGTTGATTTTTTTTTATTTCTGCGTGATTATGCATTCGATCTGATATTTTACTGGTAATTGATGAAACATGGCTTGATTAATTAATGCTGATTGCGTAAATTTTGTGGAATTTATTTCATTTTTTAGCTATGCGAATTTGAAGTTTTAGATTGGCTGAGATTTATATCTGATATGATGCTATTCGTTTGTGTTGCTGGTTTGGTTAGTTATATAATATGCTGAAATCTAAGTTTAGAAGATTTTCTGTGTCATTAAAATTGCATTTTTTTTTTCAGAATTATATCTTTGAGGTGAAAATCTGGTCTCATTAGAAACCAAGAGCCAAGAAATACTCTTGACGTTTTTGCATTTTGTAGATATTAAGACTGGCTCATCTATATTAATATCCTTGATGATTTTGTTGCTCGTAATTTTGTTTCTTCTGTAATGATAAATATGGGTGTTTCTAGTTTGTCTTTGATGAGTGCTGCTGTGGCATTCTCGAATGGGGAGGATTGGGTTTCTTCAACCTTAGAATTTGTTTGGGTTTTGTGTGCTAGCTATGCGCTCATATGCTATTTGTATGTTTAATTATATTATCTTGTGTTGAAGGGAATGTAGTGTGTTTTTTTTATGAACAAGTCTGTTGCCTGTATGTACTGCATAACCTGCTAAATTAGCAGTGTGATTGTCTCATTTTTCATTGGAGCTATTTTGAATTGAGTGTTTTGGATTAAATTTTAGTTATTTTACAAGGAGCTAGAAATGCTATGTATTTCATTCCTATGGTGATTATTGAACCTTATAGCAATGGGTTACTATATTGATACATGTCAAAGTTTAGACTTTATGACTGCCATTGATGCTAACTACATATGGTGCCATTTGTCATTGAAGTGAATTATATGATTTTTGTTATAAAATTTTTGCATTGGTGTTTTCCGTATTCTGATTGTTTTTTATTTGTGATTATAGAAGCAGTACTATTTATTCCCCTTTATTTCTTAACAGTGTATTGGCTTGAATTACTTGCATTTTTTCCCTGTTTTGCATATGCAGATCTTGGAAGGCCTCCTCAAATTGCCTGAGAACAGGGAATGTGCTGACTGCAAAGCCAAGTATGTATGGACAAGAATATGAGAATCTGATATAATTAGGATAATAGTAAATAATTAGAAAAACAAATATACATAATTATTTAACAGTCATGAATCTTCGTAACTAGCTTGATGCTGCTAGTTTTCTTATTGTTGCTCTACTATCAGTTTGAGCTGCTGATGTTAACCAGTTTGCAAATGCAGAGGTCCAAGATGGGCAAGCGTGAATTTGGGTATCTTTATATGCATGCAGTGCTCAGGGATCCACAGAAGTCTTGGGGTACACATATCAAAGGTAACAAATTGCTTTCTAAACCATCATTAACTTTTAATATAGGATTATAATCTTAAACAAAAGATAAGAAAATGGTTGTTTTTCTTTGAGCACATAAAAGAAGTTTTGTAGATAAGGCCTTCAAGGCTTCCATGAAGAGTTGCTTTGTGGAAAACAATGAGGAAATAGTTTTTGTATTAGCCTTTTTTATTACAAAACGGAAAATTGAAAGAAAGATGGTATGGCGGTCAAATTCATGGTGATTTTGAATCTGTATGAATGGCTGTTATTTCACCGTCTTTTATGGCGTAAAAGCAATGTTTCAGATACATAACTATCTCATCTCACTGGGTAATATTGTAGGCTTACCATTACCTTTCCTGATGTTACCAAGTCCTAGGCAAGTAGCATATTGTCTAGCTTCTTTTGATTATGTTTATACTTGATATGCCATTTAATAGTGCTCCATTCATTTCTACAGTTTGGTTTCTATTTTCATCAACAATGGTTAATGAAGTTGTTTTTTTCCTCTCTTTGGCTTTCGAGCTTCAATTTGTCTTAATGACTTTGCTTCTTTCTTTTTTTTCTTTTTTTTCTTTTTTCTTAGATTGATTGATCACAAGCAAGCACAATGTTTGTTGATGTGCCATTCATTTTCTTCTTTTTAAAAATATAATTGACATGCATGGTATCTAGGCCTACTGTTGGTTGATCAGTGAATTTATATCTTGCTGTTGCCTATATGTCATGAATCTGGTTATGTGTTTTTTCTCTTGGAGATGCTGTTTAATATGCATCAAAGTGCTATTATCCTTGAGGATATTTTGTCTCCTCATTGGTTTGCTTCTGCAGGTTCGATCTGCAACCCTCGACACATGGCTTCCAGAACAGGTTGCATTTATTCAATGTAAGCTCATTGACTTGTTGCAAACTTGTGATTATTATGGTTCTTTTTCAATTACTTTTGGGTTTATAAACAGCTTGCTTTGTACTGTTTGTTTAGCAATGGGGAATGAGAGGGTTAATAGTTATTGGGAAGCAGAGTTACCCCCAAACTACGACAGAGTTGGAATTGAGAATTTCATTCGTGCGAAGTACGTGTATTTTTATAACTCTATTATCAGCAAGTTTTCTCAATCCTTTTTGTGTGTCAATATGATTGCAGTGCACCTGACTTACAATTTCTATCAGGTATGAAGAGAAGAGATGGGTCTCTAAAGATGGAAGAACACAATCTCCTCCTAGTGGGCTGGATGAAAGATCTTCTCTGCATCAGAGACCTGATGAAAGAAGTGGGCATGGACGCACCAGAAGTTCTGAAAATTTGTCTGAGGAAAAAAAGAATTCACAAGTATCAAGCTCAAGGAACAGTGTTCCTGCTACAAGAATAAGTGTTCCTGTTCCTCCTAGAGGACCCAAGCAGGTATTCTGAGTTTTATCTTCTTAGTCCAAGTGGAACAGTCGTATATTCAAAGAATCTGTAATGAAATAGTTGATCTTTTCTTTCCTTTTTTTATGTTTTGAAAAGAAAGCTTCAATAAATCCTAAAATTTAAGCATGTAAAATTTTGTTGGGAAGAAAAGGTTTTGATGTTAGCCTTTGGCCTCTCATGAATAAAATCTATCTCCAAAAGCACAGCCACTCACAACAGCCGGTGTTTATGTGCAATTGAATTATGCCTTATCTTAGTTGTTTTGATCTAATTTTTGCAATTCACCATGCTTTCCTGTGTCTCTTGTGCAATGACTGTTGGTTAGAGTAGTTACATGCATGATTCTTATTTCTTCCTCACTTTGTAATCATTTCGCCTCTTTTTTTTTCATTCCCGCCCAGAAAGTTCCTACATGCACAATGATTCGAGCATGACATTTTTTCATAAACAGGTTACTCCTGCAAGGCCTCAACAGGTTGTTGAAAAAGCTGAACCAATGGTGGAAGTTACTGAAGCTACAAAGAAAGTTGCAGATGCTGCTCCAGCTGTCTCTGCACCCAAAGTTGATTTTGCTACTGACCTTTTCAACTTGCTCTCCATGGATGGCCCTAGTGAAAATGGCTCAGCGGCAGCTTCCAATGAGGATAATGGTTGGGCAGGTGTTCAATGTATGACTTCATTTGTTTGGACAATTGTTACTTGCTATGATCTCCTATGTGTTTTTTGTTGGTATTTCTTTTTCACACATGTATTGGTGATTCTTGCTATCATTGTGGACTATTCCAAAATATGCAGCTGCAACAGTTGCTGAGGAATTATCAACGCCTGGAAAAGCTGTTCCAACAAAAGCTGTAGAAAATAAAACTCAGTCCAATTCTGGAATCGAGGATTTATTTAAAGATTTGCCTTCCTTAGCTACCCCTTCAGTCTCGGAGAAACCCCAGAAAGATGTGAAAAATGATATAATGAGCCTTTTTGAGAAGGTATGTACTTTTGACATTTTTATGCATCTGTAGAACATTTCCTCTTAAATTTGTTTGATAATTTATCATATCCTGGCTGTGCTTTCCAAATTCTTTATCACATCTATTACCTGTGTAAAAACCAACTTTGGTTTGGGTGCACGCAAGAGTTTAGCGTTTTGAAGTTTATGTGGAGTTGAATTATTACCTGATGATTTTGTTTCCAACATTTTAAAGTCCAATATGGTATCACCATTTGCGATGCATCAACAACAACTTGCTATGCTGGCACAGCAACAGCAACTTGTTATGGCTGCTGCTGCAAAATCTGCTGGTGGGAACCCAAAAGTGATGAATCAACAGCAACTTGCTATGCTGATACAGCAACAGCAACTTCTGGCTGCAGCAGCGAAGCCAGTTGGTGGGGACCTGAAACTTTCAGGCAGTATTCAACAGCAAGGGCCAAATGGTATAAACATACCTGCACAAAATTGGCCAAACATGGGGTACCAAATTCCTGGTTTGATGATGCCAGTAGCGGGGCAGGGTGACTTACAGAAACTTATGCAGGTACATATCATGGAATTATGGGTTCCTTTCACATTTACTGTTACTTAATTAGCTTCATTCGGTAATATTCTGATGTTGCTGGTTTTTCTTTTTGGTGTTAGACTGGTAATATAGGAATGACACATCCAGGGGGAAGCGCTGTACAGTATCCAGCATCTAGGTATACTTGTTTTTTTCAGTCTGCTATGGTGTTGGTGAATAGGGAAATATGTGATTGTGCTTTGCACACTGGTGGAACTGAAACCATGAATATTATAACCACTTTCTTGTTCATTTCTTTTCTTCTCTTCTTTCTTTGTTTTGTTTTTCAGATGCTTAGTTTTTTTATGTTGCTACATCTTCCCTCCCCACTTCTCTATCTGTTTGTCTGAATCCTGCCTGAGTTTGGTCCTCAGTCTTGCATTGCATCTAAAATTTATTTGCATGGGTTATAAAATTTCACATATTACTTCAATTATTTCCAATTGAAGAAACTCACTTAATTTCGAGGAGTGAAGAAAATGGAAGTGAGAAAGCTATAGCATAAGCTTGCAGCCACATTTCTTTCTTTTCCCCATTTTGTTACTCACAGGATTGGGTATGGCTTTTCCCGGGCTTTCAATCTTTGAGCTTTTTGAACCCACATTCATTTCCGGTCATCTAGGTTGCTCCGTGCCACTTAAAAACACAGCACTTTCAAGTTTTAGGAGACCAATATCTCTGTTTGATCACTCCATAGTATGTAAAATCAGACTGCTGATGCATTTCCTGTGCTGGTAAAATGATTCTGTCCATCATAGAACAATTAGAAATTCAATCATCTGAAAGCTTTCACAAGTGCATTTTGAGATCAGATCCATTCATGTTTTTCTTTTCCACCTCAAAACTTTCGTCTCCTGTCTAGTTTCTGTATTAGAGATTCCCTACCCAAACTCCTGCCATTTGTTGTTTGCAGCTTCTATGACATGGGGCAAGCTACCCCTGCCAATGGTGTGAAAAGCTCTGGAGCCAGTAAAACTCAACCAGCAGCTCCGGTTTCATCTGGTGGTACAAAAATACAAGCCGGAAAGGATTATGATTTCTCCTCTTTAACTCAAGGCATGTTCTCAAAGCATTGAGGGAGTTGATGTCGGCGGCTTCAGCATACAATACTAAAATAGGACATTGAAAGTTTTTGTTTCCTCCCCCTGGATTTGCGATTGTAAACTATTTTGTGTAGAGGCAGTTCCAGTTTTCCCCTCATATTTCGTTGATGGTTCATTTGTACGAGTAGATGTATTCAGAACAATAAAGATGGGCTAGATTGATTGGCTGTCTAATTTCATTACAAATCCATCAAAATTCGTCGAGGATAGACATAGTTAAAACAAAAGAGGGACCAAGAAGTAAAGCATGGAGAAAAAACATGGCTAATCTAAAATTATTAGAAAGTTCTATTTAGCACTCAAGCTTTTCTTTCTCTTTCTCTACCATCCCTATACTTTTAAAAAAAATTAATTTTGATTCAAAAGTTCATTTTCTTTGCATTTCAGTTCTTGAGGTAGAGATAGGAGAGAGATTTAAAATCATTGGTTTGATCACTTTTCGACTATAAAAATTATTGTTTTGAGCGTGTATGGCTTTAAAGGTTGATAGGTGGTTTAGACAGGGTTTTGTGGTGTTTTTACTTTTTGATGAAAATGACTTGAAAAACATAATTTTTCACCGAAAAAATATCTCCCTTAAATTTCTTGTCATCTTTATGGTGGTCGGATTCTAAATAGAAAATGACATGTTGTCTATTTATTTATTTTAAAATAACGAATGCTCCTTAAAAAAATTAGTGTCTGAGACACGTGGATCTAATATTTTTTAAATTGTAGCTTTATATGTCTAGTTTCATGATAAAACTGTAAAAAATTTGAGGATATATATTAAAAAAATACATTGAATTTTTTTTTATTTTTAATCCTACACACAGAAGGATAATATTAATTTGAGTAGAGTTTGAAGATATTCTTTCACAGTCAAATACATGTTTTCCCTCTTTTATTCTACTATCCTTTCTTATTATTTTAGTTCTTGCTAGAATTATATGCATTCTACAACATGTAATTTTTGCAACATTAGAGGACTAATTTCTAAAAACATTACACTTCATCTATACATTTTCCTTATAGATGCAAAATGTATAAAATAAGAACAAGTTGCAATAAACAAAATGATTAGTTTGGTGAAATACACCACTATGACGGTGTGATCAACTATCCAACATAATCCATGATTAGTTAATAAGATTTTCCTAACTTTTTTTCTTGGTGATGGTTATGTTTTCTTGCTTCTTCGTTTGTTAATATATAGATTCATAAGAGATTTAATAGATTCTTTTATTTGTGTTTCTGCAGTTTTAACAAATTTTATTACACTTATAAATATTTTATATTATATAAATTTGAGAATTCTATGATTTCCTGCTCCTTCGACATGTTACTAACTAGAGCTCCAAGATATGTAATAGCTTTCATTATTTATATCTATAATCTTATTGATTTTGGTTGACAATTATCAATAATGTCTTTTGTTTTAGAAAACCATTTTGTCCAAGGTTTTTTCTTCTTCTATATTTGCTACAAATTTAGATAAACAAAATGTTTGTAGAAATCTCCTCATATTTGTCCATATAATATCTTAAAAAAGTCATTTGAGAAAAAAAAAAAAAAAAAACTAATCTCTTGATTGATTAACTATTAAAATGTTTTGATATATCATGTCTGAGAGGTTTCTACGATAGCATCAGGGTTTAAGAGTTGTCATCTACTTATTTGGTTAGAGTTACTACAAAACCTGAATATTCTTGTTTTTCTTAGAGGAGACTAGTTGTGTTAAGAAAAATATTGGCACTCATAACACAAGAAAGTATTGGCACCCATAACACTGTTTTGTGTGGTTTTATTGTGGTTTAAGAGTTTGGTGATTTTCTAACGGATAGTTTGGTTTATAATTTAAATTATATGAATAAATCTAATTTTTTGAATTTGTTATGGTTCATATACCATAGGTGCTCTAATAGAGGTCACATATCTTGAATAATGTATTATTTTTGTTTATTGTTATAAAATACTTTCAATTAAAATTTGTGAATATTTGAGATAACTCTGACAATTTTTGGATTAATTACTTATTTTAATACAAGCCTACTCATAGGTCTAATATTTATATCATAATATTTACCATTTGTTCTCATATATTAAGATAAATTGATGGATTTTTTAAAATATTGGCCAAATCCTCAGGGTTTTAACAAGCTCGTTATTAAATCTTAAAACATGTGCAAAAATATTTTTTGATTTTTTTTTAGATTTCAGAGAAAACTGGATACTTGTTAATACCGGATTCATATCTTAAAGTATAAGTCTACGAGTCAATATTAAGTATAATTGTTAAAAAAAAAAAAAAAACATATGAGAGATCTATAGATAAATTCAAAATAATCCCTGTTTTTTTTTAAGTTTTCTAAAATATTTTAAGGGTGTAGATAGTAAAAATAAGAACAAGTTAAAAACTAAGGGAAAAATATAAGAATGTGTTTGTAAAACACACTTTTAGCTCAAAGGTTGGGTTGGGTCTGAGGTTAAAATACAACAACTTTATATATATAATGCATCGAGGTTTTACTTTTGATATTTACTATGGATTTTAACAGTAAAATTATCATTTTACCCTTAGAAAAACCAAAAACTAACCTCGGTGTCGGGGTGTTCTGGTCTTTTCAACATTTATTGCACAGTAAAACTATGCCTTTACCCCTGGAAGCTGACAAAAAGAAAAAGATTGACAGAGGGTATTTTGGTTTTTTCACATATTGTTGAACGCTACAATTACTTACAATTCCTCCCAAAAAGGCAAAAAGGAAGTTTTGTGGCTGAGGGCATGGTGGTACCCTCACACCTGGTTTTTTTGTGGTTATTGTTGGGTTCAGGGGTGTTCAGATAATTTGTCATTTTATTATTTTTACTGTTCCAAAACACTGCAGGCGCGTCGTCAGGATGCACCGTAAAGGCAGCGCGTGCGGCGTTGTTTTGATGCCGAAAGTGTCCGATCGTCGTGTCACTGGGTGCGCCGCCCTGTCCTCTGCCTCCTGATGTAGGGCGTGTCCTTTTTTGGTAATCGGGGAAGCACTAGTGGATGGTTTTTGGTTTTTTCTCCATTTTCTTTCTTTTGCCGCCAGAAAATACATGACAGTCCTTCATGTCTGTGAATGTTTTATTTTGGTTCCTGTTCTTTTGATTTTGATTTTATTTCTGATTTGTTCAATGAAAAATTTGATTGTTTTCAACTTTACGGTGGTTGTTGTGACCAGGGAAGAGGCTGAAGACGTCGTTGATGTTGGCACAACCCTTGGATGGATCTGTCTTGCTAGCCTTGAATCTTAGATCTTTTGCTACTTGTTACTGTTGAATCAGAAGCTCCTCAATGCAACCTCAACTCACATTGGAATCTCTATTGCTCATGATCAAGTAAAAAACTTTGTTGCTTTTGATTGGATCTTCTGCTGAAATTTACAATGCGGCTGTGATTAGAATCCATCGATCATTCCGGTGAAAGTGATATCTTTCACTTCTGCCAGTGGCCGCTGAAGATAAGGTGGAGGCTGAATGCTGGCAAGGAGCTCACAGTTGTATCAACTAACAGGTAGCAAATGCTGTTCTTGGTCGAAGCAGGAGCTATAGATTTTACGAGCTAACTTACCCGCGCGATGTGTTGTGTTTGTTTTCTATGTACGAAACTAGTTGATTTTATGCGTGTTATTACTGGTTAATTTAATTTTTTTCTATGTACGAAACTGATTGTTCTTGGTCGAAGCAGGAGGAGTTATAGATTATATGGTGCCAGTTGCTGCTGAAGATCTTTGGCTATCTTTTCTGTGAGGCTGGAGACACTCTTTTAAATTTGCTGAAGATCTCTTAAATGATTTTTCTTCCTCTAGCTAATTCTCGGCCGTTCATTTGATAACTTAGAGACAAAGTGTAAGGAAAAATGGACCGTCGAGTTAAGAGGATTAATTGCAAATCATTTGATTAAAAAGAGAGTTGATCGTGATAGTCACCTGAAAAGAAAAGAAAAAATGGATGCGTGTAAAAAGGGGGCAATGATTGGAAGGAAAATAACTATTTTGTGTCTATCAGTGAGTTTGGTTTTTCGTTGTTTTTAAAAATATTTTTTTATTTTTTAAAAATTATTTTTATATTATTATATTAAAATAATTTAAAAATAAAAAAAATCAATTTTTTTAAATAATTTTTTGAAATGTTGTGTAAAACCTCTCTTTGTCTTCCACTGTTTGTTTATTATTGTAATAATAAATGTTCTTTGAAGTATTTTTATTTAAAATAATTTTTTTAACACCATTATATTAAAAAAAAATCTGAAAACGCACAAAATATTTAATTCAAACTAATATATATATATAAAAAAAACTAAAACACAAACAAATAGATAAAAACCCTGTCCAAAAGTCCAGAATTTCGAGATCTTCAGTCCACGTGTCCGACTTCCTCACCAATCACCCGGCCAGTCTCTTTTGTTGGGTCCAAATCATATGATTTTCCTCACCAAAATTAGGCAAATCTTGTACTACAAAACGAAACTACTGGTTGGCTGGGGAACTACAAAACCACTTCAAGGAAATTATACATGGACACGTGTCGGACGTATGTTAGCTGGACGGTTCCATCTTTTATTTTATTTTTTTGAAATGAAATGATTGACACGTCACTCACTTATAATATTTTTGATGTATATCTTTGTCCATGTTCTTTAAATTTTGTTCTTAAGAATACCTAAATTCAATTTTGTATAATGGATCATTAGTTTAACATGGAATATCACATCACACTAGCATGCAAATCGAAACATATTAATTATTGTCAACCTATCTTACATATTTAAAATTGAGAAAATATATAGTTAAATGAATGAAAAGAAAAACATGAAAGTTTCAAGGACCGAAGATGAGGGGAAAAGGCTATGAATATGAATAGAAAAACATGAAAGAGTGAATAATGTTCAAAACAAATTAATTTTTTGTTCAAAACAAAAAAGACATCGCATAATTGACTCTAATTAGTTTTAAATTTGTTAAAAAAAAAATATAAATCATATTCTGGTACCTCACCTAACAACTTAAGTTTCTAGATGAGATGATTACTTAACATGATATCAGAGATTTGTTGACCTAACAGTCACAAGTTTGAATTTCATCACCTTTATTTTACTTAATAAAAATTAAACACGAGGTAGTGCAAGTTTCAAGCACAAAGAGTATTTATTTGAAGTGATATGTTAAAGAATAATATAAATTATATTTTAAAACCTCATCTAATATCATAAATTTTTAAGTAAAATGATTTCTTAAAAAAAATTGTCCCCGACATAAAAAAATTCTAACCTATTAGTTGTGATGTTATGATCACACAATAAAAAAATAAAAAGAAGCACATGTGTTTAAGCTTGGTGGTTTGTCATCTCCTACAAGCAAATGACCAACTCACTTGACGAGGTAAAAGAGTGGACAATGGAAAGCATAGCCACGTCCTTGGAAATTAGGCAACCACATATTATCATTGCGTCTTTGAAGTGACTGTGTTTCCTACTGTCACCTAAACCCAACAGTTCCCTACGTCTGACATGAAATTTCCATGGATTTCAGACGGTTCTCCCTTCTTCTTCTTCTTCTTATTATTATTATTTATTATTATTATTATTATTATTATTCAAAGTTTGAGCGTTCCTTAATTGTACGCCAAGCACTTACGATCAGTTGGTCGGCTGTTGTGGGGCTAGCTTCAGAGAAGACAGCTAAAGAAACAACATTTTAATTACTGTTTCTTGTTTCTGTTTGATTTACCGCGCCGTATAAATTAAACATATGCAGTCTTTTGTTCGAGCCACATACTAGGACTGTGGTCGGTGAAAACTGCACCCCCTGGCTAGGCTGATCGGCACATTTTGCAGACCTATAAGCCTCACCTCTCATTCTTAATCATCGCCCAGGACTTAAGGTGGAATACGCAATATAAATTATATTTAATATAAATTATATAAATTATATTCTAAAATTTTATTTAATAATTTAAGATTTTAAATAAAATATTTTATTAACATGATATTAGAATTTTATTGACCAACTGTCATGAATTTGTATCTCATTATTCTTATTTATTTGATAAAAAAATCAAGCATAAGGTAGTATGGTTTGTATAAATTTCAAGCTCAAAGAACTTTCATTTAATGAAGTGTTAGAAAATAATATAAATCATTAACTATAACGTCACTTAACAATTTAAATTTTTAGATAAAATAGTTGTTTTAATTTAGATACTTGAACAGCTCTAATGACGACATTATGATAAATAGTAATAACACACTCAACACGTTCTAGCATCACCAAGCATGAAAAGCTTAGGATCAACTTTACTTTTTCTCCTATGGTTTCAATATCGTCACCCTTGTAGTTTTCAAAGCTTCCACTCACTATATCTCTAGCCCTTGAATGGTGTGTTTTTTTTTTTGTGTGTGTGGATTTTTATGGTTTTTTTCTAGTGAGGGTAGAAGAGGGGCTTAACCATTTATTTTCTTATTATATTATAAAATTTATGGGAATTTAAGAGGTTGTCGTGCTTGGATTCTCTTGAGAATATTATTATTATTATTATTATTATTATTATTATTCAAGTTTAAATAAGATTACATGTTATGAAAGTGAAAGTGATAACGTTCTCGTCAAGCATCTACACTACAATAGGAAACATCATTAGCTTCCGCTATCTATATATATATATATATACAATAGGAAACATCATTAGCTTCCGCTATCTATATATATATATATATACAATAGGAAACATCATTAGCTTCCGCTATCTATATATATATATATATATATATATATATATATATATATATATATATATATAAAAGAAAAAATCCAGACGCCAAACCTCCTAATTTAAAACGATAAGCATGGCCATCGGTATATATTTTTGTCACGTGACACTGCAAGGGCATGTGCATGTAGATATTTTGATTTTAATAATAATAATAATAATATTAATATTCAAATTAAAATATTAGAAACCCACATTAAAATGATCTCATTTTTTTGCAACTTCATATTTTTTAATAATTTCCTCTAAGGTTTGAACTTTCAAAAAAAGAGAATTTCATTCAACAGATCAAATAGCACCTCAATTTTATAATGCTGGTCAATTTATTTATTACGATTATGATAATTATAACATGACTCTTGGTTTTGTTTCATGATTACCCCGGCATAGTTATTTGGAAAACAATAAATCAAAATACCGCTGCACCTCTATTTCATATATTGCGTTTCAAAATCAATTTTAAAAAAAATCATTTTTTAAAAAAAATTCATTTATTTTTTATTTTTTATTTTTTAAATTAAAAATTAATGATTTTGGATCATTTTTATGTAATGATGTCAAAAATAATTTTTAAGAGAAAAAAAATATCATTTTAATATATTTTTGAACAAAAAAATATTTTTAAAAATAATTTCAATCACATTCACAAACAATCAGTAACTAATGCTTGATTCAAATCAATTAAAATTTGAAGGATGAATATTTCAAACTTAAGCAAATTATCAGTTGCGGTATTTTTTTAAATTATTTATTTATTTTAACTTTCCAATTGAATATTTGATTGAAATTAATATATTTACTATTATTTAATGAAATATATAATTTATTTTTACTAAATGTTTATATATTTTATTTAGTTTATATATAAAAAACCCTAACTCCACCCGAAATCTTTTTTAATTAAAAAAAAAATATCAATAATAACGCGGAAAATCAAACTAGTGTACTTCTCACCACAAACTCTTTGACCTCTCTTTCCAACTCTACTCTCTATATATACACATGCACCCCTTCCAATTCCTTATTTCTCTACCCGCGAACTCTCACATTTACCTCTTCTCTCTCTCTCTCTCTCTCTCTGCATTCTGCACTAAGAACCTGAGGATTTTGAACAATCTTAATTCTTGAAGCTCCGTTTAAGTGTGAAAAACTATGGTGTTTCCTGGAAATCTAATGCTCTCTCTCAAAGTGGCTTTGATTTCAACTGGGTTATTATCTTTAGCAATGATATTAAAGCTATCAGTAGTTCCATTTGTGACAGAATTTGCGGTCTCTGAATTGCCAATCATGTATTCCTCCGTTATTTCTTGGCTTCAGCCACCTTATCTTTACTTGGTCATCAACTGCATAATCATCTCTATACTTGCCACTTCCAAGCTCCAGCTTCAAAATCCAGGCCAGGAACAGCAGGTACCCTTGTTACCGGCTGATATTATGGTCCCTCCTGTGCCGGTGACGGTGGAGGAGGAGGATATATCTGCTCTTGTAAGGAGTACTGCTTATGTTAATGATTCTGTTGCTGCAAGTGATGGATATGGTAATTATGAATATTTGGGTGTGGAGGATAAGACTGTGATTGTGGAGGATTGTGCGGTGGCGGAGAGTGGTGAAGTATATGAAATTGAAGCGGATAAGGCAGCCCCATGCAGGAGTGATTCTATAGAGTTCTTGATCGAGAAAGATCAAAACAAAGAGAAACCGATGGTTTCTGCAAGATTAGGTCGCAGGAAATCTTTGAAAGGAATTCCTGAAGGTGAATTCTCTTCCTTTATTTTATATTTTTTTCACAAACAAACAAATATGTTACCTGACAAGTATGATTATATAAAAAAAATATGCAAGAACCACCGAGAAGAGCTGCAGAATGAATCGGTGATTTCTAACTTTGACTTTTGATGTTAATTTAGGTGGTGGGAAGGCGGCGGCATTGGGAGTGTCAAGACCGAAACGGCACGACACGCTGGAGAACACGTGGAAGACTATAACGGATGGTCGTCCACTGCCACTAGGCAGACACCATAAGAAGTCCGACACGTGGGACTCGCCCGTGCGCCATGAGCATGCTTCTCCACCGAAAACGATGATGAAGAAGAGATCCGAGACTTTTAATGATAGCATCAGCAGCGGGTCAGAGAAGCTTAGTCGGAGTCCTCATGGATCAGGGAAACTCAGGAAAGAACCTTCTCCGAGTCAGGACGAGTTGAACAAGCGAGTCGAGGCGTTTATAAACAAGTTTAACGAGGAGATGAGGTTGCAGAGGCAGAGGTCTCTGGATCAGTATCAACAGATGATTAGTCGGGGAGGTTATTAGGATTAAATTTTGTTCGGGAATAATCATTTCTATTTCTTGAATCAAAGAGTAGAGATCACGAAGGAGAGGGACAAAAAGGAAAAGATTCATGATTACGGAACAATTGACATAAGCTCAAACCCAACAGAGGTTGTCTACTCCCAGATCTGTGTCCTAATTTCTTTTTTTCTTTTTTGGGAATTGGGAATTAATTTATATATAAAGACCATTAAGTTAAGGTTATATTTAGTTTGAGATTAAAAATTACATCTTTGATATTAAGAGGGTGAAAAAAAATTGAGGATGAACGGATTAAGAAAGTTAATGTATAATTTTAAATGAAAAATAATTCGGATGGTATTCATGAAAGGATAGAAGTAGACTTAATTATTTACTACTTTATTGTTATGGATATTTTGTTTTTTTATTATTGTTTTTTAGGCCACAGATGAGACGGTATTGCAGTATAATTTTAAAATATTTTAATTTTAGTCCTTAAACTTTTTTTAATATTTATTCTTCAACCTTATATAATTTTTATAATAACACCCCTAATAGATTTTCTAGTTTATCCCATCCTCAGGGTTTTTGACCAAGCGAAATGCTCGGTTTTCTGGTCTTTAATTTCTGGGTCTACTCAAAAGCCGTACATATAAAATAATATTGTTTTTGTCTGATTTTAGCTAAAACATTTAACTACTTGATTTAAAGACAACTACTTTATAAAATAAAACCATTTAAAGACACTTACTTTATAAAAAAAAAAAAAAAACCGTTTCAAATAACTAGATTAAGGTTTTGTTTGGTATTGCATTTTAATTTTTTTTAAATATATTATTTTTATTTTTATTTTATATTTTAAATTAAAAAAATTAGTGCTTTTAGATATTTTCATTATTGATGTTAAAAATAATTTTAAAAAACATAAAAAAATTCATTTTAATACATTTCTAGTATACTCCGAACGAATTAGCTAGCCGGCATCTTTTTTGGACGTGGAAGTCTCAATAAAATATGGAGTTAATTTGACGTCGAGGTCTCCGATTTGGCTACTGAATCACGAGTCCAATCTGCGACGCCCATGATAATATTCACCGGCAACTTGCATGCAAAACCATAAGCGCACCCTCTAAACTGCCTTGCCATCTTTTAAAATAACAAATCTTTCGTTTCCACATTGCAAAAACCATGACAAACTCCACATCTTCATCGACAGGATACAGGCTATAACATTTTTGAAGACCTCGAAGCTAGGATACCTATCCTCTCTTTTTTTTGGATTCTACAAAACCAGATATCGGAAAACACACTTTATAGGTCCAGATAAATGAGTAAAATTTCATCTATTCCATGTCTGCTGTGCAAATCTCAAGCTATTTGTCATCGTAGCACTCTCTTGGGATTAAGATACCTATCCTCTATCACAAAACTCCACAAAATCTTATGCTCTCACGACAAACCTCTGGAACATGTGTTTAATCCTAAAGCATGTCTCTTTATGAAACTTCATTCCAAAACATGCCCAGATCCTCGTTGATAACAGCAAAATCAGAGTCTACAAAACAATTTTTGCAGTATGAGATATGCTATGCAGGCTATAAAACTAAATTCAAGACATAATTAGTTGTTATTGGCCTGATTGGGAGCATGGTTGCGGTAGCTTTTCAAAGTGCTTATCGTGCCGAAATACATCAAAATGATATTTTTTTTTTTTTAAAAAAAAAATTATTTTTGAAATCAGCACATCAAAATGATCTAAAACACACAAAAACATATTCATTTAAACTAAAAAAAAAATTCAAATTTCGGCCAAAAACCGGTAACATCGCAATGCCAAACGGGCACATAAGCAAAAAAGTTAAACCGAAAGCCACATTAGCACTGACCTAATAGAAGCAACAGAAGCTGGGTTTTGAGCTCCATGCTCTGACGTGGCTTTTTTATTACCTTTTCTTGGAAACCAGGCAGAAGCGATAAAAAAAAAAACACTTTTAACAGAAAAGAGCATGTTATAGTAGTTACCTTGATGGATATCAGAAACAGTGGGCTCCGTGACGTCCATAGAAACGGCACCGTTCTTCTGTGGTAGTGGTTTGTTTTTAAAGTGTTTTTTTTTTAATAACAAATATATCAAAATAATTTTTATTTTATTTTATTTAAAAAAAAATATTAAAATAATTTAAAATACTAGAAATAATAACTTGAAACAAAAAAGTAAAATATAAAAACAAACATATTTTCAATGTCGTTAAAGCTCGAAAAAACCCTGGCTCTTACATGTAACAGAATATAGGCTTTATGGGCCCGGATCTATAACAAAATTTAATTGGGCTATCATGTCTCAAGTTTATCATGGGATCTCACACAGGTTCTATCATGTTTAGAGAAAATAAGCTGGGCCCGTATAGACTAATTAACCTGTCTGCATTATTTAGAATTTATTTGTTTTTAGATTTTAGATTTTTTTTAATTCTTTTTTGTGTCTTCTTCATATTTTTTTGATGTATTTATGTTAAAATAAATTTCAATATATTTTCAAATAAAAAATATTTTAAAAACTCAGCTATTATCACAATATCAAATATGTTTTTAATCTTGAATAAGTTGAAATAGTATATAATTCTCTTAAAATTTGCTTATATGTGATATGCATTTGCATGGTTGTATGTTTTGCTTTTATTTACTTGTTTTTATCTGTCAATTTACTCCATCATAACTGTTTGGTACTGTGTTTTAAAAGTGTTTTTTTAAAAAAATATTTTTATTTTAAATTAATTATTTATTGTTTTAAGATTATTTTGATATTTGATTTTAAAAATAATTTTAAAAAAATATATATATTTTTTAAAATAAAAAATATTTTTTTAAAAAAAAAGGTTGCAAGAAAAGTAGCCACGGGTCCAGGAACAGAAGATCCAATTACTTGGTAAGAACTCAACTCAATCAAGGCAATGGATTTGGGAGGAGCCAGGTTTGGCAGCTTCTTTTGGGCCATTCTATGAATCACTCTGCTTCTTTTCAGACATTCTGTACGAGTCAGTAATATTTCATCACAGTGATGTTCAATCATTAAAAAAGGTGTCTGAGCACGTGCCACGAAAAGACCAGCAGGCATTCGATATCTCAACTGCTGCTCTTATTCAGGTCCCACGTGTCATAACCATCTCTCTCTTTTTTATCAGCAAATTCACTGTGATAACTTGGATTTATTTATTTTGACTAAATTATTCCTTATATAAAAATAAATTAAATTACTAGTTTTTACACTAAAAAAATATAGACAGTAAAATCCAAAACCTTAACACTAAATCAACCTCTTGAGATTGATTTTCAATATTTACATAACAAACATGAAGTGTAGTTTTTAAATCTGTGATAATATTTATATTTTATTAAAAAATAGAATTATATTAAAAATAATATTTTTATTTTTAAAATTTTATTTTTGATGTTCATATATAAAAATAATTTAAAATAAAAAATATTGTTATTCTGAAAAAAACAAACGCTACTGAAACTATGTGTGCTCAATCAACGCTGTTATTTTAGATGCATTCCTACCACCTTCTACGTTGGCTCACTTTAAGAATCTTGTGCTGATGTTAAAGCTTCTTAGAAATAAGTAGCAGTGACAGTCAATTCAAGAATAGGGCTCTTTCTTTGATGGTTGGAGAGAGTTTCGAGTTGCCTTGGAGCACGGGTAATCATTTTCGATCCGATTCGATTTTTATTAATAAAAATAAATAAATTCAAAAAAAATCACCAAAATCAAATTGGATCCCGTTGTTTGGATTCTGTTTTTTAACTAAAAAAACAAAAAATAATTTTAGTTTTTTTAGATTTATTTTAACTAAATTTTTCTCTTTTCTCATTTAATCAAAGTGAAATCAAATAAAAAAAATTGAGCTTAATCGGGAAAATAAAAAATTATAGTATATTGTTTTTATTTGAACCGGTTCGGTTCTAGTTTACTAGTTTTTTTTTAAAAAAAAAAAAACTAAAAACCGGACCCAAAGTATTTTAAAAAATATAATCAGTTTTCTTAATGGTTTGGTTTTTCTCGGTTAATTTTTTTATTATTTTTTTACTCTTGATCTTATATATTAAAAAATAATAATCCAAAAATAAATTTAATATTTTTATAACCATTAAAATTATTGTTATTAAGCTTGATCTGACTATATAACGTTAACTTGGGATTGATCAATTCTTTTTATATATTGGGTTAAGGGTAAGAAAAATAAAAAATTAAACAAAATGGTTAATCTAAATTAAATCGTTTAATATATGAGCTCGTCCATTATACCATGTCGGGTTTAATGGTCATGTTGAAAATTAGATTATCAAAAATAGTAGTCCAAAACTACCATTGCATTAAATAAAAAAAATACTATTTGAATGCAAGCAACACAAAATAGGAATAATAATAAATATTCCCACCATTAATAAATGTGAATTGATACTACTTTTATTAATCCATTAATTTTAATTTAAACAATTTTAGAGTAGATCGAATTGTTAAATGCATGAAGAACACGATGACGAGCATTGAAGCTAAAAAAAAAAAAAAGATGACATTGTGTTTTAAAATTATTTTAGAAGAAAATAAAATAATTTTTTTTTAAATAATTTTTTTTAGTATTGTTATATAATTTCCATACACTAATATCAAAAATAATTTTAAAAAGCATTATTTTAAAATATTTATAATAATTTATTTGTTCAAAAACAATATACATATTCATATAATTAACAGATAGTGAACATGCAGTCATTATTGGATTGGTGCTAAAGAGTCAACTAATAAGATTTATTTGGTCTCCCGAGGACTTTACGAGACAGTCTTCATTCAAGGCGAGTTGCATGCCATGGGAACATTTTCATGAAACACGTAGCTTTTTTCTTCTTTTTCTTGGGAACTAGAAATTGCAAATCCAGAGGTTACTTGTAGCTATCATCAAAGTATTTAAATTTTGGAATTTCTTGACGATCAATCAAGCAATTAGTGCCCATTCGTTACGTGAAATTGCGATGGGAATTGTTTTTGAAAATATTTTTTTATTTAGAATTGTATTAAAATAATATTTTATTTATTTTTTAATAAATTATTTTAGATATCAATAAATAAAAATAATCTAAAAATACCCACAAATTTAATTTAAAATAAAAAAATTATATAACTATTTAAATTAGTTTTGTAACGCAATGCAAAATATGACTTTAAAAATAAAAATTTAAAGTGGTTTTTCATCAATATATCTATTTATCGTGTTTTATTAGAAATTGCATGGTTTGATTTACAAAAACAAAAGCATTTTCAAATATACCCTAAGCATTAGCATTATTAAATTACTAAACTAACTATGCATGTATAGTTGATGGGGAATTGTTTTTGCAAATACAGTTGGTAACATGATTCTAAATATTTAAGTTGACTTGTGATCTAATTTACTTAGGCTATAGATTTTTAAAAAATAAAATGATATTTTAATTAAATCAATTTCATCTAATAATCATGAAATAAATTTAATAATCTATTGAATGTTTGAGAGTATGAATGCTTTTTAATTTTTATTTAAAAAGATGTTAAAATAAAATCTTATTTATTTTATAAATTTTATTTTTGATATCAACACATCAAGATTATTTAAAAATATTTAATTTAAAATAAAAATAAAAATTTAATATCAAACACCTCTAATAGGATCGGGGCAATTAAGAATCTGTTTGAGATGCATTTAAAAAAAATACTCATCAAGAAAAATTGATTTTTTTTTATTTTAAATTTGAAAAAATTATATTTTTAAATTATTTTGATATGTTGATTATTTTTAAAAAAATATTAAATAATAAAATATTATTTTGATATATTTATAATTAAAATAATATTTTAAAAATAATAACAACTAAATAAAAACCGCCCACAGAAAAACAAGAATTACGTTCCAACATTGCTGACTGAGGATTAGGTGGGCTTTCCCTGTTCAAAATTGATGACTTCTCTCCGTCACATTTTCTAATTTGGCCGTTGCCCCTTTGCACCTAATTAGGGGGGGCCACGTTACCGTTATGTTTAATCTCCCTCCATTTGTGGATTATATAATGAACCAGCCCCCCTGGGAGAAAATCTAAAACAGCTGTTCAAATTACTTATTTACCCTATTGATTAATCTAGAATTTCAATAAGTAATATCATTTATATATATTTGCAGTATCTGACACTTTATATTTTATTTTATTTAAAATCTTTGATTATTTCATAAATCCCCTGCAATCAGTTTTTTTTATTTTTTATTATGTATTTTTATAATATCAATTATATCTTTCAATTCAACTCTTGGATCATGCTAAAATTTTACAAGAAGCCTTGTAACACATTGTTATATCTCAAGTTAAAATTTTAAATCAATCAATAATATTTTTATATTTTTATTTAATTTTTTAATTGTTTCAAAATATTTTTATTATTTTTTGGATTATATTTTTTTCTCAATTTTATCATTCAACAATAGTTTTATTGAGAATTAAATTTAATAATTTATTTTAATTTGTTTTATTGGTGTTATCATGTCTCATGAAATGGGTCTTGAATCTTGATAGTTAACTCAAGTTAATCCAATATATTATGATTTCAACATTTATTTTTAAATATGTCATCTTGTTTTATTTATTTCTAAATCAAACTTTGTTTTTACTAGTTACACATGTTTTTAGATTAATCAAATCAATCGAGTTATATTGGTTTAGTTCTTACTTTTTTATTGGTATTTACAATTTGAATTGCATAATTTAAAGTTATCTTTAAAATAAAACTATATTTATTAAATTAATATTATGAATTATATACATGAATAGCACACTTAAATATTTCAAAATCAAAATTATTAATTAAAAAAATAAAACACCACACAAAATAAAATTGACAAATATGATTGCAAGAAGTGACGTGGTCTTGATCCAAAAAGTTTACCTTCAATTCAAGTATAGCAATGTTTTTATTTTCTTAGAAGAGTCAATAGTTCTAGTAAAGCTGTGGAAACCTTAATAATAAAGTAGTTAATTGCATGTCGTGTCTCTTGACACAATATGAATCGTCCGAGGTCATTCAAACCTACGTGGAGCCGCACTACGAAATATACCGATGGTGAAATTGACTCTGCCAAGATGCCTTTTCTTTCTTTTTTCTTTTTCTTTTTTATTCTTTAGAAAAGATATCACTTTACCCTTTAAAAAGCACCTTAAGTATAGTGGATAAAAAATTATTAGCGTATAAAAATTAAAATTAAAAGGGTTGTTTTTTCTATAATTATTAATATTATAACTACTAAAAATTTATATAATTATTAATTTTAGAATTTATAAAATTATTCGAGATATTATGATTTACATGGAAGCATCTCATCCACCACTTCTCTCTCGATTTTTCAGTGTTTTTGTTGTCAGAGTCGTCAAGAATAATTTGGCAGCCTCTAATATTTTTTTTGGACAGGATGTGGCCAGCCACTCAGCCAAACACAAGTGTATAGTTGAGGGCCGGCACTGCCAATGTAACTAATTTCTAAATTATTTAAACATTGACTTACAATATCTTATATTAACATTAATTATATCATATTTTCCAAATATAATTTTATTTTCTTATTTTAACTTTAAATTATTATTTTTATTAGATCATTGTGATATACCAATATCAAAAATGAATTTTTGAAAATAATAACATACAAAAAATAATCTTTCTACATTTCCAAATCAATTAGTCGTTCACAAAAACTAGATTTTCTAAGGACTACATTGGCTTTTTAATCGAAACAAAATAAAAATGGTCCGGACAAAAAGACATTCCCTGTCATTTTCAGCACGTCGTTCTGTATATAGCCATTAAGATTTTCATAAGTTTTTCTATGAAACAAGTTTTATATTGAAATAGGATATTCTTTGATAATTAAGTTAGTAAATATATAAAAAAAATTGTATAGAAGAGCATTAAAATAATACAAGGAGCATGGAAAACATGAGTGGTGATAGAAGTAGTAGCAGGGAAGAACAATATATTGTGAATAATCAAGCTAAAATTAATTTTATTATTTTTAAAAAAATTATTGCACTATAATCTTCCTTTTTTAACAGAAAAAAGGAGAAAGAAAGTGGCAAAATACCATGCTAAAATAGATGCAAGGCTTTTAAGATCTGTTGAATGTTTAATTGTTATTTTTTTATATACAAAAGGTTTGCTTTTTTTTTTCTTTTTTTTTTTTGCTACAAATGAGAGAATTAAACTTTTTTAGAAAATAGGAATGTGAATCTTAATTGAGTTAGCTACGATACATGCTGGTACAAATTGTTTTCATCATAAGAAAAGTCAAGATAAAGAGACGTGTATTCCAAAAAAGCAAGAAAAAACAAGATTTTGATTATTGTTATAAATAGATTTAATAAGCTCGTATAATTTTGATAATAAAAAAAACAATGACAATAAAAAAAAAAATATAAAGAGAAAAGGTAATAAAAGATCTAAGTTTGTCTCGGTTAGCATGTCAAGTTTGTGATATTTTCATAGTATCAAGGTAAATTGAGTAAAACAATTAAGTTTAATTATCAAACAATCCAATATTAAAATGAGAAAGTAAATAATAATAACAATTTTAAAAAACATAAAAAATATCATAGTTAACTCGGATTAATCTATTAACCTCACGATCATGAAAATATAATTGATATAATCTTGTGGAAATAAAAACAAAAACAATAAGCGTGAAACCATCTTCTAATGAATCAAATGTTGAAGGATAACTAAAAATTGCAAGTGGGGTCTTGGCCTAGCGGTTGAAGGGACTTGTTTCCTTCCTCTGCACCAGGGTTCAAGTCCTACCATGCACGCCTGTCACCCCCGCGGTGCCTTACATGCTCACTGGGTTTGCAGGATGTTCAGTGAGTCCGGGAATTAGTTGTGGTACGCGTAAGCTGGCCCGGACACCCCGGTTATCAAAAAAAAAAATGTTGAAGGATAACACTAAAAAATAAAAAATAAAAAGAACCTAAAAAATCTGAAGTAAAGTCATTTTAATATTCAAAACCTATAACCCAGGCCATGAGCTCAAGACCAACCTCATCGAAGTAAATAACAATGTAAGACCCTCGATCATAAAAAAATGAGGGATTAAATGAAAAAAAAAGACAATCAAGAAAGGATTCTTAACAAAACAAATACAAATGAAAAATGGTGAACTTGGACCAAGTTCACCATAAAAACAAATCAAAATCAAATGATGAAAGATAAAATAAAAAAAAATGAGTTAAAATAATAATAATAAATAAATACATATGAGTTACAAAAATAACTATTTAACCTATCATGTGTTTTTTTTACCATTTTATCTGAGATGAATAAAAAAAGATAGCAGAAATAATATGATGGATTTAAGAAGAGTAGAGCACCATCATCAAGTTCAAACCTTTATTTATTTTTACCAATTATGAATGACCATTTTTTAAATATTTTTTAGATAACATTCTATATGCTTCAAGACTATTTGGTAATGTGGTTTATATTGTTTTTAAAAATATTTTTTGTTCAAAAATATTATTATTTTAAATTATTTTTGATATATATAAACACATAAAAAAACTTTAATTTAAAACTATAAAAAATATTTTTTAATTTAAAAATACTCTTAAAACAAGTACTTCCACCAGACAGGTTCTCACCGGAGCTTGTTTGTTTTGTTATGTCCACCAACCAAACACCAGCATATCCAATAACGGTAATTAACTCAAACTTTCAATCATTTACTTTTTCAATACCAAAAAAAAGCTATTTTTTGTCCGCTAAAATAAAAATAAAAAATCAAAGATCGAAAAAGCTAATCCAATCCTAAACAAAACCAAAAAGAAACCCTCGAAACTTTCCCAATTCGCCTCTATAAGCTTTTCCAGTCTTACTTGGGGAATGGGGTATTAATTAATTTTTAAAATATTTAATATGTATATATAAATTATTTTAAGTATAGCACTTTTGAACGTAAAAATAAACACACTTAATTCTAGTATCAAATGCTTTGTATTTTGTTTATGTTTTTAGATGATTTTTAAAAATAATTTGAACTTGAAAATATATGAAATTAATGATTTTTAATACTTTTAAGGTGTTGATAATAAAAATATAAAATTAATTTAATATATTTTTAAATAAAATAAAAAATATTTTACATCGCAGTTTTAAATACCACTTAAACATGTTGAAAAAAAAACACCAACAAATCTTTAACAGATATAATAAACCGTTTCGGCAAAGGAACGAATACAAAGACACTCTCACCACCTAACGTCCACAAAATTTGAATTCCTGCCACCAAAACAACCTGATATTCATATATATATATATACATACATACATACATACATACATATAAACCCCTTAAAGCAGCTATTTAACTTCTGGTTTATTATTTATTTTTGTTTCTACAAGAAAACAGCTTTCACTTTATCTTTCTTTGTTGTTCTTCTTTGAGGTTTGATTCTCTCTCTGTCTCCCCTTCCTTTTCTTTTAACAAACTCAACCACATTTTGTTACTCTTTTAAACTTCCTCGTAACTTCCTCTCTCTTTTCCTTAAACCAACCTTGTTTTCTTCTATCCTTTCTTTTCCACCTCTTAATCTCTCCTTCTGTAAACCCTTTTGCCTTCAGTTTATGTCCAGATTAGTTTTTTTTGGTTGCGTCTTTAGTTTCAGATTGGACAAGTTGGCGTTGCCGGAGACAGAGATTTTGAGTTTCTTGTAACCATTTGTAAGTAAAAGACACCCCCCCCCCCCCCCCCCCCCCCCCCCGCAATGCTGTCTTGTCTAATTTATTGCAAAGATGGCATCGTCTTCATTTTCATTTTATTTTAAATTTTGACCTCATAATCACCGGTCATTAATTGTCAAGAAGGGAAATCAGTGAGTCTAATTTAAGTTTGTGGGTCCAATGTTGATCTTAGTCTGATGATCTAAAGCTGTTTTGCTTTTGTTTTTTATTTATTTAAAAGTGTTGTATACTGAACAACAAGTCTCTTAGCTTTTCGTTCAAATTATAGAGTTTGTTGTTCAATCAGGCCTTTCTAGTTTTTTGTTCAGTTCTTGAAGTAAAAACCTAATTTATGTAATTTCATTTCTGTGAGTTCGTGTAATCTTAATTACTGGTTTCTTCTTTTACCTTTTGGGTATTGTAGGCGTCGATTCCCAGTTGTTGAGGGAAATCCTGACTGCAATTAAATTTGTGGGTCCCACTTTGATCTTAACAAGATGATACTGCGGGATTTCTTCTTTAAAAGTGCTGTTTACCGAGTTCCACATTATGAGTAACTGCCATGTAATTTTTCAGGATTTATATTTTGGAAGAAAAATTGGCCATAAAAATGATGCTATCAGCGTCACCGGCGGCGGTGACAAGGAGTTCTCTGGAGGAGATGCTGGATTCGCTCCGGCGACGAGATGAGGGTTTGGAGAAGTCCAAGGACCTGCCACCTGCTTTGCCAGCACGTCCTCCTTCTAGGGCAAGGCTTCCCTCTGCTCGCCATTCACTGCCTACAGACTTTAAAGTCAGTTCTCATGGACAAGTGGAGGGCAAAGTGGAGACAAGAGCTAGTAAAGTGAAGGGGGATACAAAAAGAAAGGAGAAGGAATTGGGGTACAAACCAGGGAGTTTCGGAAGCAAGAAAATAAGGAAAGATCAAAATTGTGTGGATTGTAATCCATATGTTGAAGAGAATAATGAGAAAGTGAATGGGCCTATTGCGGGTTCAGTACCAAGGGGAAAAGAATCAGGGTGGGATGATAATATCGGTTATTTTATCAAGAAGGTAACGGATGCAAAAAAATCAATTAATCTACTTTCTGTTTATTCTTATTTCACTTGATTCTATTTTTTTTTTAAATATTATTACTAGTTTGACATTTTTTTGCATGAACAGGGATGTTTGTGTTTCTTGTTAAGCATGTTTTGTTGGTTTAGGTTTTGGTTATAAATATATAGTTAGAATAAGTAATGCCAAGAGTTAAAGAACGTTTCTTATCACGGGGGATTGATTGGGGCTATGTGTTTCAGCCGGGGATACTTAAGCTCAAGTAGAAGAATATTTCCTAATCTGTATTGCTGTATTTCTTGGAAATCTAACAATGAAGAAAGAGCATAGTTCTTATTAACAACGGATGATCGTGGTGCAAAGGAGATACAAGTTAGCATTGTTCTGTTGTCGAGATGAATGAGTAGGTATCACAGTGTTCTAGGAGGACACCTCTTATCGTAAAGTCTAGAGTAATTTAAATTAGAAGGTGAATTGTAGGTGAAGTGTTTAGAGAGGCTAGATCTGCCAGGATATTTTTATTGTCCATTATTACTATGCTTTCCCAGAAGGAACTGGATTTGTTTTGAGAGGATCATGCTTTTTAGTTGATTTCTTTTATCTGTCAGGGTCGAAACATATTAATTTACTCTTATTATGGGCCTTTTTTCCCCCCAGAGACTCTCTGTTTGGTGTCGTCTTCCAAATGGGAAATGGGATTTAGGAAAGATAGAGGAAACTCTTGGGGATGAAGCAACCATTTCCCTTTTATCAGGAACTGTAAGTTAATAAGCTCCTTGTTTTTTTTTTTTTTTTTTGTTTTTTTATCCTTGATGCTATTTAAACTTGTGCTGGTTACTTCCTTGGTGGATTATACATGCAATTATTTTTGCCCTTGTTCTAGGTTGTCAAAGTGTCTACAGCAGAGCTCTTACCCGCTAACCCTGATATCCTTGAGGGCGTGGATGATCTTATGCAGCTTAGTTATTTAAATGAACCTTCTGTACTTCATAATATTAAGCACAGATATGCTCAGGATCTGATTTATGTGAGTAGGATATAATTCTGATGGTCAGGCAATTGCTTTGCGAACCAATTTTATGTCTCCTTTTTGCTTGTCTTTGAGTGGCGCTTGTGTTTCCTTCCTCAGAGTAAAGCAGGTCCAGTTTTGATTGCTGTCAATCCCTTCAAAGAAATTCCGATTTATGGAAATGAAATTCTCACTTCTTACAAGCAGAAGGCTAAGGATAGCCCTCATGTTTATGCTATAGCAGATGCTGCTTATAATGAGATGATGAGAGGTGGATGAATCATTTGTTACCTTTTACATTTTGTGTTTGAAGTTAGTATTGCTTCTGAGAGTTCCTTTCTTGTTTCATTTGGCTGCTGTTTTGCAGATGAAAAGAACCAGTCTATAATCTTAAGGTTCATTGCCCTTTCTTTCATTAATGTAGTCTATTTTGCACCTTTTCTTTTAATTCATTGATGGAGTCTATTTTGGAGCTTCTCAATGCTATTTTCCCTTGGTGTATTTTTTTTAATCACTTGTGGCATGTTCTCTTGGACTATTGGGTTTTTAAGTGCCCCTTTCATGTTTCTTGAGTACTTGAGACACTTCTGTTGCTCTGAAGAGTCACTTTTAGTATGTATCTTGCAGCGGTGAAAGTGGAGCTGGGAAAACCGAGACAGCGAAGTATGTTATGCAGTACTTGGCTGCTCTTGGTTGTGGCAATGACAGTATGGGGTATGAAATCCTTCAAACAAATTTTATACTTCAAGCATTTGGGAATGCAAAAACATCCAGGAATAACAACTCCAGTAGATTTGTAAGTTGTCACCAATTTTTCTTCTTGTTGGATTAGTTACTCCCGGATCTGTTGTTTTTGCAATTTGGTTTATAGATAATTCTCAATTGGTGCAGGGAAAGTTGATCGAAATTCATTTTACTGCATCAGGAAAGATTCATGGTGCTAAAATCCAAACTTGTAAGTATAGTTAAGTTGGATTGATTGTTGTTATTACCCTGCCATTTGACTGTATTTAGGTGCTGACTGACTTGATTCACTCATGTATATTCAAACACTATTTGGTGATGGTAATCTTGAATAGTTCTACTAGAAAAGGCAAGTAGAGCTTCTAAGTTTCTTAGCTTTTCAGAATGTCAATTAGCATCACCATCCAAATCTGAAATTACAATGTCTCCTTTGACCAGTCAAGAGTAGTCCAGCTTGCCAACGATGAAAGATCATACCATATCTTCTATCAACTTTGTGCTGGTGCTCCTTCGACTCTTAGAGGTATGTTTTTACATTATGCAACCTTGCTTGGGATGGAATGCATACATTTGGTCTTTTACAGAACAGAAAGGGTTAAACAAGTAGTATTGACATAATGCTACTCGGGCTAATAGTTTCTCAAGTATCTATAACTATCTTCATAGTCTAAATTAGGAAGAAGTGAAGGACCTTTGTGGAAAAATCAAAGCTGTTTTTTTGCTGAAAAATTCTTGTGGGGAAAATGATAGTAGTAGTACTTGTTCAAACATGGTTCTTTTTTTGAGTAAGAAAATTGCAGTCCACATCCTTCCCAACAAAAAAAGAACATTTGTAAAGATGTTTCCTAGTGTTCGTCATATTCAATTTTGCTTTATTTTTCATTTAGACAACAGTCTCTCCCGCCAAGCTCAAGTTTTTATTTTTCATGGACCTGTTTTGCATCCAAAAAATATCTCCTCTTTCACTTTGCCGGGCAGGGTTTTTGGGAATCTGTATTACTGAAGTACTTTCCCTCTTAGATTATTGTTATTACCTCTATTTCACTTGTTGGTTGAAGCCTATAAATCCATGTTGTGCATTCTGATTAGCATTTTTTTTCCTTTTATGTAATATTCCTGCTTAATCAATGTCTTTACTTATTATGTTGTCGTTTTTAGAATATAATGCATCTGCATTTTTTCATAAATTGGAAACAGCTCCTTATTTTCTGTCAAATGAACACATTTTCCTGCTAGATCTTCCAATTGTTTGAGCCATCTTTATATGTGACTTTTGCTGGCGAAAAATAATTGTAAAGACACAAACACACTGAAATTTATTAATGGTCAATCATAGATAATAGCTGACCTTGATTATTTTGGGATTAAGGCTTTTTTGTTGCTTTCAGTCATAAATTCTCATGTCACTCAATGGCTGATAGATTGTTTACAGCTACTTTAAAAAAAAAGATAAACCTATTCCATGTGTTCTCTACTTCTATGCTCTAGCCTGCAATTGATTCATATGGTGGATCATTTCTTGTCTTCTCTGCAGATAGACTGAACCTTAGAATGGCTAGTGAGTACAAGTATCTTAACCAGAGTGAGTGCTTGGTAGTTGATGGTGTTGATGATGGCATGGAGTTTCATAAGCTAGTGGTAATGCAAATAGTTACATGTTACTGTTGCTATTTTTGAAGCCCGCTGTCACTTCATTTCATATCATGGTCACAAACATCCATCATTCTTTTTTCTCATCTCCTCAGGATGCCTTGGACGTAGTTCAAATTTGCAAAGAAGATCAAGAGCAGGCATTTGCAATGCTTGCTGCAGTATTATGGCTTGGAAACATATCGTTTCAAGTAATTGACAATGAAAATCATGTAGAGGTATTCACTAATGAAGGTAATATTGGTATCATTTTGAGTAAATTAAATTGCCAGCTCTCAGTACTTGCCAATAACAGACAACACCATAAATGAAAGTGGGATTTCCTTACTTGATTAGCATGTCTTTATTCATCATAAAAAAGGCACAAGTATGACTCTCCTCAGAAGACTAGTTGAATCTGTTAATTATATTAAGAGTTGGTGTCCACGTAACACTCACAAGAAGAATATTTTCATGGAAAGGATGGAGTAATAAATATGGTCCTGGATTTCCAATTCAAGTTTGGATGCATAATCATATGTGCAATTGCATCTTAAGAGTTATCATGCTGAAACAGTATTTGCATGTTCAACATATGGAAAGTGTTTGTATGTGTGTTGATATAAGAATTCAGTAGAATGAGTGGAATAGCTCTGTCTAATGATTTTGATAAAAAATGGATCTTCAAACATGTGCACTGCATGAGGCAATGCTACATTCATGAAATGGTATCACTTATGGTGCTTTTTCTGAAATATGACTGATTCCTTTTCTTTTCCTTTTTGCAGCTGTAGAAAATGCTGCCAGGCTAATAAATTGCCGTGCCCAGGACCTGATGTTAGCTCTATCAACCCATAAAATCCAAGCTGGAAATGATTTTATTGCTAAAAATTTGACAATGCAAAAGGTGTTTTTAGTTCTTGATTTGAAAATAAAGTTACCCTTGTATTACTCCAACATTGCTGTATATTTACCTAACAATACACATTGATTTAAAGACTCAGTATCATCTTCTTCACAGGCTATTGATAGAAGAGATGCATTGGCAAAGTTTATCTATACCAGGTTGTTTGAGTGGCTTGTGGTACAAATAAACAAGTCAGTTAAAGTGGGGGAGCTGAGTACTGGGAGATCCATAAGTATCCTTGATATCTATGGTTTTGAGTCATTTAAGGTATATAAATTGTATCTATCCGTTTGGTGGTCTTTTAGTGCCATAAACCTGTGTCCCTGATGATAACCTCTTTACATTTTCAGAATAATAGCTTTGAGCAATTCTGCATAAATTATGCGAATGAGAGGCTGCAACAACATTTCAACCGGCATCTATTTAAACTCGAGCAGGAGGTAAGCATCTCATATCAAAGCAAAATCAACATTGGGTGTTATAATGGAAGAAGCCTTCATGATGGTGCAAAATGCTATGAACGATATTTTCATATATGAACTTATTCTCTCTATTTCTTCAGAGTCAGAATATTTTCGTATCATCTCTAATCAATGAAAATGAAATGAATATGCTTTGCTTTCTAGACACACTTTTTGTAAGAGGGAGTTTTAAAAGCAAATTAAGGAGTATATGCCACTAAGTATACTGCATAACTATAGGCATGGAACAAATATGACTTCGATGCAGATTACTGCAACTCCTTTGTTAAAGCATACAAGTATGTAGTTTCTGTGCTAACTTTTAAGTTGCATGTAAAAAATCTAGTGTATTTATGAACTGTGGAAAGAGTCACATTTCAGGTCAATGATGCTTTGATCACACCAACTAATTATCGCAAACCATTCCCCAATTTTCAAACATGCATTTTTTTCTGTTCCTTTGATATAAAGTTTCAATGACATTTTGGTTGTTTTTCTCTCTTTCCCCTACCATGTTAAGTATTCTTGAGATGTTCATTCAAATTTGACTATCTTAAAAAGTCCCAGTGACATTTCATTCATTAATTGCAGGAGTATGAAGAGGATGGGATTGATTGGACTAAAGTTGATTTTGAAGATAACCAAGAGTGCTTGAATCTGTTTGAGAAGGTATTTTAACCGCTTCTTGTTTCTTTGTCCTTCATGTGCACCTATAGATTTCTCCTTGATATATGAAATCAGAATGTTTGCCTTATATATGAAGTGGCCACTCTTTAATTATTTTGGTTGTTGCAGAAACCCTTAGGGTTACTATCTTTATTGGATGAGGAATCAAATTTCCCGAATGCCACTGATTTGACCTTCACCAATAAGCTTAAGCAATACTTCAATGATAATCCTTGCTTTAAAGGTCAAAGAGGGAGGGCTTTTGGTGTATGTCATTATGCTGGAGAGGTGAGTTATAACTTACTTCTGAGAAGCTATGATTTTTTGTACTGTTGAAATTTTCAAGTCAGATTGGCAACTGTAGTTCTATATGGGTATTTGTTTGTTCTTAGAGCTAGAGTTGAAATCTATACATGTATGACAGCTCATAATTTACTAATGAAAAATCATACATGGTGACAACAATAACAAGAATTGATTACAACAAAAGTTAATCAAAGTTACAAGGAGGTCAGTAAATACACATCTAATATCATTGAAAATTTTCAATCCTTGAACTGTTCCTGATTGTGCAGATATTTCCTTATATCCACCCTTTTCATGCTTTTCTCTCTTATGATTCATGTTTTAAATTTAACTATCAACAATTCTGGAAACAAATGGAAATAAAATGAAGTATTATATGATGTGGGATAACTGAAAATGTAACATGTGCTGTATATCTTTTTGGTTGTAGTTCTTTCTTCCAGGAATTTCTTTTGATTAAGTAGTTGATTAGATAATAGGAAACAAGTATATTGAAGCATATAATCATGTTCAATCAATTGTTGCAAATTTGGATCTTCTTGTAAAATAAAGTTACAATGATGAAATACTGTTGAGCTTTTACCATCATTTTATGTGGTAGTAATGGATGCCAAAAACTTAAAAAGCAAAATCTTGATGGCGGAACTCATTTGTTCTACATCTAAAATCTTAATGTTTGTTTACATCATAGCACAAGATAGGTAATTTCTATAATTAAAATTGCTTTAAGTTTTTTATTTTTATAGAGGGTACTTTGTAATATATTTAGCAAATCTTTCTCTCATTTGTTTGAGTAATGTCTCCAGTTGTTAGCTAAAAGTTACATTTGACTCTGATCTGTTGAAAATATTATTCTTTATTTGGGCTACTCGATTCATGCAGGGTTCTGAACATTTGAGCTGATAATATTTAAAGATTTTACTAATATTTGGATTTTGATCAGGTTGCATATGATACAAATGGCTTTCTGGAAAAGAATCGAGATCCAATGCACTCTGAATTCATCCATCTGCTGTCATCAAGTGGTTGCCAATTACCAAAACCTGCTAGTCTATCCTGCCAATCTGGTGAATTGGAATCCTCAATGCAAAGTGTCTCTACAAAGTTCAAGGTAATAATTATTCTTCTGGCAATGGTATCAACCATATTATTGTATCTGTGCTCTTGCAATAATTTGTATTTTGCAAATCTTGAGTGGTATTTTGTTCCTGTAGAGTCAACTCTTCAAGCTAATGCACCAGTTGGAGAAAACCACACCTCACTTCATTCGCTGCATAAAACCAAATGCCAAGCAATTTCCTGGCCTATATGAAGATGATCTTGTCTCCCAGCAACTTCAATGTTGTGGTGTTTTGGAAGTTGTAAGGATTTCAAGATATGGGTATCCTACTCGTATGACGCATCAAGAATTTGCAGGAAGGTACAATAAGACAAATTTCTCAGTTCTCCAATAATTTCTCTTTTAAAGTTTATATTTCCTATCATAACCCATCATGTAATTTAGGTATGGTTTCCTACTAAAGGAGACAAATTTATCTTGGGATCCATTAAGCAAGTCAGTTGCTATTCTTAAAAAAATCAATTTCCTCCCTGATATGTACGAAGTTGGTTGCACCAAAGTGTACCTTCGAATGGGCCAGGTATGTGCTGGTGTTATTTTCATTGTTAATGTTTTGTTATGTCAAATTTCTTTATTTTATTTCTTTGAATATGCTAGTTTTGGATTTTGTTTGCTTTGTTTTAATATCTAGAAGTTGCAATTCATTTTTTTTAGCATTGGATTGTCTTTATATTTAATAGCAATTGCTTGGTCTAGTAAAAAGCTCTTCAATAGATCCAAGCTTGTCAAGCTCTTCAATAGATCCAAGCTTGAGCTACTTTTAGAATATTGATTTCTCAAGCTTTCAGATCCAAGCTTGAGTTACTTTTGATGAGGAGCCAGAGGGAACAAACCTCAACTTGTCTTGACTTGATTTGTTTGTGCCTAGTTGACGTAGCGGAAACCTGTGATTGAATTACGAATAAAGAACATCGTCCTTATCCTGATTTGCTAGATTCCACAAGCAGTAACAAGAACTCGAATCCATGAGCAATTAAGAATAATGTTTTCAAAAAAAGAAAATTATTATTCAAGATGCAATTAAGGTTGGGCATCTTTTGACATGGTTTCCAATGTCGCACTTCAATTGTGGCCAATAGTAGCGTTCTTTCGCAAGGGCCACGGTTTTGTCCTGTTCGAGGTGTCCCCCCAATCCTCCTCCGTGTAGCTCATGAATTATCTGCTCTCTCAATGAGCTCCTAGGAATGTATAATTGATTTCCCCGAAACAAGTATCCCTCGTGCACATGCATCCCTTCATGAGATAGACCTTGCTGACACCTGCTCCAGATGCTGCTGAAATCTTCATCTCCTGCATATAAGTCTTTGAGACACTCAAAACCTATGACTTCAGTCTACAAGGTGGTGAGCAGAGACACCTTTCTACTTAGGGCATCTGAGACCCTATTCAACAGTCCTGACTTGTGCCTTAAAGTGAAGGTGAATCACTGGATGAAAGCAACCCAAGGAGCATGCATTCGGTTCACATTAGTCTGGTTGTTAATGAATTTCAGTGCCTGGTGATCACTGAAAAGGATGAATTCTCTTTGTACTAGGTAGTGCTCCCAGACCTTCATAGCTTGAAATACAACATACAATTCAAGTTCATATGTGGACCATTTCCTGCGAGCTTTACTAAGCTTCTCACTATAGAATACGATGAATTCTCTTTGTACTAGGTAGTGCTCCCAGACCTTCATAGCCTGAAATACAACATACAATTCAAGTTCATATGTGGACCATTTCCTGCGAGCTTCACTAAGCTTCTCATTGTAGAATGCAATGGGTCTGTTTTCTTCCCAATGCCAACGATAGAGGCATCGCAATCTACCTCGAATAGCTTATCAAAATCTGGCAACGCTAGAATCGAGGCTGATGCTAATTTTTCTTTAATTAGTGCAAAGCTGAGTTCGGCTTTAGGTCCCCAGCAAAATTTCCCCTTCATCATGCATTCTGTGATTGGTGCAACAATTCGGCTAAAATCCTTGACGAACCTGCGATAAAATGTGGCCAAACCATGAAAACTTTGTATTTCACCGATATTTTTTGGAGTAGGCCAATCCTGAATGGTTCGTAATTTCTCTTCATCAACTTTAATCCCATCAGCACTCACAACAAACCCCAGAAATACTAGACTGCTAGTCATGAATCTACACTTGGTCAAATTAACATATGATTTGTTATGTTGCAGAACTGGAAATACCTCTCTTAAGTGTTGAAGGTGGTCGGATTCACTTCAGCAATATATCAATATGTCGTCGAAGTACTCTACCATGAAGTTGCCAGTGAATGGTTTGAGTACTTGATTCATTAATCTCATGAAAGTGCTCGGGGCATTGGACGACCCAAACAGCATCACCAATCACTCGTATAATCCCTCTTTTGTTTTGAACGCGGTCTTCCACTCATCCCTGGTCTGATTCGAATATGATGGTATCCACTCCGTAGATCATTTTTTTAGAAGATCTTGGAACCTTATCAAGCATATCCTCTAGTCGAGGGATGGGAAATCGATACTTAATGGTGATCTTATTGATAGCCCGGCTGTCGATGCACATACGCCAGCTTCCGTCTTTCTTTGGCACGACTAAGGCTGGCATTGCACAAGGGCTCATGCTCTCTTGAACCAATCCCTTCCTGATCAGCTCTTCTACCCGTTCCTACAGGACAATACCTTCCCTTGGACTCATCCGATAGTGGGGACGATTCAAAAGGCTAGCTCCGGGAATTAAGTCAATGTGATGCTGGATATCACGCATGGGTGGCAACCCTCTGGTAACTCCATGGGTATTATAACTTGGAATTCTGCTAGTAAGGACTGTAGTGCCTTTGGAATATTGGGATTGATGGTCCTAATTTCACAACCAATTATAATAGCAAAAGCCTCACTGTCCTTATTGATGTCGGCTAGAAATGTACTCCCATCGACCAACAATATTGGTTTCCCATGCACTCTTGGTCCCGATAGAGAGAAATCTTCTTTGAGGGGACCTAGTATCACTTTCTGCCCTTTGCTCATGAAGATGTAGACATTATCCTTGCCCTTGTAGGTGATATCCACGTCATATTACCAGGGTCTGCCTAGGATCATATGACATGCATCCATCTCAACAACTTCACAAACAATTTCATCCACGTAATTCTTCGCAATAGAGAATTGGAAACGATAGGTTTCAGTCACCTTTGTCTCTGCACCTCTCTTGATCCAGCCAATCTTGTAGGGTGCAAGGTGTTTTTCTGTTTTTAGGCCTAGCTTTGTCACCATGGTTTTAGAAATGATATTCTCGCTGCTACCACTGTCAATGATAACATCACACACCTTTCGATTTACAGTGCACCGTGTTCGAAATATATTGTGTCGTTGTGATGGGTCCTCTAGTTTTGGTGCTAACATAATCCTCCTAACTACCAGCGCCTAGGAGAGTAGTTTTCCCTCATCTCCCCCGGTGATATCTTGTTCTTTGTATGTGTACTCATCCTTTACCTCAGCTCCTTCTGCCTCCAAGTCTGTTTCTTCACCTGGCTCAAATCAAATTTACTACTCCTTATCTTGGGCACTGATTTGATTTATGCCCCTGTTGGCCGCATTTGTAGCATTTATCTGAAGTTGGTCTGGAATATGGATTCCTTGGTGCTTTAGGGGGTACTCCCACCGTGGGTGCCAGGTGAGTTCTACTACTGCTTGGCCCCTTTGTAGGGTTGGACATGGAAAGTGGTGGAATTAAGGGAAACTTCCCTTTATGTGCTGAAGTTTGCATGGGATCAAATGGGGGCCTGGTCGCACCTGTTGATCTTGTCCACTCCAATTGAGCTTCAACTTTCGTAGCCAAGTTAATGGCTTCTGTTAATGAGTAGATGGTGTGCATAGAGATTCGGTCTTGTATATTGCAGCGCAATCCTCCCACAAATTTGGTGACTTGTTGGGCATCCGTTTCCAACAGGTTATTTCGAGATGATAATCTGTGGAATTCTTCCACATAGGCTTGAACAATCCTGCTCCCTTGCTTGCAATTCTGGTATTGTTGAACAATTCTGGCGACTTGTTAGGCATCCATTTCCAACAGGTTATTTCGAGATGATAATCTGTGGAATTCTTCCACATAGGCTTGAACAATCCTGCTCCCTTGCTTGCAATTCTGGTATTGTTGAAACAAAATCTGCTCATAATCAGGTGGTAAATACCTGTATCGCAGTAGGCGTCTCATCTTAGCCCAGGACTGGATCATTCCTTTTCTCTGCCTCAGTCGAGTGAGTTGTAGTTGTTCCCACCATGTAGATGCTCCTCCCATCGGCCGATAGGCTACCAGCTTTACCTTTTGTCTTCAGGGATCTCCATGTAGTCAAAAAATCTCTCCACCACAGCTAACCAACCAAGGAACCCCTCAAATCTGAAGTTGTCCGTTAAAACTGGGGAGATCCATCTTCATTCGAAATGATTGATGTTCCCGATCTCTCATATGATGGTAGTCTGGTCGATTGGGTCGTAATAGGTGCTCGGCATATTCCTCATCATCACTCAGCTCTTCCTCGGGGGCTAGCTGTCCCCGTGGGATTGGGTGGCGATCATGAACATGGTCAACTCTGCCTCCATGGTTCTCACGAACCCTCTCACCTTCACGCTGCTGATTAAATCCAGGGTTTAACCTAGCAAGGGTTGTTTGAATGGCTTGCAACGCTTGCTGAGTTTCGCGCTGGAAAGTTCTAAACTTAGCTTGGGTGATTACGTTGTTTCCTGGATTCTGCCATTAAGGGCTTCTGGATCCTCCCGCTGATTTGCCATCCGAGCGGTAAGGCTTTGATACCAACTGACGTAGCGGAAACTCGTGATTGAATTACGAATAAAGAACACCGTCCTTATCCTGATTTAACCAACTGACGTAGCGGAAACCTATGATTGAATTACGAATAAAGAACATCGTCCTTATCCTGATTTGCTCGATTCCACAAGCAGTAACAAGAACTCGAATCCACGAGCAATTAAGAATAATGTTTTCAGAAAAAGAAAATTCTTATTCAAGATGTTTTAATCAAAAGATAGATGATCCCAGTGGTTTGGTTGCTTTCCTATTTATAAGCTACCAAACCTTAACTGTCATACAAAATTACAGAATTAAAATAGGAAAGAAACTAGGGGTAACAGACAAATCCCCGCAAACTAGGACTGAAGTCCTTAACAATAACAGAAATAAAGAAAATCTATATTAATAAAGTAACTGCAGCTGGTCCTTCCTGCCTGGTAGTGATCTGATCGTGGTTCATTCCATAATAAGCTCTTCATCGTGATTCATTCCTTAACAATTTCCTCGTCTGCGTGGACTCCCGTGAGCTCTGCTTCTATAACCAGCTGTCCTGCATCACTAGTGCCAATATATTATGCTATATATAGATGCTGCCATAATACTGGTTGGTTGATTTCTGCAAAGAATTGTTGTGCTTTCTAGCCTTGGTTGGCTGTTCCTTTAATTAATGAATGCTTATATGTATTCTAGTAACAATATTAGTATTTTTATCCAAAAAGGAAATGACGCAAAAAAATTGCAAGTGGCTGGACAAGATAGGGTTTGTGGGGCTCATCTCTGCTCTTGCATGTAACATTTATGTGAACAGCTGGTGGTGTACAATCTATATGACATTGTTACACAATTAAGACTAAAACAATGTTGAAGTCACACATAACATGACTAATGAATCTAATGCCTGATGAAGCGGTGTTTTATCCAGGAACTTGAACACACTAGTTTGATGCTACTTCTAGGAATTGATTTAAGTGTAATAGTTTTTGCTTGTAACAAGATTTTCATGTTTGATTGGTTCCTTGACATATCATATTGTTGGCTCACAGATTGAGAGATTGGAAAAGCAAAGAAAACAATTTCTGGTAGATATTGTTGAGGTTCAAAAGTATTTTCGTGGCGGTCAGGCCCGCCGACATTTCCGTGAACTTAAACAAGGAGCGGTGATACTACAATCATGTAATGCACATCTCCTTCTAGTTGCTTTCAGTGTCTCATCTTGGAATTTTATTATTTGTTAAGTCTTGCTATTCTATCATTTTCTGGACAGCTTTTGCTTTGCACCATACATATACAAATTGAATTTTATGTCTTTTGGAGTGTGTTGTCCTTGGTGATCACATGTGTTTTTGCTATATGAAAACAAAATAAGTTGTTTTGGCCACTTTTAGCATAGTTTGTTCATTTGTGATGGATGTTGGGGGACATATTATTGATTTTGTCAGTATTTTCTGCTTAGCCTTTGATTCAAATAACTATTGAAATACAGGTATCCGTGGTGAAAACACGAGAAGGAAATACAATCACATGATAAAGAGGCGCACAACTAATGCTCCTCTAGCAGTTGATGATCAACTAGTGGCAGCTCTATATTTACAATCAGGTAAATGTTCTATTGTTTATTGAGCATTTTGCACTTTTTTTTCTTGGTAGATACAGTATTCTCACCATTTGTTTATGTAGTCATCCGTGGGTGGCTGGCTCGAAAGCAGTTCAACAGTATGCATAAAATGAAGCAGTTAACTCATGAGAATTCAAATTCCAAAAGAAAACCAGGCAAGAAGATTTTAGAAGTGAAGGTACACATTAATGTAATTATTATGTTTCAACTTGATTTAGTCATCATTTTTCCTATTGTTGAAATGTTTTGGTGGTCACTAGCTTTCCTAGATATAACATACAAAAATCTTGCATGCATTTGTTTTTCTGTGCACCCACACATATAGTTTTAATTGCTTGTTATGGCTGGTTGGCTGGCTCATTTGTTGAATTTCCAAATACATCCTTTTTTTCTAGCTATATAGTCTTCAATTTTTTTTTTATATAGATAGATCGATACCTTATCATGTCTTTCACTCAACTTTAGGTGTTTTACCTTTTCCTTGTCATGTCTTTCAGTCTACTTGTGGCTGTTTCTTCTGGAATGTTGATATTCAATTAAACAATCTTCTGAATAAATAAACACATTTACTGTCTTTGATGGATGAACTATAATCCATTATAATTGAAAACATAGAAGCAACAAATTTCTTTTATTTTTACATTCATCAAACTATCCCTTATATCCAAGATAAAAACTCTATAGAAAAGTAGACTAATGAGGATCCCTACAGTTAGGACCCTATATATAAGAAAGTAAACTAATAATAATCCTTATAATTAGGCTCTGCATTATTTCCATTTATGTGCTATTTACAACCTGTTGATAAAATTGGTTTGAATACCCTTTCTCCTGGGTTTCTTTGTCTTATATAGATCCGAATGTATTCTATACAAGGTAAGTATTAATAAAAAATCAAATCTCTAAATTAATACAAAATCAAATCCTGTAACTGAATACAATTAAATCGCAATTAAATCCCGTGACATCCTCCCTCAATCTACTAACATCAATTTGTCAACTAAGAATTGATGTCGGTGTCGAGACAACTTTAGTAAAAATGTCTGCAGTTTGATGTTCGGTGGAAATATGAGGAAGTGTAATTACATGTCTATCAAAGGATTCACATATCGAATGACAGTCAACCTCAATATGTTTCATACGCTTAAGAAAAACAGGATTAGCAGCAATCTGAATTGCACTAATATTATCAACATGAAAAGGAGTGGAATGAAGCTAAGAAAAACCAAGTTCACACAATAATCCACAAAGCCATGTGATCTTAGAGTACGCGGAAGACATAGCACGATATTCAGAGTCTGGAGGATTTGGAAACTCTATCTTGCTTCTTACTCTTACAAGAAATGAGTGCATTGCCTAAAAACATGCATTAGTCAGTAACAGAGCGACGAGTATCTGTACATCCATCCCATGTAGCATCACTATATCCTATTAACTGCAAGGAAGATTCTTTAGGAAAGAACAACCTGCGTGGATAGGTGCTTTCAGGTATCGAATAATGCGACGAACAATGACAAGTTGAAGGTGTTGAGGGGCCTACATAAATTGACTGACTTATTGCACCGGAAACCAAATGTCAAGATGAGTAATCATCAACTAGTTCAAACTCCCAACTAGTTGCTTATACAAGGATAGATCGAATAGAAGCTTGCATGCCTCCTGACTAAGTGTAAGATTGACCTCCAAGGGAGTAATGATAGAATTACCCAATTGGAGACCAGCTAATGAAATGACATTCGCCGTGTATTTATGATGTAATAATGTATCAGCCGGAGTAATTTGGACCTCAAGGCCAAGAAAGTATTGTAAGGGACTTCGATCTTTCATGTGAAAGGAGGCTTTGAGATGTTGTAATTGTGTAAGTAACGCAGAATCAGAGCCACTAATCACAATATCATCAACATATATTAGAAACAATACAATTTCTGTAGGCGTCTTACGAATAAACAAAGATAAATCAAACTGGCAATAAAGTGAAAAGCAAGCATGGTAAAGCGAAATTTATCAAACCATGCTTGCGGAGCTTGTTTCAAACCATATAAGGATCGACTTAGTCGACAAACCTCCGAGGAAGGTGTAGTAAACATGCCAGGAGTTGGAGACAGATTTCTTCCTTCAAATCCCCATGTTGAAATGCATTCTTCACATCCATATGTTTGAGATACCACTCTTGTGACGCAACAAGTGTCAATATAGTCCGTACTGTAGTCATTTTAGCAACAAATGCAAATGTCTTTTCATAATCAAAACCATATTCCTATCGGTTCCCAATAGCCCTAAGGCAGGTGTTATATCGGTCCAATGATCCATTAGTCTTAAACTTGACAGAGCATATCCATTGACACCCAATAAGTTTGACACAAGAGGTACAAGTCACAAGATCACAAGTGTAATTGTCTTGAAGAGCTTGGATTTCTTCTTGCATGGCTTGTTGCCAGCAGGCCTAGGTAGTTGCCTGAGTATAAGAGAAAAGAACAGAAACAAAAGGAATGAGACATGTATCCCCCCCTGAGTCAGAGCATAAGATTTTGATACAAGTACTGAATTGTGTCGCGACAAGCATAACAAATCTTTGAAAAACAGAGAATGTCAGCTTTAGATCGAAGAAAATAGATCTAAGTAAATCAATTGTAATAATCGATAAACGTCACAAAATAACGATATTGCTCGTGAGAAATAACAGGACTGACACCCTAAATATCAGTATGCATAATTTCAAAACAAGTGGAAGCACGACTACCATGCACAAGAAAAGGTAAAAGTCACAATCAAAAGATGAGGAAAAAGAATTATTATTGCCCAAAAAAAAACAATTTAAAAAGATGAGTTAAGACAACAGAATTAGGATGATCCAATTTTTTTGTCATACTTGATTATTTTTGGCAGTAGCCATACAAGCAAAAGAAACAACATTAAGAATAGAAAAGTATAGAGGAAAAAGACAGCCCGTGATCACAGTTCCCGACACCTAATCCTGCACAACACAACCACCACGAGAGAAATGAACATCACAATTATTATTCACCAATTGTCCAACAGAAATCAAGCTGGTAGCTAATTTAGGAGAGAAAAACATTTTTAATTCCCAACGCCTAATCCTGCACAACACAACCCCCAAGAGAGAAATGAACATCACATTTACTATCCACTAATTGTCCAACAGAACTCAAGTTGGTAGATAATTTTGGAGAGACAAAAGCATTTTTAAATGGACCCAAATTACCAATAACAAAAATAGGAAGTGTACTACCATCAACAAATTGAATAGATTGTACGCCGTCATACTCGTGAACATCACGGAGTTCCGTCATCTTATTAATTATATAATTAGCACCCGAATCAACAATCCAAGAAGTGGAGGTACGAGTTGTACCTTGTAGTCCTAAAGCCGTAAAACCTAGATAGTCATCTGTTGAACCATAGTAGGTTTGAGAACAGATGAATCAGAGCTTACAGAGGGGAGCGCAAAAGACGAGGCTTGGATATTTGCTTGAAAAGCTTGAGATTGGCAATTCTGAGCTCGTACCCCATAATCTTTGATGAAATGACTTGATTTCTTGCAGTAGTTACAAACTTTTTTTGGACAGTGATGAGCAATGTGACTAAGCTCTTTGCAACTGAGACACTGCAACTTGTGCGTTCCTCTCCATTGTGCTGCATAGGCTACAATCACAAGCTTAGAAAAAACTTTCCCAGAAGTCATACCCATCTGAGTGGATAATCGTTGCTCACACAATAAATCCCCCAAGCCGATATCCAAGGAAGGAACCGGATCACGATTCAGTAAACTAGCTCTAACATGGTCAAATTCAGGACAAAGCTTCATAAAAAATTGATCACGTTGACTCTCAGCATGAACCGCTTAAAGAGCCACAAGAACTACAGTGAGAATATTAGCATGAATAATAGCAAAATACTCGCTCCAGATATTAATAAAATCAGAATAAAATTGTTCAATGGTTAAGTTACCTTGACTATAACTGCTAATCTCCAACTGGAATTTTTGAGCACTATAATCTTGATGATAAATGCGGTGTAAATAGGTCAACATAGCTTGAACCGTAGTGAAACACCAAAGATTGGCAACAAGATGAGGCTCAATTGTTCCTAATAGCTAAGAAATCACGTTACATCCTGAACCTCCTATTGGGAAAATTCCTTTTCATTAGTGAGAATTTGGGCAGAGCTATCAATATGTTGTTGTAATTCTTTTTCTTTGTAGAACATTTTAAATTGGAATTCCCACGTAGAATTTTTTTCAATAAAACGAATAAAATTATTTTCCATAGACATGATGCAAATTTCTGGGAAATCAGCCATAGTCCAAATGTTAATCCAATTAATTAAACAAACCCTTCTAATAAGACCTCAAAAAATTACTTTCTTAAGAAACAATCCCGACCCAACACCCAATAGTGAATGAAGGCCCAAAATAAAAAGCCCACGTGGAAAACAACATAGAGCTACAAAACAAAAGGAAATGCAAGGCCCACATGTCAACGGAACAAAGGCAATTTCAATGCCTATGTGTCAACAGGTCTTCTTCAATAACTCCCATAGAGCAGAAAGTCATCTTCTGCAACTAATTTGACAACAAACTAGTCACCATAGAACATAAGACACCATAGAGAGGGTTAAACAACTCGCCGAAATCCACTAGAAAATCACTAAAAAATCATTAGAAAATCGCTGAACTCCACCTTAGGAAAGAACACAAAACAGTACAGCGACAACCACAACCAAGAAACCCACAAAAAAAGGTTACATTTTTTGCAGTTGGCAATATCGATTTATACTTAAGCTTTTGAGCAGAGTTATTTTGAGAATAGTTTTATCGAACAAAATCCTAGATTTTCTTAGTTGTGCTAAAAAAAAATTATTGATCATATGAGGCTTAACAGATCCAAGTATCCTTGAAACAATTTTAGCTAGAATAAGTTGGAGTTGTAGATGATCCATCAAGATGACCCCACAATTCCTTCCCTTTCACAAACATACGAAACTGAAATTCCCAACTGACATAATTTTTGCCATTGAGGTGAGCAAAAAACGTTTCCCTTGACATCACAGAGATGCAAAACTAGAAAATTCAAAAACCTAGAAAAATAATTTTTTTTGTTGCTGATGATGAGAACTCGTGACGAGAATGAAAAGTCACAAAATAGAAAGATGAAACTCAAAACTAGAAAACTAGCTCTGATACCATGTTAGAAAGGTTTTTTCGATTCGATACCTCTAATTGGAGAGATTCATATTAGTAAGTGGAAAAACATATTCCTTAATTACAACCTAAAATAATTAGTTAATAAAAACTTTCCATATGTACATCGTTGACAACAAATATTCTTTAGCATTATCACTGCGAAATGTATGGATGGAAATATTAAATTGAGTTTTAAGTATAAAAGGCATAAAAATAAGAAAACAACTTAGAATGACTTTTCAATACGTATAACCAAGTCACACGAGTAATTATCAACAAAAGTAATGAAATATTTAATTTTAGTTTAGAGGAAATTGGACAAGGACCCCGAACACTGGAATGAACTAATTCAAAATGAATATTTGCTCTTTAATTGACTAGAGGATGAGAATGAAGACGATGGCGTTTGGCAAACTGACACAACTCAATCTAACAAAGATACCCTACTAAACTATGGACAAAGTTGCTTTAGCACATGTAGCGAAGGATGACCCAACCGACAAGGCACCTCAAGAGCGGTTGTTACACCATAACTCATATCCTTTACCTGTAATCTTCATCATAAGATCCTAAAATAAACAATAATTAGGAAAGAATAAAATGCAACAATTAAGCGCACGAGTAAGTGTGCTTACATAATTAAATTAAATTAAATTAAAGGACAACAAAGGTAAATATAGAATAAATGATAGAGAAATTAAAAGAGTTGGTAATTGTGTTAGATCCAAGAACACAAGATGTTGACCTATTTGCAAAAGTAACATTAAAGGTGGACGTATGTGACTGAAAAGTAGAAAAAAGACTTGAATTACTTGTCATATGATATTTGACACCATAATCAATGTCTCATTTAAAGGATGAGAAAATAAGATAAAGTATTCGGTGTACCCGACCCGTCAATGGTAGGAACATGAGTAGATGAAGACTTTAAAGATTCTTGGTATTGAGAGAACTTGACAAATTCATCTGCAAGGATGAAAACTATTTTTTTAGATGTATCATTGGTAGATGTAATATCAGTCGAGTGAGTTTTCTGAATTTTGTTTTGTCCTCTACAATCACGCTTCATATGTCATGATTTATGATAATAATGACACGATCCATCCTGAATCCTATGTACGATCAAAACTACTTACCCCTCCTTTGTTACCATCTTTGTAATGTGATTGTCCAGCTTTATACTTATTAGTTCGAATGAAAAGTACACCACTATACTAGACAAGTGTTAAGAAGCTGATTTCTTCTGCCTGTCCAGGTCATACCACAAGAGCAGGTTGACATTCAGGGTTCAATTTTAGCTGAGCTCCAAAAAAGGGTTGTTAAAGCAGAAGTAACAGTTGCACAGAAGGAGGAGGAAAATGGTGCACTGAAAAATCAATTGCAACAGAACGAGAAAAGATGGTTGGATTATGAGGCGAAGATGAAAGCAATGGAAGAGATGTGGCAAATGCAAATGGCATCATTGCAAGTGAGTTTGCTTATTAATAGTATGGCGTAACTGCGTGCATGCATCATATACTTTATTGTGGTATGTATAACAGGAACTTAAGAAACAGTTTAAGAACTGTGGAGAAATTAATTATAAGTTATGGCTTCTATATTGAACTGCCATTACATCTCATTAGATATGTAGACCGGGTAGTGTTAGATTGTCAATCGAACTGGTTTGAACATGTCCTTGTCCATTTTAGGTTGTTGGCTGTCTATGATGATCTGCTGAATAAGCAAGGGACTGCCATTGATCATTAGCTTCCCACTATAGAACCATAAAAGGTTGAGGAAATATAAACTGTATGATCATGCTCTTGAAGTGAGCTGTATCTTCAATTTTGACATGTTTATTGAAGGAGTTCCCATTGAGAAGTTGAGAAGGCTGCTTCAATAAGTATCTTCAGATGAATTATTCAATTATTGCAGTGGGAAAGTTTGTTGGAGATTGGGCCAAGTCCCATGTCTTCAAAGTAGATCAAAGCCTTTCTTCTACTTTGTCAATGATCCTCCCCCCTGTGATCCATCTCAAAGCCAAGAGTTAAGAAATCTATTTTTTTGTATGCGAGAAGCAATTTCCTATGATTGCTTATGTCAAAAGCTTCAAATTTAATATGTAGAAGTAAAAATGCTGATCTCTTATTCATATTTATGCACAAAAGCACACATGCCTGTCATGCACCCATAAAAGGGTGAGACCTGCAGCATACCTCATTAGTGCCTGACGATATATTTTGTGAATCTGTTGCAGATGAGTCTTGCTGCAGCCAGAAGGGGTCTTGCTGCTGACAACACTGCAGGCCAACCGGGAAAACTTGATTCTTCTACATCACCTCACTTTTATGATTCAGAAGATTATGTTTCTACGGAATCTCGAACTCCTGGTTGGAACACACCCAACATATTTGCAAATACCTTACCTGATTTAAGAGCACTGAGAGAGAATAATGGTCCTGTGCATGCAGTCAGCAATCTTACAACGGAATTTGAGCTGCAGAAACAAAATTTTGACGACGATGTCAAAGCATTAGTTGAGGTAAGGGCTGGACAATCAGCTTCCAACATGAATTCCGATGAAGAGCTTCGAAGATTGAAACTGAAGTTTGATTCATGGAAGAAAGACTATAAGGTTAGATTACGGGAGACGAAAGCAAGGCTTCACAAACTGGGGCATGGAGAAGATAGAAATCGTCGAAAATGGTGGAGGAGATAGACACAAGAGTATCAAAATGATCCAGTTTATAATGTGATCATATAATTTGTGGGACATGAAGAGTGCTCAAAGCAGCAATTTAGGAGCAAACAGTGCTTCCAAGAAGCTGCTTCGTTTCCAATTCTGGATGTGTTGCTTTGTTTATAGCTATGGAAACAACAATTGGTGTTTATATTTCGTGAGGATAGTGGAGTTGGAGAAAGTGTATGTCTACCAATTTTTGTTGCTTGGGGGAAGGATTGATGTTCATGTGAATAGCTAGTTAGGTTTGTTCCAATCCCGGTTTCATTTTATATAGTGTAGGCTAGTTGTAAATCTTAGTTTTAAACTTGGTAGTAGTACCAAGTGTGAAGTATGTAATGAAATTCCCCATATTGCTTCTTGCAAGTAATTTATTTTTTCCTTGGAAGCGTCATCATCTAGCTGCTGCTGTTTTGTTCTTACAAATACAAAGTTCATATTTGGTAGATCCATTACTTGAATACCTCAATGAGAAACACTGTTTCCCATGCCTATTCTTATTCCCCTGAATGGCTATCATAGCTCTTCTGTTTTTTGGCCTCTTAGTTCATCTTGTAAAGAAAATCTTTATCAGTCACAGCAATTTACTTTGGATGTCAACGATACAAAACCTTCAAATCTAGAAGAAATACAGTGACCACGACAATCCAGGCAAAGATCTTTCCATTCTAATCCGAGAAAGTAAATGTTAATTTATCACCCAGGCACAAATTTGGCGGCGTAGACCCCATTATCTTGTATGCTACTTCAGATAGTTTTGTTAATTTTTTGCCATGGAAAATCTGGCAACACAGAGACTATAGTTGCCATTCCATGTTCAGAATTTTGATCCAATCAAAAGCTTCTGTTCCTAGATGTCAAGTTGATTAATCGGTCAACTGGGTTATTTTTATTTAAAATTTTATTCTTTTAATTTTTTTGAAGTTGATTTAGGCAATTTGATTTTAATCTTGATTGACTAATCATATTATAATATAATAAATAAAGTCACTTAAATTTAGTTAAGTCAATGTCTAAAATTGTTCAAGATAAAACTTGAGATCAATTAGAAATTAGAATTTAAATCATTGATCAATTTTTAGAGTGAGACGAGTCTATTTGGTAATATAACAAGTGTTTTTTTTTAATTATTTTTTGTTTTAAAATATATTAAAATATGTTTTTTATAAAAAAAAAATATTTTTACTATCAAGCATCAAAACTGTTCAAAGCATATAAAAATAATTTAAAGCAAAAAAAGTTAAACTTTTTTTAGAAGCATGATTCGACCGCTCTCTCAAACACATTTTTTCTTTAATCACTAAACATGTGAGGTCTATTTTATGTATTTGTAAAATAAATCTATTTTTTTTTTAATCTAGTCAGAAACATATATAAGTTATATGCAGAAGAAAAAGAATAAAAAATTAGTGAAAAAATCCATTTTGATTATTTTTTTAAATTAAACTTAGATTGATAAGATGAGAGGCTTAAATACTAGAGATATAAATACTTTGTCACAAACGTGTAGTATAACTTGGGTTTACTTGCACATGGGTGTGTATAAAAATCTTTTAAAATGTTAACAAAAAAACTAAAATCCGAATTTTTTTTTCCTATAATTCTATGTTATTAGTAAAGAAGCTAAAATTAACTAAAAACCTAAAAGATATTGTTGTTTCACTGTAGATGCACTATAGCTCCAAACCCGTGCGCACTGTTCACTGGCAATTTACTCCGGTGCATCGCGCGCCCACGTCCACCTTTTTTTTTCCTTCCTGTGAACAGTGTATTAATGAAAAAACCCTCAAAAAAGACAAAAAACGCTGCTGGTTTCAGGGGCTCAACGGTAATTGACCATTTTCAGTCCGGTCCGGTTCGTTTGACTAGTTTTTTTATTTTTTCATATTTCATTGAACAGTGTATTAACCATTTTGTCCCTAGAAAAAGACAAAAATCACACCTGGGAGTGAGGGGTGTTCCGGTAATTAACCAATTTTTTATTTTATTTTGGCGGATTATTGTTGGCGCGTCGCCGGACGCGCTGTTCGTTTCCGTGATTACACGTGTTTTGGACGGCGCGTGTGGCATACTCTGGCGTCCAAAAATACCCAACCGGCGTCTAGAATGATTTTCGGGCATGTTCTCTTATACCTGGTGCGGTGCGTGTGACACTATGATGTCCGGAGACGTATCAATGGTCGTTTGACAAATTCATCTAGGTTATCTATAATTAAAAATTATACGAACCACTTCACATTTCGATCACACTATAAAGTATGTGATACTAATTATATGTTTTAATATTTATTGAATATTATCACCTAAAAATATATAGACAGAGAAAATAAATGACCTAGAATTTTTTGAAGAAAAAAAATCAATATGCTTAAATACATTTAATATAGTAATATGATTAATAAAACTTATAAAATTAAAAAAAAATGCTTTGAATTTAAATTTTATACTCTTTTGTTTAGATTTATTTCTAAGAAAAAAAACTATATTTTCATTTTTAATATTTCAAATCTAATATTACTGAGGATAATAGACAACTCAAGAACAAAAAATAGACAAATTTACATAGGTTATCTACAATTAAAAAACTATACAAGTCACTTTTGTTTCGATTACACTATTTCTTGTAGACGATAAATAAGTCATTATTATATGTTTTAATATTTATTGAATATTATCGCCTAAAAATATATAAAGAGAGAAAAAAAATGACCTCGGATTTTTTGAAGGAAAAAAAATAATATCAGCATTCTTAAATACATTTAATATAATAATATGATGAATAAATCTTATAAAATAAAATAAAAAAAATTGGCTTTGAATTTAAAATTTGTGCTCTTTTGTTCAAGTTTATTTCTTAAAGAAAATACAAAATTTTGATTTTTAATATATCAGATCGAATATTACTAGGGAAAAAATACAACTCAAAAAATCAAAAGGTACACAAATTTGCTTAGATTATCAATAATTAAAAAATATTCAAGCCACTTTCCGTTTCGATTACACTGTTCTTTTTAGATGGCAAATAAATAATTATAGCAGGCAAAAAATTTAGATTTATTTTTACAAAAAAATTGTAATATTTTTATTTATAATGTGTCAGATCTAATATTACTGGGGGGGAAAGGCAACTCATAAAAAAAATTAACAAATTTACCTAGGTTATCTACAATTAAAAAATATAAGAACCACTTCCTATTTCGATCACACTTTAAAGTATGTGAGACTAATTATATATTTTAATATTTATTGAATATTATTGCCTAAAAATATATATAGAGAGAGAGAGAGAGAAAATGACATACAATTTTTTGAAAAAAAAACATTAAATCAGTATTCTTAAATACATTTAATATAATAATATGATTAATAAATCTTATAAAATAAATATAAAATGGCTTTCAATTTAAATTTTATATTCTTTTGTTTAGATTTATTTCTTAAAAAAATTATAATATTTTCATTTTTAATATTTAAAATCTAATATTACTGGGAAAAAAAGACAATTCATTTTTTTTTGACAAATTCATATTTTTTAATTTTTTTTATAACCGGGGTGTCCAACTAAGCTTTTTTCTTAATCAGGTTTCTTTTTTTATGTTTTTTTAATCAAAGTATCCGTGGCAACAAATTTGTGATAAATCATTTCATCTTCTTACCAAATTTTCTAACAAATTTTATCAAAAAATATTTTAGCAATAGCAACATTCAATCACTTTTTAGTGGAAAAAAAATCGTTTTTAATAGATTTTATCAACTATAATTTTACTAATTAAATAATAAAATAATAAAATACAAAACATATCAAATCAATCAATTTTTTACATAGATAAAAAAGCCCAGTGCATCATGCGGGAAAAACTGCTCGTAGATCGCTAAAATACTGTTTGTGTACTGTTCACACAGACCTAGATTCATTGTGGACTGTTCGTGTACTATTCACACACACCCAAATCTGCTGCATTGAATTGTAACTGTGAGACCATTCATAGAGGAATGGTTCTGCCTGCGTGGATTATAGTTGCAGTAGATCAAAGGTTCACGCTGCAGCGTGAATTACAAATCAAAGAGGAACAACAAAACATGCGCTGCCTTTTAAAATTTCCAAATCTGACGCGAAGTCACTGAATAGACTGCTGGGTTAATTATACTATATACTAAAAGAGGTCATGGTTCGGTTACTGTAGCATGTGAGACAAATCACTGTGGATTGTAATAGTATTGCTCAATTTTCGGGTCGTTCGGGTCAGTTCATTCGCCTTTTAACTAATATTTATATATTGTCTCCCGGCAACAAACCAAGTAACATCCGTAGCTCAGTGGATAACATCCCTGCTTCCTAAGCGTGAAGGGCAGGGTTTGACCCTTGCGCCCGTTTAATTGAGATTTACTGTTTTTTCGTTTTTTTTTTCATTTTTCTTTCTTTTCATTTTTTTATTAGTTATTTTTATTTTTTTTGTTGTTAAAATATTTTTTTTTGCTTATATTTTATTTTCATTTGTTTTTTTATTGTTAAAGTTGATGATTTTTTTTCTTTGATTGATTTTTTTTATTAACTTAATAAGAATAATAATTTTAGTTTTTTTTTCTTGCTTTTTTTAATATATATTTCGATTTTTTTCATCAAGATAATTTAATAATTTTCATTATTTTAGCAATAGTAATGATATTTTTAGATGTTAAGACTTCAATATTTCTATTGTTATAATATGATGTGTTAATGTGTTTTATTTTATCAAACCTTACATGTATAGATGTTATAATTTATTTGATTTTTTCAATTTTTTCATTTGATTGAAATTAATAATATATTTGGTTTTGTTTTCGGCCTTTATATTTTTTATTTTAATTCATTTAATTTTTTATTGTTCTTAAATAGCTCCTATTTTTGTCTATGTTTATATATATGTGCCTTTAGTTTTGAGTTTTAATTTTTATTATTTTTTCATTTTTTTTTAAATTTTGCTCTTAAATTGTAGTTTGTGTTTATGATCATTTAAAAATTGATATTTCTTATTTGTTTTCCTTTGTTTTTTCTTTTGGGTTTTTTATTAGTTTTTTTTTTTATTTTCACGTCAAATGATTTTTTTAGTTCATAATTTTTATTTTGTTTGCTCTTTTGTTAAAGTTTTTGGGCTTTTTTATTCTCTTATTGAATTTATTTTTCCATTATTCATGCAATAATAATAATAATAATAATAATAATAATAATAATAATAATAATAATAATAATAATAATAGTTTTTTTTTCTTGCTTTCTTTTATTAATATTTTTGAGTTTTTTTTCTCCTTGGAATAATTTAATAATTTTTATTGTTTTAACAAGAATAAGAATGATATTTTTAGATGTTAAACGTTCAAAGTTGTTGTTATAATAGGATATATTCTATTATATCAAACCTTGCATGTATAGATATTATATTTTATTTTTAAACAAATAAAATCTATTAATTATTTTAATCTCAACAATTATAAAATATATTTACTCGGCCCGCAACGTAGTGCGGGCAATTAACTAGTACACAATCTAAAGTAGATCTTAATTCCACACAGACACGACGCGTGACTCCTCCACAGTCAAAGCAGATATTTTCTCCATGAATCAAGATGATTGTAAATAGCGTGTCTGTGTGTGTATCGTATGGAATAAGAAAAGCAATCATTGAAGATGCGTTTGTAGTTTTCCAGGTGGGCTAGCAATCAATGAGGACGCGTTTGTAGTTTTCCAGGCAGGTGGGCTAGCACGTCTGCTAGGTGCCCAGGTGTGTGGAAAATGGTGGCCGGTACAGCATGGCGGTGGCTAGTTTTCCCAGACAAACAAGCATGAGTTTCTCTGACGACGACAGTGATGATGAAACAGTCTCACTTGCAAAATGAATTGACGAAGCCACAATGATTTATATTGCAACCATGGTAATCAAACTCGCGAGCCAACTCGTACTCAGCAGACCTGGTTGGACCGGAAAGAAAAATCGAAACCGGTCAAACTCGGTCAAACCCGGTCAAAATCGGGTTGACTCGTAAAATCGGACCGGATTGGTCCGATTTTACGATCCAGGTTTTTCATTATTTTAAAACCAAATCTTGAACTGATTTACTTAATCACCTCTTATATTTATACACAAAAAAAATTACCTTCTTATTTCTCATCCGATGTGGGACAATTAAAGAAGGAAACATTTAAAAGGAGAGTGGAGACTCTCAGCTGGATAGAGGAGAGTCTGGAGACGAGGGTATTTAAAAGGAGAGGAATGGCGAAAACATTGTATTTGTCTAGCATTTTGCTGGACAAATTATATATATATATATATATATATATATATATATATATATATATATATATTATAAAAAAATAAAATTGTTATGTTGATTTTATAATATATATCATGGAATCACTCTTGAAAATCAGTAATATTAACTTTAAAATTTATACTTAATTTTTTTTATTTTTTACTTTAAATTAAAAAATTTTAATGTTTGATATCATTTTCATATCCTGATGTCAAAATAATTTGTTGGAGTTGGAGCTAGTACTAGTAATATTGATGTTGACTGTTGATACCAGTATTAGTAATTTAGTACTGATAATCCTTTCAATAATAATACTTTTGATAAATGTATTAAAAATAACGAGGAAAATGACGAACATGAGACTGATTTTAATTTATATAGCATATCATTAAAATATTTATTTTAAATATGTTTGTTTTTACCTAATGAAATTCTATGGACATAATTGTTTTGTAATGTGTTTTGAAGTTATTTTACATCATGTATGAACCTAAACTAATTAAGTTTTATGTCCATAATTATGCTATTTTGTATTCAGAAATATTTTACATACGATTTTACGATTTTTCTTCTCACACGATTTTAGCTGTGATTTTACGATTTTTGTATGGACAAATTCGGGTACGATCTTACGATCCGATTTTTCGAAACCCTTTCCGATTCGTGTCAAAATCTCGATTTTGACAACCTTGATTGCAACTCAAAGTCTCAAACAACTTATTATTATTATTATTATTCAAAAATGTCAAAACATTTTATGGAGAAGATTCTTTCTAATTTTCATGCTATCAATGTCTCCTGATTAGTCCTTCATGTTACAAAAGAAACCAACGCTAGAGGGTAACTTTTATGGGGGTGTTTGGAAAATGTTTTTGAAAAAAAAAATTAATTAAAAAAAATTGATGTTTTTAAATTATTTTAATGTGCTGATATTAAAAATAATTTTTAAAAATTAAAAAAAAAAATATTTTAAAACTTTTCTGAATGAAAAATATTTTCAAAACAACCTCAATTATACTTATAAACACTCACAAACAGTGACTTATTCCTCCACTTCAGTTTTTCAAAATTTCCCAACGGTCGAATTACTTGCCCCATGAAAACCAGACAATTACCTTCCCACCCTTCAGGCATAACAGATCTCGACCGTAAAAATATATGGGCGCCATATACCCAAACTAGTCCACTAATCCAACGGTGTATGATTCACTCAACAGAGATCCAAAGCACCGTACTGTCACGTAAGAGAGAAACACAGTCGTTTTAAGCCTGTCCACAGTGGGAATTTTGTTAAGAAAACAAAATAGCGGAGAGAGAGAGAGAGAGAAGCCGATTAGACTGGAAATGGAGAATTTTCAAGAATTCAACAAAGAAACACAAACACTGTGATTTTTTCTTTGAAGAGCTCTTCTTCATTACTTAAAAAGATCCATAAATGGTTCTTATAAACAATGCCAACGATCACTGGGCTTTTCTGGTAAACCTCTTCTCCTATTTTCTAATGGATTTTTATGTGGTTTACGAGTCCCCCCCCCCCCCCCTCTGATTTTCCTGGCTTTTTTGTGTATCTTTGGATGGGTACTTAAGTTTTTGTGGATTATGACATGGGTTGTTTTTGTCTGTTGATTTTATTACATATTTTTAATAGGTTTTGATTGGAATGTTGAGGGTTTTTTGCCCCTTGAATGCGATATCGTAGAAGTATCTCTGATAATGATTTAAGATATCTTTTATTTCTTGTATGTTTTTAATCTTGGAACCTTCTTTTGATTGTTCATTTTTAGTGGATTTTTTTTTTCAATTTGATTTTCAGTCATTTTTTCCCCATGGTTTTTAGATTTAATGTGGAAAATTTGGACTAGCTGACTCAACTGAATTGATTCGAGTATAATTTATTGCAAACAATCACAGTTATTTAGTGATTTCCCATCATTGGAATATCTTGCATTATATATTTCGGAATTAAAATTATTGGATTTCTTTTCAGAATTTTTAGGTTCAGTTTATGTAAGTTTCTTCTCATTTTCAATGTTTAATCGCTGCTACTGTTTGTTTGCTAATCGCGGAGTTCATAATTTATCTGGATTTTCATGCATTCATTGTCACACATCTTTTACTTTGCTATGCTTGTTGATCAACGTCCAGGAAGAAATTGAAGCACCAATGTGGGTGGATTTCACAGTAGAAGAAAAGTCTAACTACCAAGATGTGTGAGTTCCTCACTTCCGCTCTATGTTATGAACTACTATTTGAATTCAATGTATTTTCAGAATGGGGTAAGAGAAATTCTGCATTTGTGATACCAATACGTTTCTTTTTTCCACATTGCAGAGATGACAAGTGGTTTCATACTAGCCATCCGTAAGCATCGTTATCCTCTTAGTTGTATTTCTTTTTCCCATATTTAGCAGTGGTTTTTGTTAGTGAAAATCTAAAGTACAATAGCGATGTTCTTAACAACTAAAGCAATATGACTATAGGTTCCACCAGTGTACTTCTCGCCAGTTAAAAGCTGCTTTTGCTCATTCTAGCGAGAGGAGTGTGTCTTCAGATTTTGAGTTTAAGGGATCATCTTCCCCAAATATTCCATCCTCTGTCTCAAGATCAAGGAGAAAGCATTATGCAAGCAAGAAGAGGGGAGGAGGTGATTGTGATCTTTCATTGAATAAGAAGCATCCAGTTAAGGTGTTTAATGGTAAGTCTTCGAGGGTGATTTCAGAACCTAGTGATGAAATAAAACCCAAACTAAGCTTTGCAACTTCTAAAGGAACTTCTAGGTCAAAATTAAGTATGGTTTCTGGGAAGAGCATCACTGGAAATGCTAAGGAAATTGATTTCAAAGCTAAATCTGGTCAAGGTGGTAGTGGAAGTAGTTTAAATTCTGGGATGGTTATGGTAAGTGACAGCAATACAAGTACTGCTACATTTGCGAGTGATCATCAAGCACGTCATGGGAACCTGGAAGTATTAAGTCGAGGACTTGATCACACAAGTGGGCTCCTGTCAGCTGTGAGGAATGGTCTTAGGAAAAGCTTTGTTACAAGAAAAGCATCAAGGGTGGAGATTAATGATGAGAATAAGCAATTAAGAGATCGCAAGTCTTCATCCAGCAAATCTAGTGTTGGATCGTCTTTGAACCCTGGTTATGATGTCAAGAGCTCAACACTAACGTTGATGAGGAACAAAGAACAAACTCCAGATAGCAGAAATGTGGCAAGGATGACTGAAGCAGCAAGGAATAAAACAAAAGATTCTAACATGTCCAAGACTTCTGATGTTCGAGTTAAGGAGAAGGTCTTTAATTCTAGAAAGCGAGCTACAAGTAATGTCTCAAAATCAGCTCCCCAAGAAGCTCTGAAATCAAAGGTCAGAATTAGAATCTGTACAAATTCAAGATATGCTGGTTACAAAAATAAATAAATTCCAAGCACAGAAACTTTTGGATACTTGACAAATAATGTCAAAAATAATTTTATTACATTCTATTTTAACACAGCAACAGATTGCCAAGATGAGTGGTACTTTTTTTAGAATTTTTCGTACTCATGTCATAATAATGAGACAAGTTGAAATTGTTCTAAACTTCACAGGTTCAGAAGCAGACCCCCCGTGTAATAACATTGGCTGAACATAGAAGTAATGAGCAACACTCGTTACCTGGTACTGCAAAAGCTAGGGAGAAGGTAAGAGTTAGCAGACTCAACAAAATGGTTGCCCCTGGAAAAGAGAATATGACAGGAAAAATGGCCTTGAGCCAAAACTGCAGCAGCAAAGGGACTAAACTGAATGTGGCACAAAAGGATGACAAAACGGTGTTAGTTAGACAAAAGGTACAATTTGTTGATCATCAATATTCTTTCCTCAACTTTCATTTTGTTTTCTTTTTTTTCTAAAAATTGTATAGTCGTCTACGGACAGATGAGATTCTTCAGCAATTCATGGGTCTGAAACGAGGTCTGAAACGATTAGCAATCTGGTAACGAGAAATTTACGGGAGCCATCTTGTAAATGCCTTTTTTCTTATACTCCATGGGAGCAGTCTGATGCTCTCTCTTTTAAAGATGTCTTTGGATTGCAAGCACAAGTAGGGAAGAATACGGAGTTCTGAATTGTATTCTGGGTTTGAACTGATAATCGTGCACGATCTGGAATTTTTCTTTGTTTCTTAAAACTTGTTGCAGTCTACTGAAACTTTCAGTTGAAAAATTACGTGGCAATTCTTTATTGCAACGGGAGTGCCAGTGTCCTGTTGCTAGCTTGCAAAGTTAGTTGCCAGTGTCACTGGCAGGTATGAGAATGGTACTGAACACCATTGTTTTATTCATTTTTTTCCAAGAGTGGTTCATCTTGGCCTTTTAAAAGAACATAATAACACTTGAGGTTGGCATCACCCTAAGCTGTTCATGAGTATGGGAACAATTGAAAATCAAAATTTACTCATTCAGCTGTAAATTCCAATTGTATGCTTTTGAGTTTGTTGACAGAATTTCTTTCTTAGGGAGAGTTTCTTATTGGAATTGCATGCATATATCCTTTTGCTTTTAGCAACCTTAAGTTCTATTTAGCATGTGTTAAGTTTGTCATTCTGTCTTGGATTGAATGAAATATCTCTCAACAAGATCGGATGCAACTTAAGTTCTCTTTGATTATGTCTTTGTTTGATTTACAGATTGAGTTTCATATTTTTGGCTCTCTTTTGAATATTTTTTTTGGGTACTATATGCAATAGTTTGATGCAATCTGATTTTTCAACAAACTTTTTAGCAGGGAAAAATCAGCAGCCCAGGCAGGGGAAAGCATCCAGCAAATGCGATTCCGAGGGTCCACCTTCGATAAACAAGCATTGCAGGACAGTTTTTGTATGTACATATGTTGTCAACGTAATTTCATTAACATAGAAACGTGGAATTTCATTCAAATTCTGTTGCTTCCACATCTAACTTTGCAGATTCAGAGGCGAATTTTGTTATCATGCCTTTTCTGCTGACCATGCCTGGCTTTCTTTCGTTTCAACTGCTCTTTTATCTCAGGCTTTGCTATTTGAGCGTATATGAACCGGTGGTTTGCCCACATTGTAAGATTTTGGGACAGCCGAAGTCTTGCTTGTCTAACCCCCGGAGCCCGCAAAAAAACAGTTTAATATTTGGTAATCAGCATCAGGATTTGTTCTGAAATCCACCAAGCGATGACATGACAGTAACCTTGCAATTAAATCAAGCCAAACCCCTCTATTTCTAACATAGATTTGGAAGGCACCAGGCTGTGTACAAGGTTCTGTTTTTTTGTGTTGTTTTTGAAATAATTTTGTTTTTTTATTTCTCGAGTTACAATCTTGTTATATTAACTTGGATTGACTTGGGTTTTTTTTGTTCTTTTTAGCCAATTTTTCCCTTTGTATTTAATAGGTTTAGGTTTGAGCTAAATTATTTATCCCTTTTTACAAAAAATAAATAAATAAATAAATTCACATTACCATTTAATTTTAATTTGATTCATTTGTTGTTACCACCTGTTTTTCTTATTATTTTAATAAAGTAAAATAAACGGACTCGAGTTGTAAATTTTTTCCCTTCACTCCAACATGCTATCTCAAATATTATCTCTCTCAAACAGATATTAATTGAATTTCAACCATCAGGATCACTCGTACGCGAACAACTAAATCAAAATTTTCTTTTTGGTTACAGAGGTAAATTCGTAAATAATTACTGGCTCGTTGACTTCCTTGAAGGTTGTAGACGGCGACCCTGTCCAAAGATTTTTGTTTTTTTTTCCTGGTAAAAGGGGCATCTCCAAAGTAGCCAAGTTCTCAGAGAAGGTGTCAAACGTTGCTGTAAGTTAGGCCCTGGAAATTTCAGTGGCGATGAGTTCATATATCATGGTATCTAAGAAGACCTTTTATAGAACGTTTACCCACCATCTTCATCAGCATTGATCACTCTTAGGATATGTGTAAGTCAGTCAAAATCATTTTGCTGTCTGAGATTAAAAATTAATTTAATTAAAAGAAAAAAAAAACCCTCATCTAACCATCTTTTGTCTTGTAACAAAATGTGGTCATAAGAGCCCATTCTATGATCCATCCACGCATTTCCTCCTCCTCGTTCCATTGCCAGAACTATTTGCAGTAAAAGGGCAACCACATGATTCCTACCTGTGTAGAAATCCTCCATAGATTGCTGTTAGATTTCTTCTTTACTTTCATAATTGCGATCCCTGGTTTTCAAGAGATACTAAAATTAGGTACCAATTCATCACCTCGTATACTTTTTTGTTGGGTCCAGAAACAACTCTCTGATCAAGTTCAAAAGAGAATCTGTGCAGGCCAACGCAATTAAGTAGAATCAAAGACAAGAGGCTAATAGCTAAGAACCGGTGTTTTCATCCTTTTCATTTTCTACACCACACAAGGCCGGTTACAGGAAAGGAAACATTAAGCTTTCATTGTATCTAAGCTCCCTAATGATTCCAAGGCTCCACACTGATTTTTCTCAGGTTCTGGAAAACTCGCAGAGCCCCTGAAGAGCAAAATCGAAAGGCTTCCAACCTGAAAATATATGAAACATCCGAAGCAGTGAGTTACAAATGAACCAAAATCTCTTCCCACAACGCATTGCCACCCTGGTCCATGCATCCTATCGAATTCCTGCATCAAGCACAGAACCCACTTCAATAAGCCTGAAAACTCAAGTTTGGCATTCTATTTACAAAACTTGCATGTTTAGATTTTCCTGGTAGATGCGTGCTTCCAAATTCCTGCATGTTGCAGCTCACCTGTTTGATAAAACGAGCTATGTCAGTGGCGTCAGTGACATCATAGAAGTCGAGGGCTTTGGCTGCGAGATCAAGCGCATCTTCTTGCATGGTTTGCATCATGTCAGTCTCGCCAACAACTGCCTTGCCTTCTAGCATGGCTGGTCTGATTTTTAGTTGAATACAAGGCTTTCCTGGATGAAAAAATTGAGAGCTGGAGATGATGGAAGCTAAAAAATGAAGCAAGATGGAGTGAATGGAGATTGGGACAAGGTCTAGGTGATAGAGGTGGCGGCGATGGGGATTTATATGGGGTCAGCCACGTCTAGGATTCCTTCTTTGTGGTCAGCAAGTAATGCTGTGGAATGATGCCATTGGAGTATTTTTGATGCTGATGAGCTTGGGGGACCCTTCTAGGGAAATGATTCTGCTACAAAGTCCAGAGCATGCTAGATACTCAAACTGCACGAGCCATAGAGTTATTTTAAAAAAAATAAATGATTTTATATAAATTCTTTTACATATGTTTTTGTAGTTAAAAAGATTTTTAGGTAAAAAAAATTATCTGTACATAAATAATTATGTGTGTAATAAATGGAAAAAAAACCATAAATGATAATAAAAAATAAAACTAAAGAAATCGAGAGACAAATGTAGATAAAGATGAAATTTATAGAGTTGTGTTTTCTAAGTTTATATAATAAAATAATTTTTTTGTTAAATTAAATGATAATAAAAATAGACATACATATTAAATTGATGTAATAAAATAAAAAATATATATAATGAAAGACTTCACATGTTAGAAATATTATCTGTACATAAAAAAAATATTTTTTTTAAAAAAATACATCTATATAAAAGATAAATGAAAATAAGAAAACTCTCTTTTAAAATTAAATGCATAGCAAAAAAATATTTTTTTATTGAAAAAAGACTCTCTAAACAAGATAACAGAAAGACTAAATATTAAAATAAATATAAATTAGAAATATTTTGAAAAAAAATATTTATAAAAGCTTTTTATTTATTTATTGTTAGTAACTTTTTATTTATTTATGTAATTGATTCTCTATTTATTCAATTATATGTATTCATAAATATTTGATTTGTATTTTAAAAAAATTGTGTAAAAAATATATTGAAAATAATGTACTTATTTATTTTCTTATTGGGGTAAAATATATAGAATCTACTGTGGAGCCCCAATCATGTGAACGAAACACGTGTATAGAGGAGTAAAAGGTGCAGGGAGGTTTGATTCAAGGCAGGATTCTTTCAAATATCTACCTTTATCTCTAACACGTGGCTGCTGATTTGTGGCCTGTCAATGGGATTTTGCCATGTGTCATCGGACAAGACGTCTATTTCTGCTTGTCGGAAGAATGAGCTCGATTGTTAATTTTTTGTTGCTTATACAGCTCATGCTAGTGTCGTGTGAAGCACTACCTCTACCTATACGAAGCGGGAGAAACACCGTACCCACGTTGTTTTTTCCTGGTATTCCTGGAAAAAGTTTTTTTAATGGTTATTTTGAATTATTATTGTATAGACTTTTTTTCAATTTTATTTTTTAGTATTTATTAAATTATTTTTTAAGCTTGTTTTTAATATATCATATCAGTCTCAAGATTATAAATATAAAAAATATTTATAGTTTTTTACTGGTATTTTCTAAAATATTCTTGTTCAAATACTTTTTTCCTGGTATTTTTTATTTATTTATGAGATTTTTTTTTATCTTATGTCAAGTATTTGGTTTATTGACCTAAATTGGTTGTTTTTTTATTATCTTTCTTTTTTTATATTTTTTATTGTATCAGTAAGTGTATCTTTTTTATGTTTAGAATTTGGTTTAAGATTTTTGAAATTATTCAACCCAGTAAGCTAAATAAATAATTGACTCTCAAATTATCTCATAGTTCTTTAAATACGGCAAGTAGTTCAGCTAACCAAGAACGTAGATTTATTGACATGTTATGTGTACAGGGAAGTAGAATACGCGCTGCTATACAAAAATACGAGCACGTCTTCTAAAATCCCTTCCCTCCCCTAAAATACACGATGCACGTAGTGTTTTCTAGTGAAAAAATTGCTAAAAAATAAAAGGGAAAAGAAGGGCATATATGGAAATGTGATACCAATTATTTCTAAAAATATTTTTATATTTAGAATTAAATTAAAATAATTATTTGATATTTGGTTGAGAGAGATTGGGCGGTGCTGTAGCCATAAACTCATGCCACACATGCTAAAATACAAACGTGCAGCTTTTGAGTTGGCAACATTTGGCTCACACAACAATACCTGCTGTAAATGAATTGTTTTTGGAATTAAAAAGTTTGTTTTTACGGTGATTTCAAGTTTAAATTGTATAATTATTAATATGTTGGTCACTATAAATTTATATGGTTATTATTTTTAGTTATCATTTTTAAAGTTGATTAGATTAATCGAAATCCACATAAACTCAGCTGAATAACAACACTAATAAAAAAAATACATAGCGACTGAATCATGAAGCAACAACATGAATATAGAATTTGGACCCATAATATATATATATATATATATATATATATATATATATATATATATATATATATATATTATTCATTTAAGAGAATAAGTATATAAAAAAATCACTCCTCCAAATCAATCTGAATCTATATCTATTATTATGCTGGGGTTAAATTATCATCACATTTCACCTTATATTGCATGAATATATACAACATTTGACTTCTTCATGGGATAGATGGAGTAGGTGGTGGCCAGTTTCAAGTGATCCCAGCCAAACTGGCATTTGTGATTGCAAAGAGCATAATTGCAGCTAATTGAGATCCCATCTGAGACTTGTCAATGTTTCTTACATGTATTGTTGTTTGAGAGTGTGATTGAAGTTATTTTTTAAAGTATTTTTTGTTCAGAAATACATAAAAATGATATTTTTATTATTTTTAAAAATTATTTTTGACATCAGCACATGAAAATAATATATAATAATAAAAAAATTAATTTAAAATGAAAAATAAATATTAAAAAAAAAAAACTATTTTTAAAACGAATTGTCAACCATGCACTATAATTTTTCAACATGTTTACGTAGCCAAAAAGGTTGAGTTGTTGTGCCTCAACATTTCTTTACACCTAAGATTCCAATCCCTGTCAGAAACAATCTCCCTCATCTTCTCCACAACGCCTGAGCTTTATTAAAATAAGGCAATGCTGCTGCCATGCCAACTCCCTCAGTTTTGACACCCAACCCACTTCTGACAGATTACAGCATGTCACCGACCTGCACAAACCGTGTCGCCGACGCTACACCCACCAACCAAGTCATGACACCTGTACCTTTCTTTTGAAAAAAATAATGTAGAAAGCATCCAGGAATAGAAGTAGAACATGAACACCAACAAGAATATTCTAAGAGTAGAGCCAGCTTTTCTTTTGCCCACCTTAATTCTCTCTCAACCACCAAAACCTCTCACCCTCCCCGTGATTTCTATCATCGCACCTGCTATCTTCCCTTTCTCTTACATTTCTGTCTTTCTCTTTTGATCCGGAGGGCAAGGGACTGCCGTGCCGCATCATAAGAACATGGCACCGCGTCTCTTATCTTGCTTCGGCAAAGGAAACAGGGATTCCTCTTCAAAAAACCAGAACCATGCAAATGTAACGGTTGATGTGTCCGCGGAGGAGCAGCGCCGTGGAGGGGCTTTGTTGGTGGAGCTGTTCTCTTCTCAGGGATGCGCAACATCCCCGGCAGCTGATTTGCTGGTGTCAAGGCTAGGGAGAGGGGACTTTCAACTTGAAATGCCTGTTATTATTTTGGCTTTTCATGTCGATTACTGGGATTATATGGGGTGGAAAGACCCTTATGGGAGTAGTCAGTGGACGGTTAGACAAAAGGCTTACGTTGAGTCTTTGAAGCTTGATACAATGTTTACACCACAAATTGTTGTTCAGGGGAGAACTCAGTGTGTGGGAAATGATGAGGAGGCTTTGCTGTCTTCCATTGTCAACGCACCAAGGTTTCCTGCTCCCACATTTCAGGTTTTTTTACTTTTATTAATTACCTTCTCTCCTCTATCTTTTGGATGTGGATGTTCTAATTCAATTATATCATTTAGGAATCTAGCTTAAAATTGCCCGGTGAATTTTACATTTATTTTGTTTATTAGATAATAAATGAGATGATTTCATGATAATATAGTATTCAAATCTCACAATTTCTATTGGGATGTTGAATTTAGGTAGTAAGATTCAGAATGTAAAATCAATCCTCAAATTGAAAAACACTAAGAATGTTTGTAACGTTGATCTCGGATCATATATAACTGCAATCCTGTGGTAACAGGCAACATTTCTGAGGCCTACACCAGATTCCCTGCAAGTCTCCCTGTCAGGAGCTTTGAGGGCTAAAGTTGACCATAATGGGGTCAAAGTCATGGTGGCTCTGTACGAGAGTGGATTGGTGACGGACTGTCCAAGGGGAGAGAACAAAGGGCGAGTCCTGTCAAATGAATATGTTGTCAGAAAGCTTGAAAAGCTCTGCACTGTGAAAGACATCTCTGCGAAGAAGACAGTTTCAGGAACTGTAAATTTTGCTTTATGGGAAGGCTTCAATGGCAGCAAATGTGGAGTTGCTGTCTTCGTCGAGGACAACTCCCATCAAATTTTTGGGTCTCAGAGCATTCAGCTCCCGGATACAATATGATACGTTCAGATTGAATCAACGACTATACGCTGGCTATGATCAACCTCGGGATTTGTGTACAGTTTGTGCTAGATAATAATAATTTCGTTTCCACCTGCTTTATTATTAGATCATTTTCGCGGTTTGATGGTATACATTGCCTTACTGATATCTTTGTTTGTGTGGGAAAACGGGATTGAAAATTTGGAACAAGTTGATTGCATTGTATGATTTTCTTGGCATCGAATTACTTTCAAGCAGCTGGAGATATGTTCAATCGATAATAGCTTCCAATATTCCTTGTCTTTACCTTTCTCATCTTTATGAAAATTTTGAGCTCGTGTAATAGCTTCCAATGCAGAAATCATAGGATTTCACATGTTGAATTCGCAATGAACTCAAAACACAATATCTATTTCTAGTCAGCAGGACCCCAGTAGGGTGGGGAGACTTCTTCTGTTCAGAAAAGTTCAAAAGGGAGATTCTTTATCAGTGCTTGTGTGAATTTGGATGCTGCCTTCAAGGGATAAAATTGATGTAGAGCCTGTTTGGTACAACTGTTGCTGTTGTGGTCGAGGTTAAAAAACTGTGATGCATCTTTTATCAAACACTGATGAAACAAACTTTTTCTCTAAACACAGATACAAACGCGTTGCCAAACGGCCACGTAGAAGTGCATTTCCTGTGGTTTATAGACATTTATATTTATAGAACACTCATTTGTTTTGCCACTTTGCCTTCTTGAATCAAAAGAACTGGAGATGGGGCTGATTATCATATTCTTTTGATTGTTATTTATTTTATTTAAGATATTTTTTTATATAAATAAAAATAAAAATCATCTACTTATCACGGGTTAAATAGGTAGTATATATTATTATTTTGTGTTCTCTCTAGTATCTCATTTTATCCTTTTTCTTTCTTTCTTCAATAAGCACTCCTTTGTTGAGGACAGGAACTAAAAAAACAAAGCCAAAAAAAGGGTAGAAAAACATTCCGTTGCCGGGACTTGAACCCGGGTCTCTCGGGTGAGAGCCGAGTATCCTGACCAACTAGACTACAACGGAGTTATGAACTGTGTCGGATACTAAAATATATATATATAAATAATACACTTAAGAGGTCAATTTTAAAGGTAAACAATAACAGGATAGGTCAAGTGGAAAGAGAGGATTGCGTGCTGTGATCCACTTGGCCCTCATCTTGTCCACGTGGAAGCTTTCAGGTGAACTTTGGATCTCGGTGGGGGCGTAGCTCACCTTCTCTTATAGGATGGGAAGAAAAGAGCTCTGGCACGCGTAGGGAATGAGGCTAGTGTACGAAACCATGAGAATATTGACAGCGTATCCACCCTTTTCACATAGCATATATGCGTAGGCGTAAGCAAGATGACTATATTGGTGGTGGCAGCAGCATTACGAGCCCAAAATATTAAATATTAAAAAAAAAAACATATTTAATAACTCAATAATGTTTTATTTAATTTATATATTTTTTAAGAAAAAAACAAAGATAGCAAGTGATACACACACACCTCATTCTTTGACAAAAAATAAACTAATACATTATTTATATTTCCTTAATTTTCGGTATTTGTGACCAGAAAACAAGTTCTTAATTTCTTTTCCTTTCAAAAATTCATTTTCAACCTTTTTTTACAGCCTATTTTTTTATCCAAAACATTTTTAAGCCACTTCATAACCTTCAAAAATATAAAAAACAAGAACCTCGAAACATATAATTAACTCAAAATAAAATAAAATCATTTCCATCTTACATAAGCTTTCAGGAAAAAAAAAAGTTTATCTCAACTCCTCTTGTCATATAAACCATATGATATAAAAATAATTCAATTTAGTTGCTAAAAAAATATTTAACAGAAACTGCTGAAATCCAACAATCTCCTCTTTAAAAAAATAACAAAAATAAAACTTAATATCAAAATTTAAAATTTAAAAATTCAAAGAACAAGACATGAGAGATTAAAATATACTTTTCAAAACAATTTGAAATCCACCATCTATTTTCACTGAATTCCTATGTCTTTTAATTCAACTGTCCCTGACTTATGATTTATGATGGCCCAACAAATACATGAGAAGTAATATATAAATCTACTATACAGATGATTAATGACCAAATATAACTTCCAATACACAAAGCCTTAAAAAGCCGGCACAAATCTGAGCAACCTGCCCCTAAATTATACAACATACGATTGATTTATTTCCATCGCAAAACAAATCCACTATGTACATATGTAGAACCATGAACTGACCTCCATGCCATCCACCAAACAAATATCGGCATAACTACATCATTGTCTCCTCTGGTGCACCTGGCTGCCAGCTCAACTCCACCTCGCCTTGCCCCGTTACTCATGGTGCTGGATCAACACCAGCTTGCTGCAAAGATCAAACCGCATACCACACCTACTCTACTGCTTCAACATGCTGCCGAGCCAGGTACTTTTCTCGGCGCTCTTTCTGAAGAATATGAAGTAATGACGGTGAAGATATGATATGAAGATCATAAAAACAAAATGGACACTTGAGTTAAGTGAGACAGAATATCAATACCCATTCGTCTATCACGAGACCTTCCCCAACAACACGGGACCCTATGTCTGGTGGAGGTTTCTTGCGCGCTTCAAGAGCAGCCTCTGCTTCGGCCAACTGACGCTTCAATTTCTCCATTGCCTTCGGAGAAACAATCTCATACTCAATATTTTAGGTTTTTATCGTGCACATAATCAGCAACTGAACACAGAAAAACAAAATTTACATACAGGAGTAGGATGCTCCGCATCTAAAAACACAACCCGCAATATGCGCTCAACGGTTACTTGATCCTTCTGTTCATCAAACTGCAAAAGGCAAGGTCAATTTGGGTTCAATAAATGAAAGAGGCATAAGAGAAGTGGAAACATAAGGAATATTTATGAGCAGTCTGTGGCAGCTCCAGAATTTAAATGTTTAGACGCACATAATTTAAATGCAGATAATTCCATTCACAGTTTTCCCTGTCAAACATGACAGGAAACAAACGCCAGCTTTTCAGAAAAAAATTGGATAAGATATTGGAAACTTGAAAAGTCATTCCTTTTTTAAACATTTATATTTGGAGTTCTTTGAAAATCCTCCAATACATGACAGCACTGCACAGCCGCGTGGTTCCAACCCAACTACCTTAACAAACCTTATAGCCCAACTACCATAATAAACCTTATAAATAAGGCTCTTGTAGGACGTAGATTCAACATCAGGGCATGTCTGAAGATTATTTTAAAATCTTATATTCAGTCAAACTAAGCTGTCAATATAAATAAGCATCAAACAATTATTAAGATGGTTAGAAAAATCAGAATTCTCTCTGGTTCACTAGTTAACTAGTGATGCTCATAGGCATGACTTTTTTTTCTTCAGAATTTTGTTTCTTGGATACAATTGTCATTTCTATCTCTATGCCACTAATTTTATTTCCATGGATACGACTTTTAAAAAAAAAAAAAAATCACTAAATTATACTCCTATGCCATGGAATAAAAGTTAACTGAAAGTCTTTGAATCCAACAAGCTCATGAACATTTCTGAAAACCCATTAATTCCACGAATGCCAAGAACCAAAGTTTGTCAGCAGTAAAGCTTCCAAAATGGCATGTCCGAACCCTGAAAAAGTTTATCCTAAGGCATTGCAGCAGCAACCTAACATTAACAATTCTCCCCCCAAAAAAGCACCAGATTTTTCATTTCATTTTATTTCAAACTTCGAAAATGAAACAAAAACTACTGATGCGACCAACTATAATACAAAGACAGATAGTGATATAAAAGGCACAACTCAACATGACATACCAGTTCAGGCACATACTCTATTCCTCCCTTCACTTTCAAACTCACAATCTTGAATTTAACATTGCTCTTCTGGTCCATTTGTTTTGCATTGTTCTCCGGTTGCTCCACAAACTTGAAAACTATCCATCAAAATATAAAATGCAAATCAACGAATAAACAGCAAAAGTCAGACGATTTATACAGCCAAGAGCTAATAGGTACATCATCCCTAAGTACATCATCCCTCGAAACACGAACAAATGGAATGATCATGAGTAAATTACCTGTCGCAACAAGGCTCTCTCCTGGAGCAAGGATACCACCGGGTGGGCGCATATAACAGCTCTTCGGCGCAGTTGTTTGAAACTATAACACCACATATAGATATCAGTTAGATAGTTCAACAAGATCGTTATCAACTCAGGTATTTTTTCAAAATCTATAAAAATGATTTATGTTTAATTTCTTAAAAAAAAAATAACAGGAAACCAAAAGAAAAAATCCCATTCAGTGTACTTAACAAAACATTTAAAACAGACGAACTCATAAATGATTTGATATTAAAATTTAAATAATAACGCCTTCACACCTTAAATGCAATCCACTAACTTAAATTTAATTCGTGTTATTAAATAATGTAGTTAACCTCTGCGTTATAATTATTAATTTTAAAGTAAAAACAAACACTGATACCTTAAAAGCAACATGGGACTTGCTTCTGTTTTTTAACCTTATCGCACTTCTTACTTGCTTCCCGGGTTCATCTATAAGAATAATATTAATAATTAATACTAAAATAAATTAAACAATAATAATAATAGACAAAACAAGAGTTGACAAAAGTGAAAGTCAGCAGGGAGAAAAGTAAAACGACAGCGTACAAGGAAAGTAGAGAATACTAGAAGGATCAAGCCGGAGCCTTCGCCGAGCAGGGAAAAGCGATCGCGCAACAGAGGACACTGTTGTAGACTTCAAACCGCTGCTATTAACCGCCACGTGCCGGCCGCTGTTGATGCTGCCGTTATGATTGTGATTAAGGTTTTGTGTAGAAGAGGAAGCGGAAGAGGTAGTCGCTGTTTGCCAGAACGGGCAGAGCCTAAAGAGCTTCATGTTGCGGTCGCCGTTAGTTTTACTCCGGTCAGACATCGCCATCTCTTATCGGAAAATCCACGTTGCCAGCAACTAAAAAGATTATCAGTTAGTTATGTAGCTGTTCTGTAAGAAAGCGTGTCTGGGGCTCTGGAAAGTGGAAACGAGTTTTAAACATGGTTGTCGGATTTGAAATGGGTTTTGTCTAAATTGAGATTTTATATTTTGGTTTTGGAGTCCGTGCTATGGTGTGGTTGTACACAAGGGTAAGCGTGGGATTAAGCAACAGTATAGGGGCATATTAGGCATAAAAAGTATTGGAGGGTGATGGTTGAGAAACGTGGAGGGGGAGGGGTGTTAATCGAGGTGGCGAGGGGAATTAATGAAGGGAAAACGAAATTAGGTGGGGTTAATGCTATGGCATTTACGGTTGTCGGCTACGTTTGTTGGTGTGGTGAAAGGTTCGTTGGGAATTAGTTGGGCAATTAATTAGGTGAATAGTGACATTTTTATGCGCGCGCGCGTGGATTCATGGTGTTTGAAAGTAAAATAGGCTAATTTTAAAAATTATTTTTTTTTATTTTTTAAAAATTAATTTTAATATTATCACGATAAAACAATTTTAAAAATTATTTTACAAAACTTAGAAAAGGAAATGAGTTTAGCTTAGACTTCCCAATATAAAATTATTAAATACGTTTAATGTATTTTTTTTTAAAATCACACTGATAATTAATTATACAAATACCTTTTTGTATATATAAATTATCTCGTTAGCAATGAATCACACCTATAATGTAATTTGCGTTTGTTAACACATTCAATTTGTAATAAGTCTAGCTAAGCACTAAGTGTACATGTATGCACTAAGAATGTCGTTGGATAAAAACAAATTGATTATCACAAAAAAAAAATTATAAATTATTATTTGATATTTTTATAAAATTCAACCTAGTGAGTTAACATAAAAAAATAATTTCTTAATTGACATGCGTTTAAAATTAAATTATGTGGGAGTTGCTATGAATATAACTCAATTAACTGGTAAGACAATCTATGGATAAAATTAAAAAAAAAAAAAAGCATAAAATTTAATTGAAAAAACTTCATAACCCAACTTTTTACTTGATATGAGTTTAAAATTAAATCTTGTGAGAGTTATTTTAACATAACGTAGTTGATTTGGTTGGCTAAAAAAAAACCAAACCAACCAGTATAAAAGTTTAAAAATGAGATTGAAAAAAATATATTAACATAAAAAAGCTTCTAAATGGTTGTAAAGAAAATCCAAGAAAAAAAAACTGAAAAATAAAAACCTAAATTGGAAAAAGAAAAAGAAAAAGCTTCATTGTTTATGTAAATAATAAAACAAGCTAATTCTTTTTTAAAAATGAAATATTTGGCCTTAACAAGAAAACAAATGATGTAATATAATGTGTTATGGTTGTGAAATTCAATTATTATTATTTTTTTCTTTTTCACTAAGAGGCTCGCATTAGATTCTAAACATTATGATTCCAGGTTTTATTAGTATGAAGTCTTTATGATATGATTTACAAGAAAAAATAAATTCTAGTCATTTACTAATCCCCCAACCCCGTGCTCAACTAAATGACTTAAATGATAATATATAACATCGATGATTTTAGAGTCTCTTCGGAAAAGTTGATGCAGTTGTTTTTTAAAATATTTTTTTGTTTAAAAATATATTAAAATAATATTTTTATTTTTAATATCAATACATGGAAATGATATAAAATAATAGTTTTTTTAAAAACATTTTTAAAATATAATGTGAAACATAGCCTAAAAAATTTATGGACTAACTTCATCCTAAAATTTATCTAAACCACCACCTTTTATTTTTACCCAAGCTCCACAACAACATTTAACACAAGGTAGTTTACGGCGAGGCCAACCCTTTGTGTGACACCAACTAAAGTTGTGGCTATAAATTTCGGGGTACAAATAAGTGGAGCTAGTGACTAAGCTAATGTTTGTGGTTTCTAGTACATTAATATATGCAATCTTTTTTGTTGTGATTTTGTAAGAGAAACCAAGAAAAGAAATATTATATGTTGATTGATGACTAGATTAGCATTTATATTATTAACACGAGTGTCCGAGTTATTTTGCGTATATCTTGACTAATCCCACGATCCATGAAATTAATGATCATGTAAGCCTTCAATAATTATCATATTGATAACTACAAGACTTGAACACGAGAGCAGAAAAACAAATTTTTTAATCTCAAATTTTTACTGCTGAACAATTTCTAAATGATTAATAAATTAACATATTTTACTTTGTTTGGACATTGTAGAGTTGTAGAATTATTTTTTAAAAAACTTTATAAACATAAATAAAATTGGAATTAGGTATAGGTCGGGTTTCTAAGTCTAGTGGAGCTATATCAATCGTTGTTTATATTTTTATTTTGCCTTTACTATCTATACAAAACCAAATTGAACTTGAATTATCCATAAAAAATCCTATCTATTTGTTTAACTTGGATCGATATTCATCGAATTGTAATGCAATAGTCATCTCTAAATACTCTTTTTAATGGACCAGCTCCTATTCAGGGGTGATAAGTCTCATCCAGGTGAGTTTTTTTTTTTTTTTTTTTTTTTTTTGAGTTGCCAATAACATTTGAAGACATGATGTTTCTATAGTTTTACACGTGTAACTCAAATACATAATCAATCATTTATACTAAAGTTGAGGTTGCATAATTTTATAATAAATTAAATCATCCAACTTAGAAAATTTAAATCAAAATTAATTTTTTGAATACAAAAACATAAATTCTGATTTTTTTTATTAAAATAATTGTTTGAGACAACTTGTTCATATCTCGACTAATTTTATAAACTATATAATTAAAAAAATTCAATCATTAGATGTGTCCATAAAAATACTAGTCAGTTTTATCATTGTAAACAAAATGTTTTTTTATTGAGGGAAGATGCATGGACTCGACACATTGACACCTAATTTTTTTTTTTTGTCTTGGTTGCTTTTGTTTTATCTATTTTTATTGATTGTGTCTATTTTTAAATATTGATTTATGTCATTTCTCTTATTTCTCAAATAAATTGAATTAGCTTTTTTTTAAGCAGTGATTGATATTTTCTTTAGCTGCATGATACTTTGTAGATATTAGTTTGATCTATATTTATCTTTTTACTATTATATTTAACATGAATTAACTGTATTTGTATCAAGCTCTTATCAAAATAAAAATTATTTGTTATTAGCAACAACATTAAGCTGCTATGATGAACAAAACGTTTAAAATAAAAAAGGATAGTAGATGTACAACATTTTTATACGTATCTATATTTTATTTCTACAATGAAGATTAACTTTTCATTTTAATAATTAGTTATTGTTAACAATTATTTTTTTATCTATCAATTTATATATTTTTAGTTTATTTTATAAATCATAAATAATATCTTTTTATTAAAAAAATCATGATACATGAAAACAGAAGCTTGTGTTTCTAAATCAAAAGAAATATTTTGAAATGTATTATATTCAAAATTTTAGAATTATTGGACAGATTGCAACTTAGTTTTATAAATAACGTGGGGCATCGACGATGAAAACCATGCAAGATGGTATAGAAAATAAAAAACAAACCACATCGAAGCTTCTAGTGGATCAATTTTTGTCGAGATTATTTCATCTTCTTCCTTGAAACAATTGTTTTTTTTCTTAGGTTGCTGGTGGAACCAGTGCTGCAACGTTTTCTTTTCTTTGAGCTGTGCATCCATGGTGGAGAACTGGTGGGAAATAGCTAATTTTCAGGGCTTTCTTTTTAGTTAACGCTTCATTTCTGGGCTCAAATTTCATCATAGCGGTGATGAAAATATCATCAGTTGCAAACACTACAAGATTTACATCAAGGAATTTCAAAACTGAGGATTGAAAACACATCAGGCTATTCTTTCGCAATAAGAACACTAAGAACTTGAAAAACTTTACACCTGCAGGAAAACAAAAAATCATTTGGGTCCCCAGCAAATCAGGTTCAAAAGCGCCTTAGCCTTCTCTTCCCTTCTCTGCCTCCTGTAATCCTCATCAGCGCTGCTGTTCATCACCGTGGCCTCATTCCTATCAGCACCAGATGCAGTGCTAATTCTGCAAATATTTTTGACAGATTCTGCCGCACCGATATGATCAGTACTCTTCTGCGCCATGGACTTGAATGCCACCTCGTACTTGCACAATCTTCCATTACTTCCCATTGTTTCTCTTTATCTCTCTCACTAGCTTCTCTGCTAAACTCTGGTCGAGTTTTTATCACTTGACAGAAAGGTGGCTGGCCGCGTTAAAACTTGTTCGGCGCGGCTATTTATATATGCAATGATAACTAGCCGTGAAAAAGATTGGAAAGCGATTTGGGAATCTGGGTTCTCTTTTCCTTGCGAATAAAATAATTTTTTTTTATTTTTTATTTAGTTGATTTACACGCATTATAATTAATTCTAAATTCAATGAACAAGTAAGGCATCATATGATGATAAACGAGGGGGCTTGAACCTGGTGGAAGACCCCACTCATAAAATTGTTTATTTTTTGTTAAGCTTGATAGAGGTGTAAATGAATACTTCGCGTGTCGCCTTCAGATGTTAATTTAAAAATAAAAATAAAAATTGATTCTTATGAATATACGAAGCTCGCATGGATATTCGTATTGCGTAACGTATTCCATTGAAAGAAATTAACGAATTTACAAATACTGGATCGTATTTTTTAATGTTTTCTCGTATTTTCGGTGCTTGGACAGAAGCTAAAACCACCCTTGCTAGAAGAAAAGGTGATGGATGATTTCTCTCCTGCGTTGGGAAGTGCTGTGGTTTTACGAAAACTGAGGTTGAACAATGGGCTTTCAAGGATTTCAGCTCCCAGGTTTGTGGGTAGTGGTTTTAATATTACAAGGGACTGAGGTTGACTCATTGCTGGTTTTATAACGTGTTTTTTAGCGTATTTTTTATTTTTTTTTAATTTATTCTGAACCACAACATATTAAAATATCTATAGATATAATAAAAACCAATTTAAAATAATAAAAAAAACCAAGATTTTCAAACACGCTTTAGAAAAAAATGGATCGATTAGTCGGCTGTCTTCATTTCACTTAATTTAGCTGAAAGCAAGCACGTGGTAAAGTGACTTTTGGACAAAGACACCCCCACCTGGAGCACACGGTTATAATTATGCGATGCGGGCAGTCGGTTTTCAAAATGTCAGATATGCCCTTGACCAGAATTTTCGTAATTAACTCTTACCTCTTTACCAACTTAATTTTAAAATAACAAAATTTTATAAGCACATCAAAGCTGATTTTTTTAAATTAAATACTAATTCTATTTTTCTTATATTATATTTATTTCTCGGAAAACTAAATGTATCATTTTTGAATTTTCTTGATAGATTTGTATCTCTGATTTTTAAAAGAAAAATAACTATAATGTCAAATATTTTGAACTAATAATGGAAATTGCTTGAGATCAAAGACCTGAAAATATGACGTCACCACGAACAATTCTTAAGGAAAGAAGTTCTTAGTTACGTGAGTTTGATATTGTAGTAGTTTTTGCGTCATAATTTAAGAGAATAGATTTAAAAAATATTATTAATAGTAATCTTTTTAAAAAATATTACGTGTTTGGCATAAATTGTTGTGCAATGAAGTTTTTATAAATGAAAAACATATAATTTAAAATTATATGTAAGATCCAGTGCAAAAAAAAATATAAACTATTTAACTAATTGATTTTTTCTTATAATAAAAATGGTCCAACCTGATAGTTTTTTTCTTCAAGAATGCAACTTAATATTTAATATAAAACATTGCATTTTACATAAAAAATAAAATAAAATAAAGACAAACTTTCTTATGATATAAGAGAGACGAAGATGGCTATCCATGAATTAAATATTTGATATTTATTAGGTAAAAAAAGAAATATCTTATACCATATCTATTAAATAATATAATTAGAAACACTTAATTTATATATTTTGAATTAAATTTCGAATTAGATCGGTGATATTTATATTAACATGATAAAATAACTATACAAGACTATTCACTTAATAGCTTAACCTTAAAATTACATCCTTACAATGATGTTATCGATCTGTTTATAGAATTTCATGAACAAATCTTCAAATCAGTCCGCCATCTTTAAACCCAGTTTCAAACAAGTCCCCGGAGTCTGAAACACTCACCTGCATTTGATTTTTCCAAATTAGCCAATACTTTAATTGAATTGAATTGGATTTTCTTGTCAAGCTAGGGATAGCTGGAGAATATGATCTTACGTTCGTCTAAGCATATTCAGCATCTTTGAAGTTACATCTTCATAGCAGAAGCTCTGTTTTTTCATCAAATGTTCATACTGTGACGGCAAGCCCCATTGGGAGAGGGAAAAGGAGCTCGAGAGATACAATTGAGGGTTTCATAAACAGTAACAGTTCATTCATCATAGATTAATTTTACTTTAATGGGATCAATCTGCCCCAAAAGACATTGGTAATTGGCAACCAAGAACTTCATAAAACTCTAATTAAATGCTCGTAGCAAAAATATTGGAATGACCATTACTCTTTGTATACCTAAAATCTACCAGTACTAGGACCCCAGCAGCTTAAATTCATAGTTTTCTCCAAAGATCTCTCCCTTCTCTTCATCTTGGCTTTCTGAATCTCATTAGATACCGCCGCCGCCGCCGCCGATAATGAAGAAGAAGAAGAAGCAGAAGAAGAGGCCGGGATCTTGGACTGAGAAAACGATCTCACGTTGTTCTTGGCATGTTGATGCAGTGACCTCATAGTGTAATTCCACCTGCAAATACCTTGGTCTTTCAGTGCCTCCACTGCACCAATACTAGCTGCCACGATCCAAGCTTTCGTTGCCGCAGCACTCATTTTATTTTCACAGGTTTTGATTTCTTGGGTGGATGTTGCGTTTAAAGAAAGTATTTCTTGATCAGCTGGTGGGTTTGGGTGCGGGATTCAGTGATGGAGTGCCGGCTGTGATATATAGCGTGCGAGCTGGGCATGGTTTTTGACCAGAAACCAGAGGCGGGCTAAACCAAAAGCTGGGAAGACTACCGGACCCACGGTATTGTTCTCTGTGTACAGTAAAAACCGTAAGTACATCGTGGTCCCCAATTCTTACAGGTTCTTAAATTTATGTTCTAAGATGTTTTAAGGCTTTTTATATTTTTTTTCCCCTTAGATATTCTTTTAGTGTATGCATTAAATAAGGTTTGGTCCCCTGGTGGATTAGAAGTACAAGTATCTCCATATTAGAGAAAATAAATTAAAATCTTATCACTGGCAATCATGTTCATTTTTTATTTATAAGAATATCAAATTTCTATTCATAATTTATAAAATATCACAAAAATATTATATATATATATATATATATATATATATATATATATATATAGATAGATAGATATTATGTCATTTCCTAGAAAAGCATATTTGTTACCTAGAGCCAATTGTACTGCGCTTCACCTCAGTCAGAACTATATTTTTTAAAATGCAAAATCTTAAGAGTGTAGGATTTTTTCCATGATGCTATAAATCCAGGAAATGTTTTTGTAAAACGCGAGTTTATAAAATATATATATTTTAAGTCGATATGAATTTATTTGTTTACTAGGTTTAAACAAAAATTGAATGTATTTTTTTTATAAAAAAAACTAATGTTAAGCGATACAATATTTAAAAAACAAGACAAAAAATAAAAGATAATATTGAGCCATAAAATTCTCATAACCATTAAACCAGGATATTAGATTTGACAAGCTATAAATAAAGAAGTTGTTAAACTCAATTCTTAACAATAACAACATCGAATGATTAATTATTTCAATTATTATTCTCATTGTTATTATTATTATTATTTAGGTAAAAATCGTGGCATTACGCCCTTCTAAATTAAATGAGGAACCGTAGACCCAATAAGGTCATAGTACAGCAAAATGTAAAGTCCTGCCGGGGGATCAGTTATATTATCTGCCTCTCGGTCTAACAAATCTCTAGTTAACCCAAAATTAGCCAACCAATCGGCCACACAATTGGCCTCCCTGTAAACATGAACTATTACAACTTCTCAATCTTTGCCCAACATATTTTTAATTTGCATGATTAGATTATAATTTCTATCTACCCTCACACTCTCTCCATTAATGAGTCCAACTACAAACCTGGAATCCGATTCCAAAACCACTTTTCGAAACCCTTTATCCCATACCAGCTGAAGCCCACTATAGATAGCCCATAGCTCCGCAGTCACAGACGAACACAAACCAATATATCTTGCAAATCCCCCTATCCAAGATCCTATATGGTCCCGAATAACTCCTCCAGCACCCGCCAACCCCGGGTTACCCTTACTGCATTCATCCACGTTGAGCTTGATCCACCCATCTGCTGGATACTTTCACCCTATATGTTCAACATCCTTACCGTCATCCATTCCACCACAGCCACTCCTCTACATCAACTGACTATCTCCACTCATTTTTTTTATCGCTAGAGTAGTCCCAAACCAATTACCCTGGTCCCCTCCAAAAACTCTATTACATCTCTCCTCCCAAATATACCATAGTGTTATGCCGAAAACCATTTGCCATTCTCCATAACGCATACATGTCTTCCTGGAAGATAAGTTTGAAATCAACCGTGCATACCAAGTTTGAAATCACTCATTGTTATTATTATGATTGTTAAATTATCACAATCTTTATAACTACTACTATTACCATTATTGTAAATAATTAATATTCTAATTATTATTGTCATTATTATCGTTACTACCATCATTATTGTTATTATCGTCGCCATCATCATCACAATAACTATTACTGGTTAAACTGTCAATTCTTAACAAATACAATATCGAATGATGAATTATTTAAATTATTATTCTCATTGTTATTCTTATAATTGTTAAATTATCATAATTATTATAGCTACAACTATTATCATTATTGTAAATAATTAATATTCTAATTATTATTGGCATTACTATCGATCATTATTATTGTTACTATCGTCATCGTCACAATAACTATTATCAGTTAAATTATCATTATAATTATTATCATCACAACTATAACCAATATCACAATTATTTTTATTTTTAATTTTACAATTATTATTCTTAGTTAAATTATTTAATTAATATTATTATTAATACCGTCACCACCACTATTGCCATCATGAATATAACCATTATTACAATTACTAACACCGCTATTTTTATTAATATCATTAAAATTATCATTAGTGCTATTATCATTATATAATTTTTGTTATTATTAATACTCTTAATATTATTTTATAATTTATTGTTATTATCATCATCACAACCATAATTATTAATATCATAAGCACTACAACCATTACAATAAATTATTATTGCTATCATCATTATCATTAATAACATCACTATTATTATCATCATGACCATAACAACTAAAATTATTATTACTATTATTGTCAAAACAATAAAAATTATTAAATTATTTCAAAGATAATAGAAAAAATACTGTTTATTAAAAAAAATGTTTTTGTAAAAGGTATGTATGGTTTATGGCATTTTTTCTAGGGTTGTCATGATTCAATTCTATTGTGTATAAGAGTTTTTTTGATATTATAGTATCATTTTTTTTATAAAAAAAAAACTACAGATAGCCTGGAAATGCATCAAATAATATATATATATATATATATATATATATATATATATATATATCAAAATAATATATAAATATTAAAATAAATTAATTTGAAGCAAAGAAAAAATATTTTTTAAATGTTTTAATTCATTATGTATAAGCGACATGATTGAGCATGTTTTAGATCTGTACATCAATTTAAATTCAACAGTGAGTGGTTAATTTATTATTATTCTAAATGCATGTTAATATCACAGGCATTCATTTTAAAATTAATAATTTAAATTCAATTATCATGAGGAAATAAATTTAAATTTAACCAAAATATCAAACACGAGAAAAAATAATTTGAGAATCTGTCGTGTTGTCCAACTTTTATTGGTCTCTCTTGCTTATATAGTTTTGTCTTCTTCTTCTTTTCTCCATGTAAGAGTAAATGCTTTTATTTTTTCTATTTTACTGTTTATACTTTCAGAATTTTCTCAATTAGGTCCCCGTAAGTTTCACATTCCAAATAAAAAACAAACCAGATTGATTTGATTTCTTCCACTCTCTCACAAAACCAAACAAATCTCCGCCTCTAATAATGGAGAAATCATTCTTCTTCGAGTAAAAAAAAAACTTACTCTCTTGCCTCCTTCTACCATCTTCCATGCCGTCTACCTTCTGCTTCCCGGGCCGTCTTAAACCTAGTTGTGTAATGAGTTGCAGGGCTCAACTCAGGGCGGCTATTGTAGAAATTTCCAGCTCCGTTCTGATGGTTTATAAAAGCAGTAGCTTGAGTCAATTCAGGTATCTTAACCGGTAAAATTAGTGTTGTTAATTTCATTAATGTTTCGGTTCGTACCAGTTAAAAAAACAAGATAAAATAGTGTAGTTTTTATTTCATTTATAATTTCAGACCGTTCCGGAAATTTCGCTCAAATTTTAGCCGGAATGTTTCGGTTTTGTTCCACCCATTTTGTTTCGACCGAATAGTGTTTTTTTAAATAATGAGTAGTTTTACAATATCAATCATATCTCGTAATCCGACCGTTAAATTGAGATGAAATTTTACGAGGAGTCTCTTGACATATTTATATATATTATGTTAAATTTTTAGATCAATCAGAGAATGTTATGACCTTGCGAGATTGATAATGACATTCTCGTAATATTATACATGTTCATAATTTTGTTCAGAAAATCATATGTTTTTTTTAGAATAAAGTGCACAACTATAAAAAAATTATATTTTTGGATTTGAACTAATTTGTTTTGAATTAATATATTTAATTATATATATATATATAGTACAATCTCGAAATGGTACACTGAAATACTACAAAACTAAAATATTTCATTCCAATTAAGAAAATAAAACACCAATCAAAACAAAATTGAGGGTAAAATTAGGAAAAAATGTTGTCGGCGGCTTAGCTTTGGAATGTAGATATAGGCCGAGTGACAATTTCTCGGGCCTCCCTGTTCTTCAGCTAATATGGGTCTTGGTGTTTTGGGCTAGAGTTTGGATTATCAATAAAGAAGCTTTGTGAGCCAATCTCTAACTCAACCCATCATTCCCCATCCTATCCGTTTATCTGCTGAGGTTTTATTCGATAAAAGTTTTGATTTTATTTTTGATTTTTCAATTATTTTAACTGATATAAATTTTTTTTTATATAATATTACTTTAATATATCTTAACAAAATAACATATTTAAAAAAACAGAAACAATTTCCAAGTTTGAAATCTAGCACTCATAAACTGTGGGTATATCAACTTCAGACTTTGAATCTTTTCCCTCCTCATTTCCCGACTATTCCACCTACCTTGTTTCTGGAAGGAGTCCTCTTTGAGTTGGAAGCCATCTCGCCGTATTTCTTTCTCCGATCCATGACCTCCCGTAGATTTTTTTTTTTTTTTTTATGACCGGGGTGTCCGGGCCAGCTTACGCGCACCTCGACTATTCCTCGGGCCCACTGAACATCCTACAAGCTCAGTAAACATGTAAGGCACCGCGTGGGCGACATGCATACCGCGCAAGGATGGATCCAGGAACAAGAGAGGAGGACCCCTCCAACTCCCACTCCCACTGGAAACTCGAACCTGAGTCCTGTGAAGGAGGGATCTCCTCTTCAACCACTGGGCCACATCACTTGCTGGTGCGTAGATTTCCATTCTTGAACATGCAGGATCTAGTTGGACTATTAACCTTAGTCCTAGGATGCAGAGATTTTTTAATTTGATGAGATTCCATTCTATGATGAGAGATTTTTGAAGTCTTTCTCCCTTGCATGCCATTATTTACAAAAAAAACCAAGGACAAGTCTTTCTCATAATTGAAGAGAACAGGGAGATCCTATGAAAAAACCAGGTAGACTTAGGGCCTGTTTGGGAGAGCAGTCGCGGTAGCTTTTTAAAGTGTTTTTCGTGCAGAAATACATCAAAATGATTTTTTTTTATTTTTTAAAAATTATTTTTGACATCAGCACATCAAAATGATCTAAAAACACCAAAACATATTCATTTAAAATGAAAAAAAATTGAATTTTTTGGAAACGGCGTTTGAAACGCCATCCCAAACGGGCACTTAATGTGTGTTTGATATGGTGGTAGCTTTTAAATTTATATCTAATGCAAAAGATAGAAGTTATTTGACTAACTAAACAATCTTTCTCTTAGTTGGGCGGAATATATACATTAAAGTTGAGAGTTTTGAGTGTTTGATTAATGTAGAGATTTGAAAAAAAACATGTAGACCCCACCTGCAAAATTTGGTAAAGCTACGATTAACGAAAAACAACAATTTTTTGTTTTTCGTGCGGTGAGGAGAGAAGGGCTGAGGAGGGGTGGGGCTAGGTGACTGGGGAGAGAGAATGAATAAAAGAAAAGACGATGAGATCATTTATATTAGAGTTTGTTGTTGTTTTATTTATTATATTTTTATATAAAAATATATTTTTAATATTAACATAATCTAAAAATTATTTAAAATATAAATAAATATATTAGAAGGAGATTACAAAATATTTTTTGTCTCGCAATTCTAATTTTGTTTCAGATGATATTTTACTGTATGTTGTTCCAGGATCGCAGAGGCCTTCACGTATAGATTTATAGTTCTTGATGAAATTACAAGTAGTTTGATGGAAGAATAAAAACAAGTGTCTAATTTACTTGAATTATTAATTACATTTTATTATTATAATTATTAAATATTTAAAAAATAATATATATATTAAAGTAATTTCACAAGTTGAAAACAATATAAAAAGCTTGGTAACCAAACAGTTAAAACTGCTTTTCATTCACCTCAAACTCAACCACAATTTTAATCAAACACTTTAAAAATTATTTTGAACCGCATCCAAAATGCTTTTCATGAAACTATATTTTTTAAAACCTTAACTACAAAAACAAAAACAAAAACAATACTAAACACACTCTTAATTAACAATCCAATAAGCTTTCCCCTGTCGCCCAACCAAGTTAGGAGGACTTCACACCACCAAACAATGGGCTGGATTAGTTTTTTTTAGGCCACAATCTTTTCCCACACGAAAATATATTTTTGTGGGCATTTTTTCTTGCCCACCTAAGTGTGTACGAATCTAGAGGCCTTGCAAATAAGGATTGTAATTCACGAATCATCCATGCATAATTCCCCTCACCAACATTGAATTTTTTTCTCTTATCGTGAGCATCCCTCACTAGCTAAAACTAATTGATTTTAAGTATTATTTTTTATTTTAAATTAATTATTTTTGTTGTTCTTAGATTATTTCATGTATTGATGTCAAAAATAGTTTTTTTAAAATATATTATTTTGATGTATTTATAAAAAAAAAACACACTTTAAAAAACAACACCAATCACGCCACCAAACATTTAATAAGATTCTTTCTTATTACATCATTCATTCTCATGGGATTATTTCTCAATGAATTAATAAGTTTATAAAATTAATAATCAGGAGCTCTCATTTCCATAACGAGTAATAATTACACATAAGCAGGCGCTATGTTAGAACATGAGATGTTGTTGATCTTAAAGGTGGTTTAGGTACTTAATTATTAATTTACCTTAGCCAATGGATTATTGAAACCACTCAAGTGTTCAAGTCAATTCCATGCACATTGTAAAATAAAATAAAAATTCAATCTAAATGTACAATGATGTGAGGGTCGCGAGAATTGAAATTTTACTATGTAATAATTATCAATACTAGAATTGAGGATGTTATTTTTTATTCTATTTTTTTATTTTAAATTAAATATTTTTGGTGTTTTTAGATCATTTTCATGTGCTGATGTCAAAAATAACTTTTAAAAAATAAAAAAATAACAATTTGATGCACTTCTAAATAAAAAAACATTTAAAAAAAAAACAACTTCAACCACACTATCAAGCATTCACTTAAGTGCATGTTTGGAAGTGTGATTGCAACTGCTTTTGAAAGTGCTTTTCGTTCAGAATGTATCAAAATAATATTAGTTTTTTTAAAAAAAATAATATTTTTGACATCAATTCATAAAAATGATTTAAAAATACCAAAAATATTTAATTTAAAATAAAAAAAATAGAATAAAAGATAATACTTATAATTCTAACATTTATAAGTATTACTTGAAAGGATCAAATATTTAATTATAAGTATTATTTTTTATTTTAAATTATTTTTTTAATATTTTTAATCATTTTCACGTGCTGATATCAAAAATAATTTTTTTTATTTTTTTAAAATAAAAAAATATTAATTTAATATATTTATAAAAAAAAACATTTTAAAAAATAATATTAATCATACCACCAAACAATATCTTGATAATGTTGACAACCACATTTTCTAAAGTAGCAAAGAGATAAGCTGCTTTTTTTTTTTTTGCGTTTTATATTTCCTTTCGCAACCACTTCTGTGGAAATGGACGGGCTGTATTAGTTTTAAATGCTATTGGATACGTAATAGCTGACCTCAATTTTAACAATTTGCGTGCCTTCCATGCCAACCGGGCTGTAATCCTCCACGTCAGAATCCCAGAAAAATATATTAATTAAAGTATATAGTTTCTGTATTAGCTTCCTTTAATTCAACCGTTTCTGACTTTTATAGTAAGTTGCCAACTATTATTATTATGGTAAGTGACATTTATAGTAAGTTGCCAATTATTATACTAAATGATTTTAATCCTTTTTATTAATTACAACCATTTGAGACTAATTTAATAATTAATTTGTTATAATTTACTAGATAAAGACAAATTTAGCAAAAGAGAACACGAGTACAACAGAACGTATGGCCAAACTTAAACTCCTATTATAGTTTTTTTTAATCCACCTACTTTTTTTTCCATAAATAGATATAATCTTGATTAAAAAAACTATGTATTTATTTTTTATTCTTTATGTTTGAAAGAGGAGAAAAAAAAAAAACTCATCGAAAGTGAGAAAGTCATTTGACTACCTTCCAAATAAAAAAAGGGGACAATCTTACTAACTATGTAATTATGTTATGTTCTCCTAACATTTAATCATTTTAATATATTTTTAAATAATAAAAAACAACCATAATTATATTCTAATCCAGTCGCTAAATGTTTCAAAGCTATGGCTGCTGCCTAGGTCACTCGATCCCAAACTAGGGCACGAGGAAGTGCCATGTTCATGCATACGCGGCTCATGATCTCATTCAGTACCAAACTTCCAATGTGCATCGTTTGACGACCTGTCGGTCCACCTTACTCTGGATGCATCTACTTAATGTCCACATAAAAAGAAATTGAGCTGGTAATTTGCAGTCAATTTCCATGAATCTATTAAATTCTCAGGGACAGGTGTTCTTTGGGATATTTTTTTTTTATTCAAAGAACTCTGGTTCCTACTATTCCTTCACTTGAAGGGGGTAGACTATTCTTGCATGCCAGTTTGCTTGGGACGATAAGAATTTGAGCTGTTCCATGAATCGTTCCCATTTCCAACTAGTGCGGTGTTTGAAAAAAAAATTTATTTTTTACTCTAGATTAAAAAAAAATTGATGTTTTTCAATTATTTTATGTGCTGATATCAAACATAAATTTTAAAAATAAAAAAATTATTTTAATATATTTTTAAATAAAAAATATGAGATTTGAAATGGATAGATGATCATCATCAACAGTATTCAAACTTGAGTCCACGATTCTCTCAATCAATTTGTACTTCACCATCCAAAGTCAAGACAGTTTTAAGCCAGATATGTTTTTGTGCGACCTATTGCATGTGCAACGCTAGAAATTGCATCTCCCCAACCCTACAACAAGTCTTATCGCTCGATAAATTCTATTTATGGGAAGATTTTGAATGGGGGAGAACTCGCAGTCTTCTGTTTGGGGAAATCAACAAAAACGGTGAGTAGTTAGAAGTATTTGACGATGTGTTTTAAAAATAATTGATTTTTTTTTATTTAAATTAAAATAATTGATGTTTTTAGATCATTTTTATATCATGATATTAAAAATATTTAAAAGAAAAATAAAAACTATTTTTAATATATTTCTAAATAAAAAAACACTTTCAAACTAAACCTCCAAATAACACTGTGTTTTAAAAATAATTTTTAAAAAAATTGATTTTTTTCATTTAAATTAAAATAATTATATTTTTAGATCATTTTCATGCCATGATATCAAAAATAATTTTAAAAAATAAAAAAAATATTATTTTAATATATTTCTAAATTAAAAAAAAAAGAAACTTTCAAACCATTCTTCCAAATAATTACTAAGTACATGCATCCAAGATTACTAAGTACACGTTTTCAGCCGTAGTTTTTCTCTTTATGCAAGGGAAGCGGCAAGATAATTACTTAGAATTTGATGGAGAAAAACCTTGCAAGGAAATATTAAAGAACTCGATATGAAAATGAAATCCCCCAACCTTTTTTGAAAACGGTGGGCTTAATTTGAATTGGCTGTCGATGCATATATTCTAACATTTCTTAATCAGAAGTTAATTCTGACATGAGATGAAATTTACGCCACCCCAACATTTTAACCTGCTCCCTGTTGTGGATGTAATAGATTTTAGTAAGCTCGTTAAAAACGTTTTTTTAACGTAATACAAAAAAATATTATATAAAATCAGATCGTCAAATTATAAATATATATTTTATTATTATATATTGACAATTTTAACCAATAGATTAAATTATATTAAAATCTGATAAAGCGAGTCAATGATATTGTAATCAATTAGTAATTTAAATAAATAAAAAAGATAAATAGTATGAATCAAGAAATCAATGATATAAAAAAAAACTTCAAATCAAAATTTTTAATATTGGCAAATTACTAAATGATAGTATGCGCACAAGAACCCTGTGACAATTTGGTTGTTCTCATCATAACAAGTCATAATAAATCTCTTTTAGGTTGCAAGCTAATGAGTCTAAATTAGGAATTAACTACCATAAGTCTATAATTAAAATAAACTATTAAACAATGTTTAATGCATCAGAAAAATTTAAATTAGAAATAGTTTTTTTAACATTAAATAAATAAATAAAATATGATAATAAAAACAAAGTCTTCATTCTAAAATTCTTCTATGTAGTCTAAATCTCTAATTTTCATAAATTTCTGGTAGATTTCTGTCATGATTTCAAACATATAGTTCTTTATCGTATGAATAAATTATCGAGTTTATCATATATATTTGAAAATATTAAGACGTCTAGTTTTTCTCCTATCTAGAATCACAATAAAATTTGATTTGTAACTCCACAAGTGTTCAAAACAATATATGAATGTTTAGTTTGACAAATTTGACAAGTTCTAGTAACTTTGACTCTCTGAAATAATATGTTTCTAAACTTTGTTTAATCTAATAATTTAACAAAATATATTTTCATGTATCTAACATTTTCCTATAAATTTCAACTATTTCCAATACATAGTTTGAAAGATATGTTTGAACTTTCAAAATTGTCAACAAATATTATAAAACAAAATTCAAAACTAATTTGGTTGTTCATATCACAAATCTAATAAACTCATAAATTGGATCGATTTTACTGATATTGCATGAATCAAGTATGGTTTTACTAGTTTTTAAGTTTAGTCCAATTTAACATGTAAGTACAAATTAACTCATATAATTATAAGATTTTAAGAATTATCTCGCGATTTTAACTACCTTCGATTTTAGCAAGTGTTTGCTGTCATTTACATTAGAGAATGTAGCGTCTAGTAGGAATCCTTCGGTTCATTACCATATCCTATTTTTAATTCTAAATGTTCTAATTTGTCATCTCTCTTTCTTTCTCTTAGTTTTTCTTGTTCAATTAAATCTTAATTTATGCAATATAGATATTTCTCTCAATTATATTATTAAAATCATTCAAATTTTATTTCATTTACAAATACACATGACTAAAAACTATCGCCAAGTAATCTAATATGTTATATGGGATTTCAAAAATAATTTTATGTCGCTCTTTAATCCACCACCTAAGTGTTATTTTATGGTTAATTTTATTGGAAAGAATGAAAGTTTAAAACTTAAACTAGTTGATTGTTTGGTTATTATATCATATTAATAAATAATATAAATTAATTTTATATCAGTCAAAACCCTTTTTATTAAAACATCACATAATTAAGTGGTATAGCTAAAATGGAGAGTAAGCTAAGTGGGGATCAATTAAGTGTTTTTCTTGAACAACAACAATTAAATTGAGAGAATAATTTATGACAAATGATGAGAGGCAAGTAAATTAGTTTATTAAGTTTTTTTTTTATTTAGGAATAACATTCTTAGTATTTGTTTGACATATTAATATTAAAAATATTTCTTTAAAAAATAAAAAGTATTCACTTTAAATATTCCTAAATTAGAAATAATTTTAAAAACAACCAATAAAAACCTACCAAAAACTAGACTCTCCTAAAGTGAAGTCGGCTTGGAGTCATGCACATGTGGAGATGCACATGTCGAGGCTCTGTAGCAAGGTCAAATGCTGCAAGCAATACATCAGAGAGGACACGTGGCGGATACAGCCAAAAAGCCCAGAGATAAAGATCTTGTTTTTGTTCTTCTACGGTTTCACACAACTGTTTTAAGAAAACGAGACAGCGAGAGAGACTGCTGAAGGGAGACCAAATTGAAAGAGACAAGCACTTATACTAATCGATTTATGTTCTGTCAAATCAACCACTGCCACGTCATGGCTACACACGCTGGCTCTTACAGAACCTTTTTTTTTTCTTTTTTTTTTCGAGTGATTTTTCTTCATAACAAGACACGTACATTCTATGCTGAAGAAAAACGATACCAAACCCTATTGACTTCTCCAGCTACTTTTGCTTCTCTTGATTGAATTCTCTTCTCTATATATTCACGCCCATGATTCTTCAATGGAGTCCTGCACTGCATCACCTCTCCTTCTCTCCCCTCTTTTCAGAGATTTGTTAGTTTAAATGGGAAAATCTCTTTGCTGTGACAAAAATGGACTGAAGAAAGGTCCATGGACGGCGGAGGAAGATCAGAAACTGGTCGATTACATTCAGAAACATGGGCATGGGAGGTGGCGAATCCTACCCAAAAATGCAGGTAAACGAGCTGCAAATTCTCTATTTTAATCGACGCAGGTCTCGAGTTCGAGTTCATCTCTTGTAAGAGTCTGAACAGTCAGGGTTTTACTTAATGATCTGGGTCATAAAATACGCTTTTTAAAAATATTTTTTTTTTAATTCAAAAAAAAATCTCTATTTTAGTTGCATGTATAAACCTTTTAGGTTGCAATAAGTGAAGTAATGTCTCGAATTCGAGTCAAGATGTGTATATCTTATAAGAATTTGGGATATACGAGATTTACTCACTCACATGTACCCATAAAATACAACAGCATAGGAGTTTACTCGAATCACCCAAAAAAAAACTCTATTTTAGTTGCATGTATAAACCTTTCTAGGTTGCAATAAGTTAAGTAATGTTGGAGCTATCATTTTTTGTTTTCTCTTCATCACACTTAATGTTTTTGCGATATTATTTTGAATATATAGGACTCAGAAGATGTGGAAAGAGCTGTCGTCTCCGGTGGTCTAATTACCTGAGACCAGACATCAAGAGAGGAAAATTCTCACACGAAGAAGAAGACACAATGATTCAATTGCATAGTATTTTGGGAAATAAGTGAGTGCATTTGTTTTTGTCCTCTCTTGGTTCACCTCTTTATTTTCACAATAATTCACTCTTTTTTTCTTTTCTTTTTTCCATTCCTTGACTAATTATTGGCCATCTATTTGAGGATAGACAGCAGAATATTCTGTAGAATTTCCACGTCAATTAACATCACAGTTTCTATACTATTTCTATGGAGACTAATTTTTTTGTCTGTTCACAGGTGGTCTACAATTGCTACTCGCTTGCCTGGAAGAACTGATAATGAAATAAAGAATTATTGGAACACCCACATAAAGAAAAGGCTATTAAGGATGGGAATCGATCCTGTGACTCATAAGCCACGCCTCGATCTTCTTCATCCTTACTCGGTTCTCAACTCGTGTCTCCAAAACTCATTTCAACTCAGTTTTCCAAGTTTGCTTGGCATTGGACCCATTTTGAACCCGAGTCTCCTAAATCTAGCCACTTCTTTCTTGTCATGCCAAGGAAATATTAGCCAAGATGTTAGTCAAAAACATTTTCAAGAAAGCCAGCATGGGAATAACCAATTTCAATGCTTACAACCAAACGAGCTCCTAAACCAAGTCCAAGCTTCCAGAAACACGTCGGCTGATCAATTTATAGATGAAACACAGATCAGTGAAGCCAGTTTGGAGCAACTTATTTCTAGCGATCCCACCAACTTCAGCTCCCAAAATTCTTTACAAAGAACGTGGCATACTAATGAGGAGCCCCCCGACATTAGTGAAAGCTTCATGTCAAACTACGTGTATTATGACTGTAATAATAAACCCATCATCAGCAATACTTCTTTTGATGAGACGCTACCGAGTTTGAGTCTGAGCTCACTTCTATCAGCACCTTCATACAACACAACTCACCTCAGTTCTTCATCAACAACTTGTGTCAATGTTAGCACTGAAGATGAAAAGAATAGTTGCTGTAATAATATGTTTGTTTTTGATATTCCTTGTAGCTTGGATGGCAACAGGCTTGTATGAGAAAAAGTTTTGGGGGCATTGTTGATATTCAAAATAAATAAAAATGTGTTTATATTATTATTATTATTATTATTATTATTATTATTATTATTATTATTATTATTATTATGATTATGTTAAGATGGGCTTTTCAAAAATTACTTTTTGTATGATTGAAGCAGAAATAAAACTAATATTTTAGACAACATAATATCTACGGCTAAAACAACTAAAATCCTAGGGATGATTGGTTGGTGGGCTTAGAAGACATCATAGGCTAGGTGTCTATGTGGATATTCATTGATGCTTAAAGGAATGATTTTCTTCTTATAAGACTGATTCTCGGTTGATTATTTTTTCTACTTCGTGAAAAAAATCAGATCTAAGAATTAGGTTAAAGGGTTGTATTTCTTTATATTATTTGATCTGCCTCATATACAATTTCAATGTAAATTTCTCCCAAGGGTTTAAGTAATTTATTGTTCTCGCAAATTAGATTTCTTGTAATGTATTTTGTGGGTTATTTGCAACTTTATGTTTTGTCTTTTATGTAATTTATTTTCTCGGGTTTGTTGAATTTTTGTTTTATAATTTATGTGTTTATTTATATATATTATTTACTTACATGTTTTTAATTTATTTATTGCTCTTACTTTCAAGGCTATCTAATATTAATTCCTAGTCTTGGATGTCATCTCTTTAATGTAAACTTATATAGTTTATTTTTATGGTTTATTAATATGTGAACCAACCGACAAATAATTTCTTTCCATTATGTCAATTTAACCTATAACTTATGCAAACTCTTCTAGTTTAACTATGATCGATTTGCATAATACTCTTTAAGCCTTTGGTTTCTTATTTTAATTAATATAGCTTAGTACTAGAGTAAAAAAAAAATTGTTTTGGGTTCGAATAACACTTAAGGAATTGATCATTAATTTGAACATAATTATTTAAGATTCAATAGAAAAAACTTGTGATACATGATTGATATAAGAATCATGATAAATTGTTTGGTTAAACTTGTTACTTTAAACTAATTATATGATTTGATAATCATGGTTATTTTATGTCGTTGTTTAGGAATTGTAATGAACTTTTAATCCATGCTCATGCAAACCTATTTGGTACTAGGTTGCTATAGAACCCAAAATTGTCAATTTCATTTTCTTTCAGCAGAAACGTTTTGTACCAGTTAAAAAAATGAGATAAAATAGAATAGTTTTTATCTCGTTTAAATCTCAATTAATTCCGGATTTTCCAACCAAATTCCAGGCGAAATGATCCGGTCTCACTCCACATGTTCCGTTCCGGCCTTTAAAAAAGTTAAATTGAAAAGCTTCATTGAAATCGTTTTTTGTTGAAAGTCTGAACCATAGCTTATCTCTAACTTCTCTTCCTAACAGTCTCAGGTTCCCATTCCCAAATCCCAACCAAAACAATCGACATCTCCTCTCACAACTCCTCCAATCTTTCTTCTTCAGTCTTCACTCTTGCTGTATTGCAAGCTGTACTACTGCAACCATGCAGCACTGTCTTCATCCCTGACTTTTGTCTCTTCTCTTTAATATACAATCTCTTTTTTCTTTTTAAGATGCAATCTCTATTTCACGTTCTCTGTATCCGAGGTGGTCAATTAAACATTAGATGCATATAAAAATGGTGAAAACAAATGCTGTATTGTATCTTTAAATACCATGATTTCTGCTTTTGTACATGAACTTCTTCGCCTGACCACGACCGAATCTTTCCTTTGAACAATGTCTTGCATTATAGCAAGATTTCTTTTGGCAGATATAGAATCACAGATATATTCCTCTTGGATGTTCTTTTATTCATCAATTACTTGTGCTAAAATACCAGATATTTTGCCCAGCAAGAACCTTATTAGTCTTTGATTCATAATTGTTTCTAGCTAACCAGTTGCTAAGATTATGGTTTGATATTTTGCCCGTTCTTGCCTATGTTGTGTTCATGTGGTCCTTGTGATAAAAAAAAAAAAAAAAGGTCATTGAATGCTCATCTGTCAATCAATACATGGAAATTGTCTCTCATTTTTTTAAACCGAGGTGTCGATCAGCTCGATTAAATCTTTCGGTTTTTGTAATTGTATCCGTACAAATTTTCCACAGAAAAATAAGTTAAGTCATTAATTTCTTACACTAGAACGCATAAATCAAAAGAAATATAGATAATGAGATTTGAAACTCATCGTAAAAGAAAACATACCTTTTAGTATGTAAAAGCATCCTTTCCTTTAAAAAAAAAATAGCCCAAAGTGTCAATGTCGGCAACCAAAAACTGGAAGTAAGCCTTTACCATGCTTGATTGCTTTGCGAAGAAATGTGTTCAATGCTTCAATCTTTAGTCCAACAATCAATTTTTAAAAGGACGTATCCATAAGACATTAGATGGAAGATTATTTGGGTCCTTTGTTGATTATTTAAAAAAAAGAAAAACACTAAATGAGGAGGAGTTCATAGCAATATTTATTGGAATAATGTTTTGATTTTTATTATTGGAATAATATTTATTAATTTGGTTGTTCATATCACAAATCTAATAAACTCGTAAATTGGATCGATTTTACTGATATTGCACGAATCAAGTATGATTTTACTAGTTTTTAAGTTTAGTCCAATTTAACATGTAAATACAAATTAACTCATATAATTATAAGATTTCAAGAATTATCTCGCGATTTTAACTACCTTTGATTTTAGCAAGTGTTTGCTGTCACTGTCGCGTCTGGTAGGAATCCTTCGGTTCATTACCATATCCTATTTTTAATTCTAAATGTTCTAATTTGTCATCTCTCTTTCTTTCTCTTAGTTTTTCTTGTTCAATTACATCTTAATTTATGCAATATAGATATTTCTCTCAATTATATTATTAAAATCATTCAAATTTTCTTTCATTTTAAAATACACATGACTAAAAACTATCGCCAAGTAATCTAATATGTTATATGGGATTTCAAAAATAATTATATATATATATATATATATATATATTATCTTCACCTAAGTGTTATTTTATGGTCAATTTTATTGGAAAGAATGAAAGTTTAAACGTAAACTAGTTAAATGTTTGGTCATGATATCATATTAATAAATAATATAAATTAATTTTATATCACTCAAAACCCTTTGTATTAAAACATCACATAATTAAGTGGTATAGCTAAAATGGAGAGTAAGCTAAGTGGGGATCAATTAAATGTTTTTCTTGAACAACAACAATTAAATTGAGAGAATAATTTATGACAACTGATGAGAGGCAAGTAAATTAGTTTATTGATTTTTTTTATTTAGGAATAATATTCTTAGTATTTGTTTGGCATATTAATATTAAAAATATTTCTTTAAAAAATAAAAAATATTAACTTTATATATTCCTAAATTAGAAATAATTTTAAAAACAACCAATAAAAACCTACCAAAACTAGACTCTCCTAAAGTGAAGTCGGCTTGGAGTCATGCACATGTGGAGATGCACATGCTGAGGCTCTGTAGCAAGGTCAAATGCTGCAAGCAATACATCAGAGAGGACACGTGGCGGATACAGCCAAAAAGCCCAGAGATAAAGATCTTGTTTTTGTTCTTCTACGGTTTCACACAACTGTTTTACGAATACGAGACAGCGAGAGAGACTGCTGAAGGGAGACCAAATTGAAAGAGACAAGCACTTATTTTAATCGATTTATGTTCTGTTAAATCAACCACTGCCACGTCATGGCTACACACGCTGGCTCTTACAGAACCTTTTTTTTTTCTTTTTTTTTTGAGTGATTTTTCTTCATAACAAGACACGTACATTCTATGCTGAAGAAAAACGATACCAAACCCTATTGACTTCTCCAGCTACTTTTGCTTCTCTTGATTGAATTCTCTTCTCTATATATTCACGCCCATGATTCTTCAATGGAGTCCTGCACTGCATCACCTCTCCTTCTCTCCCCTCTTTTCAGAGATTTGTGAGTTTAAATGGGAAAATCTCTTTGCTGTGACAAAAATGGACTGAAGAAAGGTCCATGGACGGCGGAGGAAGATCAGAAACTGGTCGATTACATTCAGAAACATGGGCATGGGAGGTGGCGAATCCTGCCCAAAAATGCAGGTAAACGAGCTGTGGATTCTCTATTTTAATCGACACAGGTCTCGAGTTTGAGTTCATCTCTTGTAAGAGTCTAGACAGTCAGGGTTTTATTTAATGATTTGGGTCATAAAATAAATTTTCCAAAAATAAAATTTTCTTGAATTCAAAAAATAAAATCTCTATTTTAGTTGCATGTATAAACCTTTTAGGTTGCAATAAGTGAAGTAATGTCTCGAATTCGAGTCAAGATGTGTATATCTTATAAGAATTTGGGATATACGAGATTTACTCACTCACATGTACCCATAAAATACAACAGCATAGGAGTTTACTCGAATCACCCAAAAAAAAACTCTATTTTAGTTGCATGTATAAACCTTTCTAGGTTGCAATAAGTTAAGTAATGTTGGAGCTATCATTTTTTGTTTTCTCTTCATCACACTTAATGTTTTTGCGATATTATTTTGAATATATAGGACTCAGAAGATGTGGAAAGAGCTGTCGTCTCCGGTGGTCTAATTACCTGAGACCAGACATCAAGAGAGGAAAATTCTCACACGAAGAAGAAGACACAATGATTCAATTGCATAGTATTTTGGGAAATAAGTGAGTGCATTTGTTTTTGTCCTCTCTTGGTTCACCTCTTTATTTTCACAATAATTCACTCTTTTTTTCTTTTCTTTTTTCCATTCCTTGACTAATTATTGGCCATCTATTTGAGGATAGACAGCAGAATATTCTGTAGAATTTCCACGTCAATTAACATCACAGTTTCTATACTATTTCTATGGAGACTAATTTTTTTGTCTGTTCACAGGTGGTCTACAATTGCTACTCGCTTGCCTGGAAGAACTGATAATGAAATAAAGAATTATTGGAACACCCACATAAAGAAAAGGCTATTAAGGATGGGAATCGATCCTGTGACTCATAAGCCACGCCTCGATCTTCTTCATCCCTACTCGGTTCCCAACTCGTGTCTCCAAAACTCATTTCAACTCAGTATTCCAAGTTTGCTTGGCATTGGACCCATTTTGAACCCGAGTCTCCTAAATCTAGCCACTTCTTTCTTGTCATGCCAAGGCAATATTAGCCAAGATGTTAGTCAAAAACATTTTCAAGAAACCCAGCATGGGAATAACCAATTTCAATGCTTACAACCAAACGAGCTCCTAAACCAAGTCCAAGCTTCCAGAAACACGTCGGCTGATCAATTTATAGATGAAACACAGATCAGTGAAGCCAGTTTGGAGCAACTTATTTCTAGCGATCCCACCAACTTCAGCTCCCAAAATTCTTTGCAAAGAACGTGGCATACTAATGAGGAGGCCCCCGACATTAGTGAAAGCTTCATGTCAAACTACGTGTATTATGATTGTAATAATAAACCCGTCATCAGCAATACTTCTTTTGATGAGACGCTACCGAGTTTGAGTCTGAGCTCACTTCTATCAACACCTTCATACAACACAACTCACCTCAGTTCTTCATCAACAACTTGTGTCAATGTTAGCACTGAAGATGAAAAGAATAGTTGCTGTAATAATATGTTTGTTTTTGATATTCCTTGTAGCTTGGATGGCAACAGGCTTGTATGAGAAAAAGTTTTGGGGGCATTGTTGATATTCAAAATAAATAAAAATGTGTTTATATTATTATTATTATTATTATTATTATTATTATTATTATTATTATTATTATTATTATTATTATTATTATTATTATTATTATTATTATTATGTTAAGATGGGCTTTTCAAAAATTACTTTTTGTATGATTGAAGCAGAAATAAAACTAATATTTTAGACAACATAATATCTACGGCTAAAACAACTAAAATCCTAGGGATGATTGGTTGGTGGGCTTAGAAGACATCATAGGCTAGGTGTCTATGTGGATTTTCATTGATGCTTAAAGGAATGATTTTCTTCTTATAAGACTGATTCTCGGTTGATTATTTTTTCTACTTCGTGAAAAAAAATCAGATCTAAGAATTAGGTTAAAGGGTTGTATTTCTTTATATTATTTGATCTGCCTCATATACAATCTCAATGTAAATTTCTCCCAAGGGTTTAAGTAATTTATTGTTCTCGCAAATTAGATTTCTTGTAATGTACTTTGTGGGTTATTTGCAACTTTATGTTTTGTCTTTTATGTAATTTAATTTCTTGGGTTTATTGATTTTTTGTTTTACAATTTATGTGTTTATTAATATATATTATTTACTTACATGTTTTTAATTTATTTATTGCTCTTACTTTCAAGGCTATCTAATATTAACTTCTAGTCTTGGATGTCATCTCTTTAATGTAAACTTATATAGTTTATTTTTATGGTTTATTAATATGTGAACCAACCGACAAATAATTTCTTTCCATTATGTCAATTTAACCTATAACTTATGCAAACTCTTCTAGTTTTACTATGATCGATTTGCATAATACTCTTTAAGCCTTTGGTTTCTCATATTAATTAATATAGCTTAGTACTAGAGTAAAAAAAAAATTGTTTTGGGTTCGAATAACACTTAAGGAATTGATCATTAATTTGAACATAATTATTTAAGATTCAATAGAAAAAACTTGTGATACATGATTGATATAAGAATCATGATAAATTGTTTGGTTAAACTTGTTCTCATTATTTAAACTAATTATATGATTTGATAATCATGGTTATTTTATGTCGTTGTTTAGGAATTGTAATGAACTTTTAATCCATGCTCATGCAAACCTATTTGGTACTAGGTTGCTATAGAACCCAAAATTGTCAATTTCATTTCCTTTCAGCAGAAACGTTTTGTACCAGTTAAAAAAATGAGATAAAATAGAATAGTTTTTATCTCGTTTAAATCTCAGTTCATTCCGGATTTTCCAACCAAATTCCAGGCGAAATGATCCGGTCTCACTCCACATGTTCCGTTCCGGCCTTTAAAAAAGTTAAATTGAAAAGCTTCATTGAAATCGTTTTTTGTTGAAAGTATGAACCAAAGCTAATCTCTAACTTCTCTTCCTAACAGTCTCAGATTCCCATTCCCAAATCCCAACCAAAACAATCGACATCTCCTCTCACAACTCCTCCAATCTTTCTTCTTCAATCTTCACTCTTGCTGTATTGCAAGCTGTACTACTGCAACCATGCAACACTGTCTTCATCCCCGACTTTTGTCTCTTCTCTTTAATGTACAATCTCTTTTTCCATTTTAAGATGCAATCTCTATTTCACGTTCTCTGTATCCGAGGTGGTCAATTAAACATTAGATGCATATAAAAATGGTGAAAAAAAATGTTGTATTGTATCTTTAAATACCATGATTTCTGCTTTTGTACATGAACTTCTTCGCCTGGCCACGACCGAATCTTTCCTTTGAACAATGTCTTGCATTATAGCAGGATTTCTTTTGGCAGATATAGAATCACAGATATATTCCTCTTGGATGTTCTTTTATTCATCAATTACTTGTGCTAAAATACCAGATATTTTGCCCAGCAAGAACCTTATTGGTCTTTGATTCATAATTGTTTCTAGCTAACCAGTTGCTAAGATTATGGTTTGATATTTTGCCCGTTCTTGCCTATGTTGTGTTCATGTGGTCCTTGTGATAAAAAAAAAAAAAAAAGGTCATTGAATGCTCATCTGTCAATCAATACATGGAAATTGTCTCTCATTTTTTTAAACCGAGGTGTCGATCAGCTCGATTAAATCTTTCGGTTTTTGTAATTGTATCCGTACAAATTTTCCACAGAAAAATAAGTTAAGTCATTAATTTCTTACACTAGAACGCATAAATCAAAAGAAATATAGATAATGAGATTTGAAACTCATCGTAAAAGAAAACATACCTTTTAGTATGCAAAAGCATCCTTTCCTTTTTTAAAAAAATAGCCCAAAGTGTCAATGTCGGCAACCAAAAACTGGAAGTAAGCCTTTACCATGCTTGATTGCTTTGCGAAGAAATGTGTTCAATGCTTCAATCTTTAGTTCAACAATCAATTTTTAAGAGGACGTATCCATAAGACATTAGATGGAAGATTATTTGGGTCCTTTGTTGATTATTTAAAAAAAAGAAAAACACTAAATGAGGAGGAGCTCATAGCAATATTTATTGGAATAATGTTTTGATTTTTATTATTGGAATAATATTTATTAATTTTTATATATATATATAATTATATATAAACAGTACAATTGAAACGCTTCAAAACCGAAACATTTCGTTCCAATTAAAAAAACAAAACAACTACCGAAACGAAATTGACAACCTTGATAGAACCTATTTTCTGTTGATAATGAGGTATTTGTTGTCTCTTCACATATTAAGTACTAAAAGAGTATTTAACACTGCATTTCAAAAGTTCTTTTGAAAAAAAAAATTAAAAAATTATTTTTATTTTGTATTTTTATTTTTTTTTAAATGGTGTTTTAAAATCATTTTTATATGTTGATGTCAAAAACGATTTAAAAAAACATTATGCATTTCTAAATAAAAAATACTTTAAAAAACAACTGCAACCACACTCTCAAACATGTACTAAATATTTATTTATAATCTTAAAAGTATATAAGAAATATCATTAACAATATATGAAATGAAATGGCATGTTTGGTAAGACATAGACATAGAGCCAAATTCAAAACCTAGAGATGATACTCAACCCTATAAGTGAAAAAATAAAAATAACATCATGGATAAAATTGTCTTGAATTTTACCCTTGAGAATCAAATTACTTCAAATGCATCAGTCAACATCAATATGGAGAAAAATATTACAGAAATCAAACCTTTTATATTCTTATCATTTCCACCAATAATCAATGTAGGGTTATCTAATATAACCAAGTACTTCCGGCAAAAATGAGATAAATTTTTTAATTCCAAGGTAATGGGGGTTATAAATAGGGTGATTCTGAGTTGAATGGTAGGGGTTTTATCTTCAAAAGTAATTGGAAATGTCACATTCAATCGCCTGAAAATATTTTCTTTATTAATTAAAATCGAAGGTGTACAATATTTATAAAACAACATTGTTTTGATTAATTCATAAAAATTAGGTGTTTTTTTTATTTGAAATTTGTCAATCTTCAATTTAGTCATTACCTTTCCAATTTGTACAATCATGCTCCTAATTACTCTTAAACTCTTAATGATATACAATTTCACCCTTTATTGAATTAAGTTTCTGACCCTAGATTTAAGCATGTTTTCAATTTTAGCTCTTAATTTCTGATTTGTTCAATTAAATCCCTAATTGATCAATAAACTCTTGATTTTTTTCAATTAGATCCTTACTTTAATTGATTTCAATCCTTGAAGTCACATGTTTTTTTTACGGATTGGTCCTTAATCTTGGATTTGCTCAATTAAGTTCTTAATTGCTCATCAAACTTTTTGAATTTTATATAATTAGATCTCTAATTTCACCAATTCAGCTTTCTCAAGTCTAATTTTGGTCCTCAAACTTTGATTTCTTTCAATTAACACCAGAATCTCCAAAAAAATATCTTAATTTGCAATTAGATTTTCAATTGATGCTATTAAAATTGCTATTAAATCACAATTATACATATACATATACATATATATGTGTGTGTCTGTGTGTGTTATCTTCTAGAATAGGTAACAAGTGGCATGCAATTTATTTTTTTAGTAAAACGGCTGACAAGATGAAGTGCACTGACATGTTACTAATTTCAATTTGGTTCCTTTGAATATGAATCCTTGGGGTAAATAATGAAATTAGAATTTTTTGCATGGAAGGTTTGGATGTTTATTAAAGAACTTTTCATCAATATTTTTAACGTGTCTCGACTAGGATAATGTTCGCGATGAAAATTTATGTTTTTGGCAGTGTATTTCGTGATCATGTCAGCTTTTCTCTATAAGAGCTTAGAAAGGTCAATTATAAAATGCATGCTCTTTGTGAATTGCAGAAAATGGGGGGGCAGAATCAGTAAAGAAAAACAAAATAATTCCTCCCCCCCCCCCCCCCCCCCCACCCACCAACTTTGAACATGGAGATAACAAAAATCATGGTTTTTGGCAGATAAAGGAGTAAGATGAAGGAGATGGCAGATCAACACATGTTTCCACATTCAAAGTCTAATACTCACCCTCATATGTTCAATGATTTGATTTTTTTTTCATATTATTTTGAAAGGAGGATCAACTGTCTAAAATTTAAAGTCACGTACATTGGCAAATTGTTCCGGCCAAGAGGCAAGACTAGCTCCATCAAGCCACAATAGGCAAGGCCATGGATAGTAGTCAACTGTCAGTAATCCAAAAGACTGAAATCTTGTTTCTTCTGCCGCTGCATCTCTCCCCCATCCAATGTCAAGCCCCGCACAATTCAGCTGTCAAGCCTCTCAAAGAAGTACAAATACCCCATGTCCTTGGGAGGGTTTACGGAGGCCGCAACCTTATTGTCGTTGAAGATTACCCATCTGCCGTCTTTCCGGACATGAGCTACGTAATGTCCACAGTGGGTGGAGGTTCCCATGTGGCTCACTATCCCAAAAAGCCTGTATCCTGCATTAAGGCACATAACCAACTACTTAATGCGAATGTACACAAAGTGCTACCAAAATGATGATCGATGTTATATGACACTCGGATAAAGGAAACGATGCCGCGTAGAGAGATGTATAGTTTAACAGTTTTAAGAGAATAACAGCAGATGCTGGTAATCCATTGCAGATGCACCACATTTCAATCAAATCTAAAAGCTTAGACTATCTAAGAAAAGACTCTAGTAGCACAATTAGAAGAGAACAATATTAAACCAATGAAAGTTAGGTTTTGCCTTGTCCTTCCAATAGTCATAAATCTTTTAACATTTCAGTATGGTAACCTTTCTTTAAGTTGAAAATCAAGTAGAAAACCAAATATTTAAGGGATCTCCATTAAGGCCACTATAATGATTACGAGTGGAAAAGAAATGACTACAGAAGGGAAATGCAAGTAGAAAATGCACCGGGCCACATAAGATAGATAGCTGTACGTAGGAACAATAAACATTCCCATCGATGCAGCCACCTAAGATTGCAAAACATAGGAGCATTATACAATGCTTATGATCAATACAGTGAAGAAAAGGGTGTAAAACTCACTCCCTCCTCCATCGGGTAATTCAGTGTCGTCAGAAGTAGGTTTAGAACTTGATATGGAGGTGTCCATGTCAGATGAAACAGAAGCATCAGGATTGTTGAATATCCAATCTGTAGCTTTCTCGATGTCACCACCCTGGAGAGTTTCAAAAATAAATCATGAAATAGTTTAGTTTCACAGTTCTTTGTAAGGCAATGTTGCTAAATGTAATCCTTGAGCCTAAATGAACAAGAAGCATATCTTTACCGATGCCTTCAGTGCCTTTCGAGCAATTTCTTCTTGGAAACCAAATGATAGTAGAGTATCAACTTTTGATTGATCAACTTCATTACCATGTGCCCCTTGGGAAATAGGAGCATCTATATCTGAAAGATGGCATGTTATCATATCAATTACAGAAACTATATCACTAACTCCTACATCACATCTGCAGAAGCTGAGTTCCCTGACAATGAAGCATGCATTTTATATACCTGGGTCATCCATGTGAGCAAGCAACCAATTCATAGCCTCTTCTACTCCAGCATTTGAGGTATTTATAGCAGCTTTCTGACAATGCAGATGATTGAACCCCATTGACACAAGCTGGACAACAATATCCTCATTGGCCACAGGGTTACTTGATTCCACCTCTGCCTCAGGGACTGTGCAGTATGAAAGCATGGAAGAAGAATTAAAATAAAACCGCTCTAAATCTCTGCCCAAAACAAAAAACAAAACAGTGGCAGATGACCATATAACACCATTAAACCGTGGGGACAACAACCCATGAGCATAGGTTTCACAGATCAGAAACACAGGCATAAATCTATGCAACAATGCTACAATTTATTCCCAAAAAGAAAGATCAACAATTTAGTCTCTGCACCCAACACCTTCAATTTTGTTTCTTTTATTTATTTGATCATTTATTTTTTGAGGGGGTTATTCAGCAGCAGAGAGACAAATTGAGAAAAAATATCTTGAGAAAACTTGTCAGTGGTTTTCTAATAATGTAAGAAATGATACAGGTCACCTTATTTAAGTTTACACCTAGTAAGCAACTAGCATGCAATGTCACGTTGAAATGCACCGAATAATTTGGTGGGAATTCTTATCACTCGTAAAGTTTAGTCACTCACTTCTTCCCCACGCCTTCTCCCTAATTTGAGAAAGGAAAAAAACAAATTCAAAAATAGGGTGACAAGTACATCAAGAGCAGAGCTGCTACAACATTGGCATATTGTGGCTTAGTGAGTGTTTAGGAGTGCAGTAGCTTCTGCTTTTGGATGTGTTTCAAAAGTGTGTTTCACTTGAAAAACATCACATTGATGCTTTTTTAGTATTTCTCAATTATTTTGATGAGATGTCAAAAATAAAAAAGGAAATTGAAAAAAAAAATCGTTTTAATGCATTTTCAAGCAAAAGGCATTTTTGAAAAGCACCCTGCACCATAATACCAAACACTTAGCATGTAGGATAACTTGAATGGATTAACCCGCTACATATACAGAGCTATATAGAAGTAGAAATTTATCCTAATTTTCCATAGAAAAAATCAAATAAAATAAAGAATTTGGAAATTCCAAAGAGTATTGTGTACCCCCATCTGGTAACAACTCCTCCCCTGGTTGAAGGCCTTTGCTTCGCATGTAGCTAATATCTATGGTATCAGGAACATCTATGTAGACATCTGAGCAGATAAAAACAAACAAGAATTATAAATCTGTATTTTAGAGACCAGTAAAGTGTGAGAAAAATGTTGAAGCCATCTAAAATCTTACCAAGCTTTTTCGGCACCCAGCCTTCCTCCAAAACAAATTTCCGCATGTGCAACACCAAATAATCAGGGAATGAAGTTAGACCAGCAGTCCTGAAGCATATAGCCAAAAAGGTAAAAAAAAATTAACTTCGCATCAGCGTGTCTGAACACACTAATGACATCATAAACCAGAGAAATAACAAAAGCATACTTCAGTGCTGTTGTCTTAGCCTTCATGGCAGTGCTATAGTAATCTTGTATCTCCTCTGGAGCTGAATAACTAGCAAGGCATGCTGCTAGGGGAACCCTTGGACGCACAATTTCATCACTGGACCTGAAACAACTCGCTATACTAAGACAAAATTTAAAGTAAAAACAGGATTGCTAAACATTTGTACTTACACATCCTTTCCTTCAGAAATCTTTTCTGCTTTCAATTTGTGGAAGGCTTCTAGTTCTTCTGAATTCCCACATATGTACACTGTTAACATATAACTCCAGGTATATGTTTCAGAGGAAGAAGACAGAATGAAGAAAAAACACCTTTATTGGTAGCTTCATGTAAAGGAATATTCAAAGAGAGGATATAGTCGAGCCTCTTATTGAACCCAACTTTTCCAGATGGACACAAGATGCGTTCTTCAATTCCAAACTTGAAACTCCTTGAGGGATCCAATGCAGAACTCCCGCCATTAACACGTTCAACTTGATCAAGAAAGTGAAGGAAGAATTCCAATGCATCCTACAAATATGTTGGCATTATATTTCTCGAAATCAGTTCTTTGAACAATAATGATTGTCTGTTAGGCTCCCCCCACCCAACCAATATTTATTTTTATTTATTTATTTGAGACTTAGCCACAGAAAAATTAAATATATTGTACCCTCTGCATGATTCTAAATATTAATCACAAAATTGACTTCCTCTATCCTAGATTTTTTAACAAGCCTCTTTATGCTAACTATGGCATATTTGGTGAAGGTTGAACACATTTTTCAAGGAAATGTTTCTACATGTCCTTTCTTCTTTCCTTGGCATAGAAACCCAGTTTTTCAAACAGTTGCAATGATCTTTTTTGGATAGAGGTAGAATACAAGAATCTCCCCCTCCACCCCCTCCAAAAAAGAAGTAGCACACAAGAAAATTTATCTTTGTGCACCCAAGGAACATGGTACTGATTTCTGTCAGTTTATAAAATTATTTTTGTCAAATTTGATATGTACAATTGTAAACCCAGTTATACTATACCTAGAGACTTCTTTATTCTTATTTGTGTCAGCAAAAAGGGTGGGAAATTAATTCATAACCTCATGGTTTCAAGTTGGATGATTTTCAAATAGCTTGAAGGGAAGACTTCAGAAATCTCACGATTCATATAGCTTCTTTATTATACAATTTAGAATGTTCATCTTCTAAAAGTAATTCATGGATATTGAAAGCAACAGAATTGCAGTTTCCTTTGATTCATACCTGTTGCCTCATAGAAGAAAACTCAGGATGGCTGGCAGCAATTACTGCTTTGAACATACGAGGGGGTATGCCTTCCTGTTTCTATTATTTGAACAAGGATAGAAGAAGATATATAAGAGAAAAGTACAAGGGAAACAAAGTCAAATGAGATAAACAACTAGGGCACATTTCTGAGCAAAAAGACAATACATATACAAGAAAATCATATGCATTGAGCTATAATCTGTGTTTTATAAAAGGTAACTTAACATGTAGCTTATATAATTAGCTGAAAAATACATTTGAATGAAATAATTCAGAATTTGGTAACTATATCCAAGCTTAAAATTCTATGAGAATTAGAGCAGATTATTCATCTCATAATGCAATTTAAGATTTTTAAATCTCCAGCAACAAAATCCAGAGCTAATAAATGGGGGGGAAAGGTTAAACAGAAAGCTTACATTGGTTGTTGAGATAGGAGCATTCTCTTCAGCATCCTTCTGTACAACAAATAAGAAAAATGTTGATCAGAAAAAGAAAAGAAAAAAGTGATCTATCGTATCAAGCACATCACATTGTCCCATTTTCCATACCTCAAGTGCTGGAACCGAGTATTTGCCAGACAGCATACCATGTGCCAGCTTTGTACTGCCACACAATGAAATCCGAGATGAGTTGCAGGAATAGTGTTTTGTAATTATCAAGTGAAGAATTGTATATGTATTTAATCTGCTTTATACTTACAGCTGCATATTTAAGTCTACAGTTGGATCAGCAGGAGCCATCTCAAATGCCGTTTTTAAGCTTTGGTTAATGTAGTATCTGATGACATTATCGCAACAAATAAGCACAATGTCTGACCTAAAAGTGATTGGTGGAAGTTTGTACACCACATGCATGTGAATGCAGAAACATTTATATACATATAAATATAGCTATCTACGAACATCTGCATTTATACTCATATTTAACATGGACTGACCGTGAATTGAAGGAACGTGTTGAGAACACAACTTGCATCGTTGCTGCCATGTAGCAACTGCCAGGAAAAAGAAAATTAGTGAGCAAGAATGCCAAACAAATGCATGATTCAATACAACACTTGAAGAAGACCAGGGTTACCTGTTTCCAAGATTCGCAAGTCCTGTATAACCAGGACCATGAATGAGTTCTGAATCTTGTCCACTTTCCTGAATTCGGTTCCAATCAAAGTTGGTATTCTGGTCAAGTTCCCTCTCAGCAGTAGTCATTTCAGTCTGAAAACAAGAAATTGAAACTGGTAATTGGTCAAACTGGAAGAGTGAATCATTATTGATGAGACATGATGGTATTAAATCATGTCAAAAACTGTCAAGCTCCGCCAAAATGACAAAAAATGATGTTAAATGAAAAGGAATGCCTGCTCCTAAAAAGCAAGTGTGAATTGTGAAAAAAAAAAAGCAGCAAACACAATGAAACATAAACCAATAGAAACACAGTCCAAACCACATATAAGACAAACCAGAGCTCTTCAGAGTTTAGCTTTACAAAGCTGCTCAAAACATGACAAAAAAATCAAAATCCTCCAACTTTGTTGATGGTTGCATACAGCTGCGCATGTGAAATATTGATGACCACTAAGACATGATGTTGCGAAAACACATCATTGTAGCATAAATATACACACCAAAAACTGATTGTGTCCCCACAATGCAAATACATATAAATGGCCAACTTTACACCATTAGTTTTCTTATTCGCTGTTATCAAAACTATACCAACTATGAATAACAAGAACTTCCCTGTAATACTCATATCTGCATAGAATAAATATTGGTAAAATTTCCTTAAGCTTCCACATCGAGGTTAATGTCAAAAATAGTTCCATTTCATCCATCATCATAAAGGGATACAAAGAATGACATGAAAATTGCTTGATAATAACATTAAAAAGGGTCAACCTAAATGCCAGATGTACAGCTTAATAGTTCACAGTAAACAGCACAGATGACTAACCTTTTGTAAGGCAGAAAAATCAATGCCGAAAAATGCCAAATGTTGTGCTAAAAGTGGATCCACAACACTATCATCCTCTGGGTATGAGAAAACATCTGAGCTACCACAATATGTACCCATGGTTAGTTCTGAGGTTGTGCAAAACAAATCCTCAAAGAATAGTTAGGAACAAAATGGAATGCATAGAATGTTAAACCAAAGACAGTGTTTTCTACAATATCTCATGTTGTTTACTTCTTTTAAATTTCATCAGACACGTAACTGCAAGACAGAGATGGGTTTTGAAGCTGTCCGGGAATACCTAGCAGCTTTTCATGAAGGCAAATAAATCCTCCAAACACATTGCAAGTGCATGATTTGTATATATCATCACAAAAAGTAACACCCCCCCCCCCCCAGTTTCTTCTCTTTTAATACTCCAGCTTCCTCCTTGTCTATGATGTCTAACTTTCAGCAGATTGCAAGTTGCATTTTGTTAATAAGCAACAATGCACCTACACCAAATTGTGGCAAAAAAAATTACAGATAGATCCTATCATCTCCCCAAGATTACTGAATTGGGACATTAAGCTTCCAGCATACAGATGAAACTTTAAGAAATCAGAAGCATAGATACACTGTAGAGATTGTAAATTCAGTTTTGGGTGAGGTTTTATTCTAGCAGCACCCTTCAGTGCCTGTTAGAGATGTCTAACAAAGACTTGCTTATAACATTCAATAGTGTACAACCATTAGTCCACTTCATATTGTTCAGTACATGCCATAATTTGTCCTCAGCACCCTTCAAACCACTCATGACACTCAATTAAAGTACAGTCATCAAGCAAATGGAAGGATGCACAAATTTTCATGTGGGCAACTATCCTCTCAACCCAGCATCTAACTTCTTCCTCTTTTAGGAATCTACTCCTATTCGAGTACACATCACATTGCATAACGGTTTAGCATATACAATAATTTTAAAAAGTTTTGGAATAATACAACTGCTTTTAATGGTGCAAGGAATGAACAGTTACAATTTTGACTTAGTGCCCTCCATTCAAAAGATGCATGATTTTGGCATATATATGAAAGCACATAACTAAGCAAAGAAAATTATTATATGGAAAATTTCAAATACTTCACAATGCAAGTTGGTGTTACCTGCTGCTTCAAGATCGGCAGTAATTGTCCCAAGCTTCACAGCAAGAGGGTAGCTTGTCTCCTTGTAATGTTCAATGGCATGATTGTTGCCTCCAGTTCCATCAAAATTCTTTCGCCCACAAAGCATCATTCCATCAGTAAGATTTAGCCACAGATTATCTTTTTTGTCACACTTGGCACACTTCCATCCAGATGGTGGGACAATAACATCATTGCCAATCTGTGGTAAATTCATTGCATATGCACTAACATGCTTCTTATCAGCTGTCCAGGCAGCAAGTTGCTCTTTCTTCTCAGCACCTTCAGCCATTATGATAGCATCAACAGTTAACCTTACCTGCAGTATTAGGCAAACACTAGCCACAATAAGGTCTTCTTCTAGGTGGGAAAATTTTATTTGTATTAAAAAACTAAAGAAATAATTAATGAACAATAATGCACCTTCTCTGGCAACTCCACTGAAGGGAATGGAAAAGTAACATAGTCAGGTAATATAACTATATTGTGAGTTTCTTCATATTGAGGTTCATTGTTGTCAAATCCCCCTTCAACACCTACAAAAAGATAATTTATATATTTGATAGAAAAGAGGGGAAGCTATGTGATGGCAAGCAGAGGTGCTTTCAATGTTCTTTTTTTAAGCCAGATCTTCTTATAAGCAATAGGGGAATCAAAACAAAAGGATCTATACCATAGAGGGGAAGCACTACATCAAACCCAAAAGGTTAAATATTAGATTGTAAGCTTTCATTTTAAATATAAATACACCTCTTACAGAATCACTCTCTAAACAATATAACAAATCCAATCAGATGCACGCTCTTTCTCAACAAACTGTAGTCATTGGTGATTGCAACTCATAACCAAGTCTCAATAACGATTCTCACAATCTTCGCTAAGAACACCCCAGTTTCAATCATAAACATTAAATGATCATGAAAGCAGCAATAAAATTACATAAATATTTGATTACCTATAGCCAAAAGAGTTGGTTTCTTTGAAGGGCGATCTTCAGGGACCACCTTCCTGGTTTGCTTTATGTGTAAATAAACAGGATTTCCAGTCTTCTCATAATTCCAACCCACATAATCTTTCCCAAAAGCAAGAAATGTGGTCATGTCGACAAACAACCCACCTTCAGACCTCTGAAATTCATCAAAACAAATCATAAACATTCATACGTACATACATATAAGAATTCTAAAATTCCAATGAAATAACATAAAATTAAAAAAGAATACAGGATAAAATGGAAATTTATTTATTTATTTCACTTTCTCATGAACCAAATAGTAAATGGTTGTTTAGTATTGTGGTTCAAGATCATTATTTTTTTCTCGAAAATGCAGAATGATTTTTTTTGAGTTTTTTACTTTATTTTATATTTCAACATATCAAAATAAAAAATAATAATATATTTATATTTTTTGAAGACAAACACTCTTAACAACCACTCATAACAGAAGCTACAACACTTCTAAACGGTGTCTAAGTACATTTGAGTGAACCACAGCAACGTCACAGTAAGCAAGTATTGGAACTTAGTGAGCAATCATCTACATTAAGCACAGTTGTGGTCTATTCGCTGAAAATTGCAGTTTCTCGGAAAACAAGCAAAAACAGATGAAAAGAATACCGGAGTTTCAAAGGAGACGCAGCACTCATGCTTGTAGATGCGATTAGTTGGTTCGGGGATCCGAACTCGAGAGAGATTCGATCGGAGCAGCTCCATAGGGTTAATCGTATCGAAACGTTAAATTTTGAAGAGAGTTTTAGAGAGAGAGCTGTCTGTGTTTTCTATTACTTATGCCTCCGGCGTGAGGGTGAGGAGGAGGAGGAGGAATTGTGCTTTGCCCTAAGAAAATGCAAGGTCTAAAGTTGATTTTGATTCTGATTTTCTGAGAAAGAAGTGAGGAGTAGAAGGGTTTTGTAGTTAGAAAGCACAGCACGTATTTGAGAGTGTACTTGGTGACTCGACTGAATTTGAAATTGGATGGATGGGTATCAATCTACTTCTTCGGTTGGGTTTTAACATTGGGTCCATGATATTTGGCCCAGTGTTACTATTTCATTCAAATAAAAGAAAAACAACTTTCGGTGGAAGCTACACTTTTCATATTATTTTAGTTTATATTTTTATTTTATTTTTACATTTTTTTTATTTGTGTTGGTTGCTTCAACCAAAATTATTGATACCATTTTGTTTCGGCCGAAACGTTTCATACCAGGTAAAAAAACAAGATAAAACGACGTTGTTTTCATCTCGTTTTAAATACCGGTTTGTACCGAAAATACCGGTCAAATACTGGCCGAAACACCCCGGAATTACTCCGGGTATGCCGTTTCGGTCCTGTGAAAAAAAATGATTCCCTCCTATCCCAATTCTCGCGGTCCCGCCCACTATTATATATATATATATATATACACTATTACATATATAATATAATAATATATATTATCCCGCCCACTATTATAATACTAGCAACTTGCCCGCGCGTTGCCGCGGGTATTTTTTTGTATATAATTTAACATAATTAAATCTACAATGATAAATTTATATGATATAAGTAAATAAAAATTATCGATTAAAAGATAAAATGTTGAAAATTTTGAGTTGAGTTTACCACGTAAGCATAGATTACATCTTTTATAATATAGGTATTGCGTTATAAACGATCACAAAAAAGCGTGCACTAACATTAGAAAAAAGAGCAACATATTTCAATAAGAAAAAAAAACTTACTGAAATCATTATTGTGCAGATAATAAAATTATACAAATCCATTAATAGAAGGAGCAAATAACAAACAAAAGGGAACAGGAAGCAATATTAATTTAGAATATTATAACAATAGCAATATCGGAGTCTTAACATCTAAAATTATTATTGCCGCTAGAATAAAAATAATAAAAATTATTAAATTATACCGAGGAAAAAAAAAAGCATGAACAAAACAGCAAGCAAGAAAAACCAATTAAAAATTATTATTATTATTATTATTGTGAAAGAATAAATAATCACTATTATTATAATAATAGAATACATAATCACTATTATTATAATATTAATAATAATCACTATTATTATTATTCTTATTATCATCATTATTATTATGTTAATAATGAAAGAAACAAAAATAAATGAAAGACTAAAAATATCCAAGAAACTTTAACAAAAAAAAAAATTATCATTGCTATTACTGGAAAAAAATTTTTTATCAAATTATCGGGAGGGAAAAATAACAACATAAGAGTAAGAATGAAAAATAATTAAATCATGATTATTATTATTATTATTATTATTATTATTATTATTATTATTATTATTGTGTTAAATACATTTATATATACATGGACAAAAGTAGGGATTATTCTAGAAATATAAAAAAATAAAAGTATAAGGGATGAAATGAAAATCAAATATAAAGGGATTAAATTTTTAAACATTGTCAAAGAATAAAAGAAACCAAATGAATTAATATCCAAAAAAATTTGAAAGAATAAGGATCGAAATGAAAAATAACATATATAAAAATCATTCTCATTGAAGGGGAAAATTAAAAAAAAAATTACTTGGAGGACCAAAAATACATAATGACAATTGCTGTCATTTTAGAGAAAAATTCGAAGAAGAGGGACTGAAATCAAACTTTACATATATTAGCAATTTCAATTGGAGGACCAAATCAAAGAAATCAAAATTATAAGGACTGAAATAAAACTTTCTTATATAATCAGTTTTAATTGAAGGACACAATTGAAAATAATAAAACTTTAACTTGAATAAATCAGTAATAAAAACGAAATCAAAACCGCAGGGACCAAACTGAACTTCACACCAACATTAGGGACTGGAGCCGAATTTGGAGGCGGAAGGAGAGAGAAAGGCGACGCCGGAGAGAAACCATTCGTCGCGGCTGAACCGGACATCCTTTCAGTGAACGCGCCGCGACGGAGGAGAGAGGACATCCCGGCGCATCTTCTGTCATGGCGGAAGTAAATTTCGGACGCCGGGAAGACGCCGCACGCGCCGCCTAAAGGGCGCGTTCGTCTGGAACGCCGCTGGCGCGGCCAGGCGACGCGCCAGCTGCCCCCCGGGTAATGACCCAAAGAACCCTGTCCCCACTGGTATTTACGAAAATACCGGAGGGGAAAAGAAAACATTTTCATATCCTGTTCATTCGCAACAAAATATTTTCTTTGTGCGGCGGTAAAAAAAAACATGCTTTTTTGGAGAGAGATACTATTTCACCAATCGAGTCACAGGTATCTAACAAATTCATACCTAATGATTTTCCACAAAGTGGTGACGAAAGCTTGTACAAATCTTTCCATTTTCCAATTCGACCCGATCCATTCGTTCGTAGAGCAGCCCCCGTTTACTGTGCAATATTTTGTCTTTTTCGGGGGCTTTAGCCGTCAGTGCACTGTGCAAAAAAAAGTGAAAAACCGACGGAGCCCCTCGTCCCTGTGCTGTATTTTGTCGTTTTCGGGGGTCAGAGGCGTCAATGCACTGTGCACATTGCGGCTATTAAAAAAAAAGCCAAAAACCGAAAATAGCCCCATAAAATATACACAAAACGCCGGATGACCAAGCCTAATTTCGTCTGTGCACTGTCACAATCCACAGTGAATTGTGAGACAGTGCACAGTGTTCTCCACAGGAATTTCGCCACGCCTTTTAGATGTATATATTAAAAAGAAACTAAACGGTGTGGGGATTTCACTGTAGATCCCCACACAAAGCACTGTGGATTTCCACAGTGCTTTCCTTTTTTTTTTTTTACGTTTTGCTTTTTTTTCTAATTATTTTTTTTCTTTTTTTCGTTCCTTGCTCTTTTTTTTTCTAACTATTTTTTTCAATTACATTTTTTTTTCTGGTTTTATTTTTTTTCTACTTATATATAATTTTATTTGTTTTTTTTTATAATTGGAGTATTTTGGTTAACTTAAGCGCACCACAATTAATCATCGGATCTAATTTTTTTTTATAGTTTTTTTTCATATTTTTTCTGATTTTATTTTTCATTTTTTTCCATTAAATATTTTTTTATCGGGGTGTCCGGAGTAGCTTAAGCGCACTATAATTAATCCCTAGATCCAATTTTTTTTTTTTATAACCAGGGTGTCCAGACCAGCTTATATGTACCACGACTAATCCTCGGACCCATTTTTTTTGCTAAAGTGCTTTCCCGCTGATACTTTTTTTCTTATACTTTTATTTTGTTCATTATACAATTTTTTTTTTGCAACCGGGGTCTACGGGCCAGTTTAAGTACATTGCGACTAATTCTCGAAACAAATTTGTTTTTAAAACAATATGGATTGCTACAGTGCTTTCACGCTTATATTTTTTTTTGTTTTCTTTAACTTATATTTTTTTTTATAACCATGGTCTCTGAGTTAGTTTAAACTTTTTATTATTATTATTTTTTACTTATCTAATTTTTTTATAGTTTTTTTTTTCATTTTTTTTTTCTGATTTGTTTTTTTTTCATTTCTTCCATGAAATATTTTTTTTGGTGGTTATACTTTTTTTTATTTTTTTTCTTTTTCCACTTATATATATTTTTTATGATCGTGTGTCCGGAGTAGCTTAAGCGCACCATAATTAATCCCCGGATCCAAATTTTTTTATAACTAAGGTGTCCAGACCAGCTTATACGTACCGCGACTAATCCTCGGACCCATTGTTTTTGCTAAAGTGCTTTCCCACTGATATTTTTTTTTCTTTTTTTCTTATAATTTTGTTTTGTTCACTTAAAAAAAAAAATTACAACCGGGGTTTACAGGCCAGCTTAAGTACACCACGACTAATTCCCGGAATGAATTTGTTTTTAAAACAATATGGATTGCTACAGTGCTTTCACGTTTATATTTTTTTGTTTTCTTTAACTTATATATTTTTTTATAACCATGGTCTCTGGACCAACTTAAGCTTTTTATTATTATTATATTTACTTATATATTGTTTTTATAACCAGGATCTATGGGTCACCTTAAGCGCATAATGACTAATCCCCGGACCAAATTGTATTTTGATAATCAGGGTGTCCAGGCCAGTTTGCGCGCACCACGACTAATCCCTTGACCAATTTATTATTTTTTTAATTTTTGTTCCTTATACTTTTTTTTTCACTTATACTTTTTTTTCCTTATGCCCGCACCAAAAAAAAATTATAACTAAGGTCTCCAGGTCAGCTTAACCACACCACTATTAATTCCTGAAACCGATTTTTTTAAAAAAAAAATATGAATTGTAAATGGTGTGGGGAAAGCAGTGTAGCTCCCCACACATAGCATTATTGATTGCAATAATACTTTTCCCACTACAATGTTTTTTTCCCTGTTTTTTTGCTTCTTCTTTTTTTGCCTTTTTATTTTATTTTTTTCCTTATTATTTTTTATTTTTATTTTTTTCTTATTATATTTTTTTTTCATTTTTTCCCCAAAACATTTTTTTTTCCTGTTATACTTTTTTATATTTTTTTCTTTTTCCATTTATTTTTTTTTTAATTTGGGTGTCCGAGCTAGCTTAAGAGCACCGCGATTAATCCCCAAATCTAACTCTTTTTTGATAACTAGGGTGTCCATGCCAACTTATGCGTACCACGACAATCCCTAGACCCATTTTTTTTCTAAAGTGTTTTCTCGCTGATATATTTTTTTTCTTATACTTTTGTTTTGTTCACTTATACCATTTTTTTTTATAATCGGGGTCTTCGAGTCAACTTAAGCACACCACGACTAATTCCTGAAGCGAATTTTTTAAAAAACAATATGGATTGCTACAGTTCTTTCACGCTTATACTTTTTTTTTTCCCACTTATATATGTTTTTTATAACCAGGATCTCCGGGCAAGCTTATGCACACCACCACCACTCCTTGGACCAAATTTGTATTTTGATAATCAGGATGTCCAGGCCAGCTTGGACGCACCACGACTAATCCCCCGATCACTTTATTATTATTTTTTCCTTATACTTTTTTATGTTCACTAATATTTTTTTTGTGATTGGGGTCTCCGATCCAATTTAAGAGCACCACGACTAATTCTTGGACTGATTTAAAAAAAAAACAATATGGATTGCTACAGTACTTTCATGCTTATACTTTTTTTTTTCACTTATATATTTTTTAATAGCCGGTGTCTCCGGGCCAACTTAAGCTTTTATTTATTTTTATTTTTTTCACTTATATATTTTTTTTATAACTGGGGTCTTTGGGTGAGCTTAAGCACACCATGACTAATCCTCGGATCCTTTCTTTATAATTAGGGTGTCCGGATCAGCTGATCCAATATTTTTTTTTTGATCGGGGTCTCCGATCCAATTTAAGAGCACCACGACTAATTCTTGGACTGATTTAAAAAAAAAAACAATATGGATTGCTACAGTACTTTCATGCTTATACTTTTTTTTTCACTTATATATTTTTTTTATAACTGGGGTCTCTAGGTGAGCTTAAACGCACCATGACTAATCCTCGGATCCTTTTTTTATAATTAGGGTGTCCGGATCAGCTGATGCGCACCACAAGTTGTATAAGTATGTATATACCCCTTATAAGACAAAATCCATTAGTTGGTTGTAAGGGTGTATTGGTAATTTACTAATTTTTAATTATATTTTTATCGGGTGTTGTGAGCACGACGTCAATTTCAGAGCTCATGCACATTTCAGATGATGCGTGCGACGTCGTAGAACTTTTAAAAATGTATATTGGTTTTTTATATATTTATTTTATTATGTAAAATGTGTTTAAAATAATGTCATGGTATCAAAGGTATTTTTAATTTTTTTCATTTCTATGCATAGTACAATAATCATAATACCTTCAAATAAAACAAAAACCAAGAATTCTTAGTGGGGTGTCTCGGTAATTTTACTTTTTTTGAAACTAAATTAAAAATTAAAAAATAAAAATAAAAAACCAAAATATAAAATAAAAATTATATGTATTAAAACTAGACAAAAAAAAAATTTAATCACTGCGGCGGAGCGCGGGTTTATGACTCGTATATACTATTATATATATATATATATATATATATATATATATATATATATATATATATATATATATATATATATATATTAATGTTTAGAAGATATATTAAAAATGCAAAAATAAAAATTAAAAAATATATATTATAAAAAATAAAATTGTGTCAACTTTTATTTTATAAAAAATAAAAAATATATTTAATTTTTTCACTTTTAAGTTTTTTCACATATATAATTAATTATATATGAACAGTACAACCACGAAACGGCACACCGAAATGCTCCGAAACCGAAACATTTCGTACCAATAAAAAAACGAAAAGGCAACCAAAACGGTATTGATAACCTTGGCTTCAACATTTGTTTATCATCTCAATCTTATTTTCTTCATTTGCTTTTTTTTATTTTCGTCCTTCAAACTTTTTTTATTAGGTTTTTATTTTGGTGTGTTTTTGTTTTTATTTAATAATTATAGTTCAATTTTGCAAAACTAACTTTTGAAAAACCTTGAAATGGTATTAAAAAATAATGAAAATGCAATAAAAGAAAAGGACATGGAGTGTGTTTGTTTTTACGTTTCAAAAATATTTTTAAAAATAAATTAATTTTTTTAATCACTTAAAATTAAAGTCTTTTGGTGTTTTCAATTGTTTTGATGTTATCATATTAGAAATAAATTTTAAGAGATTATTATTTTGATATATTTTTAAATAAAAAACATTTTGAAAAACAATTGTTATTAGAATATCAAACAATTTCATAATCTATTATGGGTTGCAACTGTTTCTCACAGTGTTTTTTTTTTAAAATTAATCTTCTAGACTCAATATTTGGTTAGATTCAATAGATTTGTTGTCATTTATTAAAATATATCATTTTTATTTATTTTATTAAACATACATATAAATTTTTTAATTTATAACTTAAAAAATTGATGATAAAAAATGTTAACAATTTCAACATTTCTTTTTAACAATGTGAAAAAAATAACACTTCATCTTGCATCGTAGTGCAAAGAATCAAATTAGCATTTTATGAATTTCTTTTTATCTTTCTTGAGAATTCCCCATGTGATGACTTTATTGTTAAATGCCTATTTTAAAATGATGAGTTTTAATTACATTTTATTTTTTTAGTTTTATTATTTGAACATTTTCCCTTTATTTTTTTATATTTAATTATGGAGATTTTCAATCCCCTTTTAAGTAAAAGTAACATGATGAATTTCATAATTATTTAAATTTGAGAGTGATTTTCTTATTATTTGTTTTTTCGAGAACCAAAATGGTGGGAATTTTCCCTCCCATCATTATTCTCTTACCTTTCACTCCAATTTCAAATAATAAAAAGTTTCAATCACCTTAAATTTTCATTTTTTTTACTCTCTCTCCTCTCAAATGTTAAGGAACCATCTCATCTAAAAACTTAAGCTTATAGGTGAGACCCCAGAATATGATTATATTATACTCTAACACCCCCCCTCAAGTGAAAACCCTTTGGGCTTGAAACTTGCACAGATCCACATTACCTTGTGCTTAATTTTTTTTATCAAATAGAACGGGGGTGGTGAGATTCAAACTCATGACCGCTAGGTCAACAATGCTCTGATACCATGTTAAGGAACCATCTCACCTAAAAGCTTAAGCTTATAGGTGAGACCCCAGAATATGATTATATTATACTCTAACATTAAAGGTTTATCGATCGACTGTTCCAAGATGCATTTTTTACAGAGAAAAAAAAACAAGAGAAAACAAAAGGGAGGAAGGAGAAGACAAACTTGAAGGGATGTTTTTTACTTATTTAAGAAGAAACGGGATGCAAGAGGATGGAGAAAAATTATATATAAAAAAAAGTTATTTTCATGAGCTCATATGGTACAACCTATTATTACCTAAAAAAAGATGTGTGAGATCTTATTTTAGAGGCACTAATTGTAGGTTTAATTGCAAAAGAAGCTAGGTTTTTGAGAATTTGGTGTTGGCTAAAAAAAACATGGCTTGAGGGGAAAAAATTAAATTTTAGAAAGCTAAATTGATGAAATTAGGGAGTTAATTGCATAAAATTCAAAGTCTGGTAAACAATTAAGGATATGATCAAACAAATCCAAAACCAAGGATTGGTTCATAAAAGGCATGTGACTTCAATGACTGAAATCCATGAAATTAAAGACATAATTGAAAGTTTATTGACTAATAAAAGACTTTAATTGGTCAAATTAGAAACAAATGATTGAAATGGAAAAGACACTCAAATCTAGGGTCGAAACTTGATTTCAGCAAGGGGTGAAATTACAAACAATTGGAAGTTTAAGAGTGATTAAAAATACAATTAAACAAATTAAAAAGGTAAGGGTACAGTTGAATTTTGACAAATCCCAAATAAAACCCCCTAATTTTTAGGTATTAGTCAAAACAACGTTGTTTTACAAATGTTGTACACTTTCTTCAATTTTAGTTGATCAGGAAAATATCTTCAGGTGATCGAATATGACATTTTGATCACATCAAAGGTTGAAACCATCATCATTCGACTTAGAAACACCCTTTTATGACCCTATTACCCTGAAATTAAATGATTATGTCTCATATTTGCCATTAATTATCTTAACATCTTGTTTCCGATCAATTTTCATTACCTATTCAAGAAAATGTTAATAAAGATGACATCTTCAAGCAATTAGATATGGAACTACATATCTCCAAATTAAATAAAGAATGATCCATTAGAAATTTATGCATCATATCTATCAATATCAAGTGGTCTCAAGTCACAACAATGTCGAAAATGTTCTAATAAGGTCATGAAGGTTACTAACTTAGTTAGTCTTGACTAAGATAGCCACCTACACAAAATCAACAAAAAGTACATTGAATCCAAGTACTAGCAAAGAGATGATCCCTACTTGGTACACTTGAATATATGTAGTGCATGGGTTAAGTATAAACTATGATCAACCGTGTCTACCATTAGAACTCTTATAGATAGTATATATGCTAGTTTCCACTCAATCAAACACCCAATATAAGTCTATTGCATTCATAAAATGAAAACACACAAATCATAGCTTCTCTTATCTAAAATAAATGCAAGAATCAAAGAAGAAAAAAACTCATGTTGAAAAGAACAATAAAAAATCAACCTCTTTTACATTTGATTAGCCATACCCACCGCTCCAAATCTCCTCTTATATTGATAATAAATTATAAATCTTGCAATCCTTCATGAAAAGGAAAACAAATAGTTAAAATATATGGAAATCCTAGACAATATTACGGCAAAAAAGAGACAAAACTAAGAAAAAAAATCAATTGAAAGTACATTGAATCCATGTACCGTCCACATTGATTTTTTCCTACATTTTAGAGTTTATTTTAATATTAATGCTAATAGGTATAGGGGGGAGAGTTTCTTAGCTTTTAAAGAGAGTATTTTTGAAAAAAATATATTATTTTTTTAGTTTTTACTTTTTTTTGTGCTTTTATATTGTTTTACCGTGTTATGTCAAAAATAATTATTAAAAAAATAGTATTATTTGGATATATATTTAAACAGAAAACACTTTAAAAACATAATTTCTACTATACTTCCAAATAAATTCTTAGTTATTTAGTTTTTTATTCTAAATGTCTGTTTGACCGTGTATATCAAAAATATTTTTGAAAAAAATAAAAAAATAATTTTTTTAATTTTTTTTAATGATTTTAGATACTTTGATTGTATTGATATGAAAAATAATTTTTTAAAAATTAACAATATATTATTTAAATATATTTCTAAAACAATTTGTTTTTAAAGAAATCAACGTTAATAACGTTCCAGATCAGCCCTACGGGTTGTCCTCGTTGTGAGTAGCGGTAAATCCTTTGTTGGGCTAAAAGAAAAAATGGTTTAAGACAGAGACCCCCTAAAACCTTTGTCTATCCCCCAACCTCTCAATTTTACCACTCGGAACACTACTCATCCTGCTCTCAACACACATGCACCACATCCATTGTAAAAACAATGGTCACCAGATTCTTTATCAGACCCAACTCAGTCATCCTCTCTCCAACTCACTTCTTTCTCTTCCCCAAACTCTCTCTTACAAAACGCACCATAGCCCCTAATACCCTCCCATATGGACCCTCCCTTCAAAAGGGCTTAACCTCACTTCACAGCCCTCAACCAAAACAGCAGAAGCGGCAACAACAAGAATATGAATCTCTTTCTGGCCCAAAACTCCTTTATCAATGCAAAGAAGACCAGGAAGGTGAAAAAGAAGAGGGCCCTGATGATGTCAATATGATAAACGAGGATGACTTCACCCGGGTTTTTGATATAGCTGCGCTTAGAGTCCCTGCAAAGGACTGTTTTTCTCTGGAGAGCAGAATTCGTGGCCATTTATTGAATTGGCCGCGGATTCGAAACATTGCCAGAGTACCTGGCGATGAAATGGAAGAAAGGATGGTTTCCTTGTTAGGAGAGAAAGGAAGTGAAGATGAAGAGACTTCCGATGCTTTTAATAGAAGGATTCATGGGAAAGCAGAAGGGGATGGTGAAGAATTAAGTCCTGTTTTGTATAGGGAAAAATTGGCGAAGGAGTTCAATTCAAGGGGGTTTATGAAGTTTAGGAATTTGGCAAAGATTTCGAGGCCGAAGAGGAATAAGAAGAGGAAAGAAGGGAAAGGAGAAGAGGGGGAGGAAAATAAAAGGATAGGGAGGGATGAATTTTCTGTGGTGGAGGTTGTGGAAGAGGAGGAAGGAGGGGATTGGAAGGGCTTGTTGGGGGATGAATTCAAGGGGAGGGGGAACTGGATAGGGTCGACGAGGTTGTTGCTTTTGGACGAGAGGTATGCGGAGAAGGGAGTGGATGAGTTGCCCCAAGCTATCAAGGTGGCTAGTCCAAATTACTTAGTTGCTCTGTGAGTCAGTTTGAAGGTCTTTCATTTTTCCACGTTGCAAATTTACTGCTCTTGTTTTGGTTTATCGTGTCTCGCCATGATTCAGGATTGTGATTTGCTTTTCTTGCGTAACTGACTCTTCAGAAGTATAATTAGCTGCCATCATACTTTGGTTGATGTTATTTAGCATTTAGTTTTTTCCACTTCATGCTTGTCTTCTTCTGTGTTCTTTCCGTTAGCTATTTTGATTTTGGCAGTCTTCTGATGCCTTTCTTACATTATTTATTGCGTGGCCTGTTCCGTTTCAGTTTCCTTGGCGAGCATAAAAAACAGGTAATTGTTTCTCATTAAGTTATAATTTGAATACCTTGTACTTGATGTGATGTTCTATGATTAGCTAGGGCATATACATTAGGAGAACAGCTGAGCTTTATTAAGTACTATTATTTACCGTTGTCACCTGGTCCATGCCATGATTTTAGGACAGCTGATTCACTGGAGAAAAGTTTTTGCCTGGTACTTAATTTGGGAAGCCAGTGAAGCATGTTGTTTGGTGATGGTTCTTTTTTGCCTTTTTGTGACTGTAGGATCTCAGAATTTTGTAGAATGCTATTTGAAAAGAAGTAAAACTATTAACTCTTTCTTGGTTCTGGCAAGCGATGAATTTAGCACAGAAAATAGAGAAAAAAGCATAGAAAAATCTGTAACATTTTATGTGGATGGATTTTTGAGATAGATGCAATATGATCAAAGACATAGGCATATTTTCTGATGCTCCTGTCACACTGATTTCCAATTCTATGTGAAATGATTTAAGCAATGAAAACTTATGTGATCAAACTATTGCAAAGAAAGCAACCTTCCATCTTCTCTCCCCTTTCTTTTTTAGCAGTGAAAAATACTGCAGATTTATTTAGAAGGTATCTTGGAAAGCAGGAATATAAAACTTGCACCAAAGCAATGATGTGAGATTGAATTGGTGAAAGAATTGAGATTTGCCCACTTACATTGTAAGACAATTTTGTTGAGTTTTTGCTTGAAATTGAACCAGTTATCCTCCTCCCTTGGTTTGTGGACCACTAGCACAGCTGTTATTTCTATTGGTTTTCACATTCAATCAGTGGGAAAGCATTATATTTAGCAACAATAGTGGCAATCTGTATGAGATGGTCAACATTTGTTTTTGGTGAAACCCACACAGCAGATAATCAATCAAAAGTTGTGTTTCAAATCTTAGGTTATTGGTTTGACTGACTAGGATCAGTGATGTGTTTCAAGATTGCCTGTATACTTCAACTGCTAAAAGAGTTTTGCTTTCTTATTAGTGTCATAAACTAAAGAATTCAAAAGCATACATCAAGATTCTTGGAATGCTTTAGAGTTGTCCATTTCTAATGGAATATTGATAACAATCCCAGTGACCAATCCTGGAAGTTGATCATATTGATTCCAGGTGTGAAATATATGCAGCAGATATGCTGCGCCCTGATTGTGATATCTCCCTAAAATATTCATAGCATTTTTGCTATGGTGGGGGTTGTCTGACTGCTTCTTATGAGATAATTTCCTTTCCTCAGCCATTAGAATTTATGTCCTATGAATCTTCAATTTTCAGCTAACCTTAATGATGTATGCTATTCATGTCACCTTCTAGGCAGAGCCCCCTAGCTTGCAAATAGTCTGTATGTTAAATTGACAGTTTTTCCTTATAATTTTATTAGCTTTTCTAAATAAAATATCTTTCCTTTCAACGCTTAGAAAATGTCTCATTCTTTCCTTTTCTCCCCTTGTTTTATATGTATACAACCTTGATATGGAAGTTTCAGACTGGAGTGTCTGGTGGCACTCCTTGTTCTGTTGCCTCAAAGGAATTTTCCCTATACAGCTAATTCTGTCAAACTGCAACGTCTCTATTCTCTTATTCATATAGTATGGCATAACATTTATGCTTCAATGGCAGGTTTCATTTTTTTTCCCTCTTTGTTTATGATTTTACACCTAACATTCTCCTTGTTTACACCAGGCTGTGGCACAAGAAGCTATAAGAGGGAACTCAACATCTACCTTTGATCTTGTTAGATGCAAGCTGACTTTGTTTTATGATTACTGGCAGATGAATGAGGTACATAAAGGGTACCTGCTTTTTTTGACATGTTTGCTCAATCTGTTTTGATGGTCAAACTCTTACACTTACATGATGTGAAATAACGTAAGTGAATTTCCAACTCGGAGGATTACTAGGCTGTTTTTATGTTTTTCTTTGGAAAAAATACATCAGTGGGTGTCTGTAAGTTATTCAGCAACCAAAAAAGGGAAAATAGCAGGTTTCCAGAAATGCATATCCCATTGTTATTCAGGAAAAAAAAACCATAAGAAAAAAGTAAGTGATTCTTTTTTGCAAGGCTCTTGAACCTGTATGCTTAAAGAAGTTGAAAAATCAAGCTGAGGTCATGTAGGGATTCTAAGCTTGAGCTGAGTTGATGTTTGACCATTGTTATTCTAATTCCAGCTGGGGTTGCATGCACTTGAACTTGGTTGACCATGTACTGCCTTTAATAAGCTGTTGCCTATGAATGCATCTGTTATTCATGCACAGCATTGCAAAATCATGTTGGTTTATAATAACTACAGCTTTACAGATCTTGGAGGCCTTACTGCCACGGGATATGGTTATTCCATCAGCTTTTGAAACAGTTGGACATATTGCACATCTGAACCTGAGAGATGAGCATCTGCCATACAAAAAGCTTATAGCGAAGGTTCAGTCCAGGAACTTCTAGTCTTACAATCTTTAAGATTAACTGTGGAATTGAAACGTATTTCCTGAACTACTTTTTTAATGATTACATCTTCTCCTACAGGTAGTGCTGGATAAAAATAAGCCAAAGATACAAACAGTTGTAAATAAGATTGATGCCATACATAATGACTATAGAACAATGCAGCTTGAAGTTTTAGCTGGAAACCACTCCCTTGTTACCATGGTAGTTGAGAATGGATTACGGTTCCAAGTTGATTTAGCAGCAGTGTATGTTCACTTTTCTTGCAACACAATTAAGCATTCAACTGAAATATTTAGATGTTTGTTCTTCTCGAGTTTAGCAGAAAACCAACTTAAAGGCACTTCTTTCTATTCCCTTCTCAGTCAGGAATATGCTTCATTCAGTTGATGTTTCTGTATTTATCATCTTATGTTATTGAGGTCCATGTTTTGAACTCCCAGTTGTCATTATTGAACATTATTCTATAGTTGATACTCCCAAAAATAGGCCTTGGCTATATATATTGATAATAAATTAGGTCTGCTACATAATATGGAAGTGGTAGTGCTTTGATCATACAACAATTGCAGAAGCTGGTTTACAGGGTCTCAGGGTCCCCCCCGCCCCCTCCCCAAAAAAAAAGCACATAAAGTTCCTTGGTTAAATTTCTCAAACTAATACTGGATCTTATACCTCCCTCCCTCTCTAGTTTCCACTCTCTCTCTCTCTCTCTCTGTGTGTGTGTGTAGTTGCTGAATGATCTTTATGTTGTCCCAAGTGGCAGAGTCAGAGGTTGATAAAATTGAAACTATTCCCCAGAATAAATTTCAATTTTAATGTATCCAATAAAAGACATAAAGGCAGCATGGACTTATGTTTTTTTTCTTTTCCCCCTCGATGCAGCTATTGGAATTCCAGGCTTGCTAGTGAAAGGCAAAGACTTCTGAATGGTTTCGCTCACAATGATGTCCTTTGTATGTTTTAATATGTACCTTTTTTCTTTACATACCTGCAAATTTTTCATGTATACTAAGAGTTGAAACTTGAGATTTTTTAGGTCGTATGTATTTATATGTAGTTGCTTGCTTACTTGTATCTTCAAGTTTTTTTCCTGCAGCTACATTGAATATTTTTACCAATGTACTAACCTGTTTCCGGCCATATTTATTACATGATGATAGGTGATGTTTTTGCCGGAGTTGGGCCAATAGCTCTATCTGCTGCAAAGATAGTGAAACATGTATATGCCAATGATTTGAACCCTTGTGCAGTTCAATATATGGAGAAGAATAGTGTTCTCAACAAGCTTGAGAGGCATATTGAGGTATGATAGCAACTTCCATTTGTGGTTTCTCTAGTTTCATTTTGTCCATATTATTTAGAAGATCATTCATCTCCATAGAATTATCTCCTTCCATTTCCTCCTGCTGGAAAATTGAGCAGTTGAACGTAAATTCTCATGAAATAAAGATGTTTAACGTAAATTCTCATGAATAAAGATGCATTAAGTCGGTCAATTATGCTGTCCCCTAGTGAGTGAAAATACCATATAAAAATTGGTTCTCATACTGTCATGTAGTGTTTTAGGGCCTGTTATAGAGTTTAATAAAGATTGTTTTTTATAGTGCTTTTCATTCGGAAATACATCAAAATATATTTTTTTATTTTAAAAAAATTATTTTTGATCAGCACATCAAAATAATATGAAAACACTAAAAATAATTAATTTAAAGCAGAAAAAAAATCATTTTTTTTCAAAAGTTCTTTTAAAACACACTCCCAAACACGCCCTTAAAGTCAGCTTGTTTCATAAGTTATCTGATTTCAATATCTTTAATTATATGGCATTACGCTTGAGGTTAATTGCTGCAGGTATCTAGCTGCAATTCTTTCTTGTCAACATGCTTCATATTAAGGATATTACATGCCATTTTGTAGATCTTTAACATGGACGGAAGAAGGTTCATTGATGCTATGTTTGCCAGTCAGAAAGCTCATTCCATCACACAGGTGGTTATGAACTTACCAAACGATGCAGTGGAATATCTAGGTGTGCAAAGTTTTCCTTGACCAAACGTTTAGATTCTAAAAATTGCAAGCACAATCTGGTTATTCCTGTGCAATCATAACACATGCCATTATTTTTCCATTCAACCACACTTTCTTTGATAAAGACTTCTTTAAGAATGCAATCATCTTGTTTGTGGACATACAATTATGGGAAGCTACAATTCAAAATACACTGCTGATCAAGTATTTCATTTAGTTTGAAGTGTACTCACTGCTAAGAAACATCACTTAATTTTCTTGGATAGCCTGTATGTGGCAAGTGATGCTGTCACTTTACAAGCTTTTTTGTGCACCAAATTTGAATAACCAGGATAGTTTTAATCATGAATTCGGAGAACTACTTGATTCTTTTCTTTTTATTGATGTCCCCCCCCCCCCCCCCCCCCCCCAATTCACAGATGCATTCAGGGGGGTATTCAAGGATAAACCCAAAGATAAAGAATATGCCTTGCCAATGATCCATGTTTATGGATTCTCCAAAGCTCGAGATCCAGAATTTGATTTCCACGAGGTCTGCTGCTAAACTCTTTTGAGCAATTGTACCTTTTTTTCACCCCTTATAATTTATATGCTGGACTTGGATTGTGCAAGCCTGGTTTTTTATTTTGGAATTTTCTTCAATTCCTGATTGAACACTGAAAATGCAGCGGATAAGGATTGCACTGCAAGAGGTGGCAGTTAATGTAGAAATGCGTAGGGTACGGCAAGTTGCACCTGGAAAATGGATGCTGTGTGCATCATTTAGGCTTCCTAAGAGTGTAGCATATGCACATGCTCTGTTAAGAATGTAAGTGCATCCAAGTTAAAATCCTTGTGTTTTTATTTTTCAAATTAACAATAATTTATCAATAAACTAAAAGGTGTATACTATTCATTTTTTTTTAAATCCATGTTTCTTCTCTAATTCCATACTTCAATATTTAATTTATTAGATTGGAGATTGTATTTTGTAATTTATTGTGATTTATACATGATTAACTAGGTTTGGCTGATTGGTTCAATTTTTTTTTTTGTTTTTCAATATTGAATTGATTAGGAATTAGATTTTATGATTTATTTTGGTTTGTTTTCTATAAGATTATCCTGGTTTCATGACTCGATTCATGGATTTAACAAGTTAACTCATTTGACCATATATTTTTTAATCTTTTTTTAGCATAACCTCACAAAACATTATGCATTCAATTTTTTTTTTTATAAATCTATGTTTCTCCAAGTCTTGTTTTTTTTTCAAGTTAAACTATGCTTTTATTGGTTTTCTAGGTTGTTTTTGGTCCTATCAAGATTATTATTATTATTATTTTTACTTGAAAAATGCTAGCAACACTTGTTTTTTATATATATGTTCAAAAATAATAATTCAATATACTAGTATAATTCATTCAGAGTAATATCATATCTAAAATGCAATACCGTCGGTCACCTTTCCAAGAACTCAAGTTTATATTTAACTTGCTCTTCGAGACAATGAAACAATCTGGTGAAAGGGACGGATACTTTAGATTTCTGCTAGGATTTCGTTTCCCCTAATCCGAACCTCCTCCTGAACCTGTTTACAAGCCTGGGATTATAATCAGCCGGAGTTTCTGCGGCCTGTAGTTTTTAAAAATATATATTTTTTAGAAATATATTAAAATAATATTTTTTATTTTTAAAAATTATTTTTGATAGTGTTATACCCTTTGAAACTCAATTCTGAGATCTGATTATAGGCTGTTGTTCTTGAATGCTCTCCTCGTCCCTTATCGGAGAGGGAAAAGGCAAGTCCCGATTTGAGAACTGAGACATTCTGGGAAAATCGTGATGATGAACTTGAAAAGGCAGGGTTTGGAGTTGAGGTCGAAGAAAACGAGGGTAATGCCCAATTAACTAACTTGTAGTTAACTGTTTTCATTTATTTATTTATTCTATTGTGGTTTAATATGAAAGAATAATGTTTTCTTTAGAATCATGAGTAAAGGATAAATAATTGGACTTATTGACTGTTTTATCAAGCCTATGAACCCTAGCCTTGTGATCTAGCTTTTCCATTCACTACAAAACAAGTCCTATTTTGTTTCATGAAAAATGATTTTTTTTTTGTTTATTTACTATTAAAAAAATCTGATCAATGATAAATACTTTATGGTCAAAGAAGAATTTAGTTTTTTAAGATTTGTTTTTTGGACGGAAAATACTTTCTAAGAGTTACAAAAAGTTTAGGAATATCTTATTATTTGTTAATTATTAAATTTGATTTTTAATTTTTCAATTTAATTTTTTTTTATCATTTTTATTCTTTAGAATCTGGTTTAATTTGATTTTTATACTAGTTTTGATCCTTATTTTTTATTGTTTTTTGTTTTTTCACTATCCTTTTCTTAATTGAAATTCTTTATCTATTAGATTTGATCCATATATATTTTTTTACTATTATTTATTCTATTTCAAATAGATTATAAAATTGATTTTTTTTTTCAATTTCATCATCTTTTAATTTGTCATATTGATTTTTATTTTTTAAAATTGTTTTTTATTGAATTGTTTTTTCTTTTCAATATTTTTTATCTATCAAATTTAATCTCTATTCGTTTAATAAACTTGAAAAAAATAAAATTTATTTTTATTACAGAAAAGTAAATAATTTATTTTTCAAATTATTTTCTATATTACCATCAAATATAAATAAATAATTTACTTTTCAAAAACCTACATTACATAAATAAACAGGGCTTAATTCGACAAGCTCACATGTGCATACCATGATTCATGAGGAAATCCCGTAGCATGTCCTCCTTCATTAATTGAGCATGATGTTCTTTTGTACGCTAAGCTAAAATATTTGTACTTCCAGTTGTTTTTTAAAATAATTTTCAAAGTATTTATTTTAAATAAGAATCATTAGATTTATCTTTTTTAATTTTCCGTTGAAATATAAAAACCATAGAAAAAAGCGTTAAAAAAAAACACTTTCAACTATATTATCAAACATCTACAAAAGGAAATTCACTTCGTTTAAACCCTTTCCATCTTACCATGGTATGGACCACACTTTCAATTATTTTGTGTTACCCATATTACATGGATAAAGAGCAATTAAAACCCCTAAAAAAATAGAAAAAAAAACTCTTCAGCTAATGATAATGAAAAGAATAATATTTTAAAATCAATTTTCTTATCAATTTTAAGATTTTTTTATTGAGTTTAGATAAACCATTAACTTCTCTCTCTCTCTCTATATATATATAAAAGATAATTCTGCATCATTTTTCAAGCTTAATTAAAATTCCAAACGAAAGCATTTGCTGTGGATGGAATTAGTGCCTCGCTATTCACTTTTTTTTCTGTTTATTACTATTATTATTATTATTATTATTATTATTATTATTATTATTATTATTATTATTATTATTATTATTTTTGGATAGATTGGAAAATAAAACTGCAAAGTACCAGAGTCGAAACATTTCTCAGACATAACCTGCTTTTATGTCTGAGTTTTTGTTCTGTACTGTTTTTCTTTTGGCAGCACCAACACAACTAACAAACAGATGATAGCGACCTTCGTTATGCATCTCATAGAGAAAACCGAATATTTGACGCACAGATTTGTCCTCTTTGGACGGCCCAGATTTTACCTCCCTAAAATCTCTCATCTTGCAAGACATGGGGATCCTGTTTATCTATATTTTGCAAGGACTGTCCTGCCCTGACGAGCTTCTGCTCTGCCTGCGTTATTATCACACTGATCTTCTGGGACAGAAGGGTCTTTTCGGGAAACACAGATAGGAAAACGAAACCTAATCCCAGTTCAGTTTTGAGATATAGATAATTGCATGGATCATCGTCGTCCCTGTTAAGGATTCTCTTCTGGGTATATAAAATTTCGAAGAGTTTTATCCTGAAATAGTGAGATCGTTCAGAAGTTGCATAAAGCCAGAACTAAAATGAAACTTTCAAGCTAACAAGCGATCAAATTGAATCACATTAGGGTTTCTTCGTTTTGGTCTGGTCTTCTCTGAAACTGCCAGGTTTAGTGTCTTGCCAGTCTTGTCTACAGGAAAGTGGTTTCTGGCATTATTTTACTCTTCCTTGAAGTGTTCTCCACGTCATGATCAAGGTGATTGAGTTTGTATGAATCTTAAATTAGTATGGTTTCTATACAGATCTTCATATACTAATAGCATACCAAACTGCTTGAAATCGAAAAGGCAGAAACCTTTTGTCATGCATGAGATTGGTGATGTAATTGCAATTTTCCCCTTTCTTTTTAGAGGTTTAGTTCAAACAAGGTGAGTCTGATCAGATATATATATATATATATATATATATATATATATATATATATATATATATATATATATATATATATATATATATATAGTAAAAAGAAATACAAATGACTGTTGGCAAGCAAATAATCTGAGCTGATTTGTTCAAACGGAATCCCTTTGACAACTGATAATCATGTGAAATTATTCGAACCAAGCAAATTCACCACTTTTATGTCTTTATAGTAATTTGTCTAAACCACTCATTATTTATTCGTTCACTCATGCCCAAATCCCTTGTCGTTTCACGCAGGGCACGATCCGTTTATTTTTATTTATTTATTTATTTTAACACAGTAGAAAAGGTTATTAGGTACCATAATTGATTTTTTAAAAAAAAACTATCACACTTAAGCAGTTGGTATTGCGGTTACTGTTGTGGTATAGGTTGAAAAAAAGCAGTTTTATAAAAAGCACTTTTATTGCGGTTCAAAATAAGCAGTCAAGTGTTTGATTAAAACTGTGGTTGAGTTTGAGGTTGATAAAAAACAATTTCGTATGTTTGGTTATCATGTTTTTCATATTGCTATCAACTTGTGAAATTACTTTAAAGAACACACACACACATATATATATATTTTGTTTTTTAAATATTTAATAATTATAATAATAAAATATAATTAATAATTTAAGTAAATTAGACACTTGTTTTTATTCTTCCATCAAGCTACTTGTAATTTCATCACGAACTAAATCTATACGTGAAGGTCTCTGCGATCCCGGAACAATGGTACAAAATCATCTAAAATTTGTTTTTTAAATATTTAATAATTATAATAATAATATATAATTAATAATTCAAGTAAATTAGACACTTGTTTTATTTTTTCATCAAGCTACTTGTAATTTCATCCAAACTAAATCTATACGTAAAGGGTTCTTCGATCCCAAACACAATCTTAAAATATCATTTAAAATAAAATTAGAATTACGAGACAAAAATTATATTTTTTTTATAAATATAAATATATATAAATATATTAAAATATTTATATAAATAAATAAATATTTATATATATATATATAGACCTTCTTTCCATTTTAGCAAAATGGTTTGCGGAAAGCAGGAAATTCCTGCTTTCCATTTTAGCAAAATGGTTTGGAACTTTAGAATTAATGGGTCCCACCATCAATTCTAAAGTTACCAAACACATAGGGTCTGTTTGGTATTGCTGTTGCTGTTGTGGTTGAGGTTGAAAAAAAACAGTTTCAAAAAAAGCGCTTTTATTGTGGTTCAAAATAAGCAGTGAAGTGTTCGGTTAAAACTGTGGTTCAGTCTGAGGTTGAAAAAAAGCAATTTTGTGTGTTTGGTTACCAAACTTTTCATGTAGCTTTTTACTTGTAAAATTAATGTAAAGGGTGCGCTTAAGCCAGCCAGGATACCCCAATCATAAAAAACAAAAAAAATATATAAGTAGAAAAAGAAAAAGAAATTAAAAAAATATAACCAACAAAAAAATATTTAATGGAAAAAAATGAAAAAAAAAATTAGAAGAAAAAACATAATCAGGAAAAAACAATAAAAAAATTGGATCCTTGGATTAATCGTGGTGCATTTAAGCTAGCCCGGACACCTCAATCATATATATATATATATATATATATATATATATATATATATATATATAAGTGGAAAAAGAAAAAAATTAAAAAATATAAACAGAAAAAAAAATTTCATGGAAAAAAATATAATCAACAAAAACAAAAGGAAAAACAAGCTATAAAAAATTGCATCTGAGGATTAATCATGGTTCGTTTAAGCTAGTCAAACACTCTGATTATACAAAATAAATAAAATATATATATATATAAGTCAAAAAAAAAATATAACCAGTAAAAAAATATTTTATGATAAAATATGAAAAAAAATAGAAAATAACATAATAACAAAAAAGGCAAGAAAAAAAATAGAAAAAAAAGTAATAAGAAAAACAAAAAAAAAGCAAGAAAGAAAACCAAGAAACGAATAAAATGAAAAAAAAAAAAGAAATGAAAAATGTAAATAGGAAGTAGAAATCAAAAAGCGGCCTGTGTTTAAAAGAAGAAATGAAGAATGAAATGACAGATATTTATTTCAGAAATAAAATAAGATGATGGTCTGTGTGGGTGTGGAGAATTATTTTGTCAAAAAGCAGTTATTATCTGCTTTGCAAAAACCGGTGGTTGGAACGTTTTTATTGGTGGGCCCATAGAAGTGTGCAGCTGGTTTTGGGTGTTACCAAACAGCAATTACATTGCTTGTTTTGGAACGTGGTTTGGACCACGTTGCCAAACAGGCACATAAGTATTGGATACAAACTGCGTTTTTAACAAAATACAATTTGTACCTCAATATCAAACGAGGGCTTAAGCGATGTCGTATGCAACTCGTTTAAGCTTTAAAAAACAGATTTGTCTCTCTTTTCTCCTCTCTTCCTTCTTTTTTATCGGCTGAAATCTCTCTCCCCGCCATAAAAACAACCTATAGCAGCTCTAAAACTGTAAAACACTCATTTCTCTTTAAAACAGTCGTCTTCCTCTCTCTCTAGCAAACAAATCATGGTAGCCAAGCCTTTTCTGTCAGCAGGTGTTAATTTAATATATTTTTTTAAAATAATTTAAAAAACCGAATTGAAGTGAAACAATTGTCCTAGTCGTAGCCGTCGATCTATCTATCAATCGCACCGGTATAATTTATCTCCTCCCAATCCAGCATACCTACCCAGCTAGCTACGTACAGAGTACAACCTATACTATATAGTATAAAATCCTAGCCAGTTACTATAGCTTCCAAAAGTGGGGCCATTTGCCACGTGGAATGGGACCATGAGCAAGCAATCTTCCAAGATTCTTCTTCTTTCTAAATTTGATGGTCATGATGACGTTCATGTCCATGTGATATCATGGGCTTGATGGCCTGAAATTGTAGAGATAGCACCAGGGTTATTAATCCCGTTCCGTTCCGGCCGGAACGGACGAAAAATTCCGTTTCGTTCATAAAATCGGAACAAAACGGCGTCGTTTTTACCTCGGTTTTAATTCCGGTCAGATCCGGAAATTCCGGCCCAATTCCGGCCGGAACGACTCGGTTCTGACCCGGGCATTCCGTTCCGGCTGAAGCCGAAGCTGGACTCTGAAGATAGAGTGGAGACGAGTATTTATTGAAGAAAAATTGAGAAGAAAGTGTAGTTGTCCGATGTGGGACAAGAAGAGTGAAGATTTGGGGTGAAAGTCTTTAATGCATAGAAGAATCGAGAGTGTTTTTTTATTTGTCCGATGTGGGACACATTATATTGTCCCACATCGGAACAATTTGTCCAGCATTATGCTGGACAAATTATATATATATATATATATATATATATATATATATATTAAAATTAATTATAAAAAATATATATTATAAAAAAATAAAATTGTTGTGTTGATTTTATAAAAAAATAACAATTATATATATATATATATATATATATATATATATATATATATATATATATATATATATATATATATCATGGAATCACTCTTGAAAATCAGTAATATTAATTTTAAAATTTATACTTGATTTTTTTTTATTTTTTACTTTAAATTAAAAAATTTTGATGTTTTTAAATCATTTTCATATCCTAATGTAGAAATAATTTGTTAGAGTTGGAGCTAGTACTAGTAATATCTATGTTGAGTGTTGATACCAGTATTAGTATTGATAATCCTTTCAATAATAATACTTTTGATAAATGTATTAAAAATAACGAGGAAAATGACGGGCATGGGACTGATTTTAATTTACATAGCATATCATCAAAACATTTATTTTAAATTTGTTAGTTTTTACCTGATGAAATTCTATGGACATAATTGTTTTGTAATGTATTTTTAAATTATTTTGAATTATATATGAACCTTAACTAATGAATTTTTATAGTCATAATTATGTTGTATTGTATTTAGAAATATTTTACTTACGATTTTACGATTTTTTATTTATATCATATTGTGTTCCGAATTTTACTTCTTTTTTTTTCAAAATCTGTTTTTTTCTTTTCTTTTTGAACATATGATTTTCAGTACTATTCTCTTTGTAATTATCTTACTATGGTATTTACTATTTTTTTGGGATGCATAATAAGAAATTCTAATATTTTTATATTAATGATGTAGAAGATGTTTGATGTATTTTTTTTTTATTTTAGAACATTTTACTTTCATAATATTTTGGAATTTTAAAGATGTTTCTAATTTTGAGATTATGTTTGTATTGTATAATTTAAAGTTCATTTATCTTGAATTTAAATTATACTTGTTAAATTAATATTTTATTTTTTTCATATATATAATTAAATAAAAATGAACAGTACAAAACCGGAACGGTACCCGGAACGGTACCGAAACCGGAACGTTCCGTTCCAAACACAAAACCGGAACGGCACCCGGGACGGGATCAATAACCCTGGATAGCACAAGGTTTTTCTCCATAAATGAAAAGAAGAGAGACCACCTGCTTCCATGGCCGCCGCACCTTCTCCCTTATTAGGACGGCGCACCGCCACCCTATAACATTGTTTTCCAACCGGGATTTCATTGTGAAGGTGCGATCTTCACCAAAGTCCTATCGACCTGAGGTTACTGGTTTAGTCATGCGGTTTGGATTCTTGGAACACCCCCAAAATATCCTTGATTGATCATCATGCTATATGAATTAGGGTTATTAATATCGTTTTGTTTTGATCGAAATAGCTGAAATATTTTGTACCAGCTAAAAAAACAAGATAAAACGATATCGTTTTTATCTCGGTTAAATTTTTTTATCTGTGCCGTTTTGGCTAAATAGTGTTTTTTTTTTAAATAATGAATAATTTGACAATATTAATCACATCTCTTAATCCAACCATTCGATTGAGATGAAATTTTACGATGAGTCTCTTGATATATTTATATATATTATGTTAAAATTTCAGAGCAATTAGAAAATATAATGACCTTACGAGATTGATAATGATATTCTCGTAATATTATACATATTCATAATTATGTTCAGAAAAATCATTTTATTGTGTTTTTTTAGATTAAATTGCACAATTCTAAATATTTGTATTTTTAGATTTGAACTATATATATATATATATATTGTACAATCCTGAAACGACGCGTTAAAATGATTCGAAACTAAAATATTTTGTTCCAATTGAAAAAACACTAAACACAACGAAATTGACAATCTCTATATGAATGCTGATATCACACCTTGAGAATTGGATTCGTTCTTCAAAATCGAGACTTCAATTTCTTGATGTAAATTCTTCTATATCCTATTTGGGAATGTGATTGCGATTGATTTTGAAAGTGTTTTTTGTTTAGAAATGTATCAAAATGATGTTTTTTTAAAAAAAAAATTTATTTTTGACATTAACACATTAAAATAATTTAAAAACACTATTTTTTTTAATTTAAAATAAAATAAAAAATATATTTTTTTTTAATTTTTTCTTTAAGAACTTTCCGATCACAATTGATCCCGTGGATCGGTGTTACTCTTGTGAACTTGGTGGGGCTTCATGTGATATGTATTTCACATCTTAATACCGGAGCAATATTTTTGTGCGTCAAGATTCTTTAACGTCTGAATTTATGCAAGTGTTTCATGATGATAAAATCTCTTCATATCCCTTTAATCATATATAGGGCATGATATAGGCCAGCTCTTAATTACCGTCATTTTACTTTCACTTAGGACATGTGATTATTCATTTACGAAAGATGCATCATGCATTCACTTGTTGAGATTTTAAATTTTAAATTTATTTATTTTAGATGATAAAAGACAACATGTTTCACTTTATTTTATCTACAATAATGTAACCACCGAGCGTTCAGGTCAGCTGGCAAGGGGGCAGTCCTGACTTAACCAAGGTCACGAGTTCAAAATTGGGCTTGTCCTTGGGTATGCAGTGGGGCTTTGTTGGAGAGTTTTAGCCGCCCTAACGGGTCTCTCCCGGCTCGAATCCGGATTAGTCGGCTGTGGCCGGATTACCGGATGGTTAAAAACCAAAAAAAAATCTACAATAATGTACATTCATGTGCTAAATCTATATATGGTATATCTTTTGAAGCAATTTTTGTTGTACCAATAGTTAAGATTATTTTTGAAAGTATTTTTTGTTTATATTATATAAAAAAATCATTTGTGACATTAGCACATGAAAATGATATTAAAAATATAAAAAAAATTAATTTAAAATAAAAAAATAATAATTGTTTTTCAATTTTTTTTTGAAAAACAGTGCCAAAAAGAACACAAGAGTTCTATTTATGTTGGTGAATGATTTTGATAAAAAAAAATATAATATTAAAGATAATGCTGCATTATATATATAAAAATATATATATATAGATTTAGGGTGATCTATACATAAAAAAGAAGAAGTCTTATTTCATTATATATCAAATTAATGTTATATAATATATATTTATAGTATTAATAATTATCAATTTAGTTATTCTGCACCGTTTCAATCCGGCAATAAACCACGAATTACAACACCTTCAATAATCAAACATGAATTAAAGATACTTAAAAAACATTATTAATTGCTACAAAAATAATAATTATTCATTAGTTAAACTTATACATCATCGGCAGCAAGTGAATATGTAGCTTACCAGAACAGAAGCTAACACATGGAGTCAGCTTTTTGATATTTCCAGATATGAAGAGGGCATCATTGCAAGGCTATATCATAGGCAAGTTCATATATTCATGACCAAATCTTACTCTGCATGATTGCCCGGAGACTACTATTGTAATTTATTTATTTTGGATTTAAGAAAACTCTGTTTTCTGAAGAATATGTTTTGTAGATCTAGATAAACAAATAAAACCCTAATTATTTTAATTTTTTATAAGAAATATACACTCTAAATCAAACTTAAAATATAGTATACAGATCACAAATCCTTTATCATCGTGTTACGATACGGGAGACACCACCATCACCTGGCGAGTCCAAACCATGGCAGTCAAAATCGCGAGCCAACTCGCAAAATCAGACGATTTTACGAGTTGGCTCCGGAAACCTGGTTGAACCGGTAGAAAAACCGAAAACCGGTCAAACTCGGTCAAACTCGTAGAAAAATCGCTTAAACTCGTAAACTCGTAAAAAACGGAACGATTTTACGCGTTCTTCATATTTCATTTTGCGCAGCGTCATTTTCTTCTTTCTTCATTCTTCATTTCTATTTTTCACACACACGGCACACCGGCAAACCAGTTCTCTTCTTCCCCAAAGAACGAAATTCTCAGCTCGAAATTCTCTTCTCTTCTCAGCACAAAACACCCAAATCATCAGCCCTAAACCCCAAAATCTTCTCTTCTCTTCTCAGCTCAAAACCCCCAAAATCGTCAGGACCCAGCTGTTGTTCTCATCCTTCTCGGCGCCGGTGGTAGCAATTACGAGCCTGGAGAGGTCCACCGTGAATCTCCATCCTATTCTCGCTCCGAACGATACTCTGAAGATCCTGGTTCGTCTCTTTCCTCTTAATTTTAGCTAGTTTTGTTTGTTTCTCTTCATTTTTTAATTAAGATACGCGTATGCAAATTTTTTTAATTATGAAATCTAGATCGAAGTAGGAGAGTTATTTGAGTCAGAATATAATGATACAGTTAATTAATTCTTTCAGTGATTATTTTATGAATTACGTTTGAAGATTTGGACTAAAGAGTGATTTGAGGAGGAACTTTCAGAAAAATAATACATTTCACGAAATTAATGAAATTGCTGTTGTTATTTAAGGTTGTAATCTGCAGTTTTTGATTTTCAATTTACGGAAAACAGATTTAATTATTTGTGAAGTCTTCTATGATTGATAGTGGGATTAATATTGATTCACTGGACGGCTTTCTGTGTGGAACCTTGCTTTTATTTGAAAGATTGATAACATGTAGGTGTAATGAGTAACTTTCTCGTGTAGAAGAAACAGAGCACCACCATTAGCTTAAACGATAATATACATTGTTGAGGTTTCTACTACTTTTGGTTTGTATTGTTTGATCATTGTTGCAGCTCCCAATTCTTGTTGATTTCACATCTGTTTTTTCTTCTTCTTTTGTTGGCTATTGCTTTTTGTTCGTGTTAGGTGTTAGCTTAGTGAATGGAGCTTTTCTTGTTCTGGGGTATTGATATTTGGTAATTGTCTTTCGATAGACATGAATTTTAGAGTGCTACGTGATATCTTAATTAATGGAAGTGGTGATAGAAAAAACAATGGTTTGGGTTTGGGTTTGGGTTTGGTAGACTTTCTAAAGTAATAACCTTTGATGTATATGAGTTTGAATTTGGACTTTTTTCTTGGAGGGTTTAAGGTGTAGTATGTATGATCTTTCATTATTATAACAAGGGATTTGTAAGGGAGGAATTTTTGGTTTCCATGATATGCATCTTCCAGTATGAAAGTTTCTCTTCACGTGCTTAGGAAACAAGTAAAGGATGGCCCTTCAAAATAGTCTTTTCACCTTTTCTGGGTTAATCAACTCTACATAATGTGTCGTACATAGTCAAGCAATTCCAATTGCTTTCTTGATAAATGGTAAATAAATCAAAATGTTCTAAGATAAAAGGAATTTCACATTCAAAATGTCTAAAGCAAACACCAGAAATGTTGCCCTAAACGAACTACTTGTGATCATAAGCTAAATCAGTTCTTCACTATGCAATTTTCGGTAGCTTGCTGTTGTTATCCCTTCTACTCCATTACTGTGTGCAATTACTTTTTCAGTATATTGATCCTACTGATCTTGGTTTTCTCTTAGAGCTCGAATGCAAAAATCATATCATTTTCTCTTTCAACATTGTGAATTTATTGCAAAAATTTTAACTTATGTACCAATTTAACTCATCAATAGTGGGTTTGTCAACACTGCTGCGTGTCACTCATGAATCCTATATATATTTTGATTAATGCTGCTCAGTACCGCGAGTTATTAACGTGCTAGATTAGGTTATCCTGTGTTGTTATAGTTTGCATGTACCACTTTAATCAGGAAAGAGTTTCTACCTCAAATTATGAGCTTCGATTTCGGTTTTGATGCAAATTCATTTTTGATGTATTATTTCAATGAATTGCAGATTACATGGCATCCAAAAAAACTACCAGTGGCAATAGACTTGATGTGGGATGGCAGCATGGTATAGATATTGAGAATACTTCAAGAAAAGTTCAATGCAAGTATTGTCAGAAAATTTTCAGCGGAGGCATTTATCGTTTCAAGCATCATTTGGCTTGCACTCGAAAGGATGTTGAGCCATGCCATCAAGTACCAGCAGATGTGAAGTAGATGATGTTAAATGTGTTGGTGAAAAATCTTGAAGCATCTGAGAAGAAAAGAAAGGCTTCTCTGTTTTTTAGAAGTGGCGAAGATGCAGACGAAGATTTTGAATTTAGCTCAACGAACAAGGGAAAGAAACCAATAAGTGGAAGTGGAAGTACTCAACTGACCATCAATCACATGCTAAAGAAGGATATTAGAGAAGAAGCATGTCAACAAATAGCAAGGTTTTTTTACACTAGTGCTATTCCTTTTAATTGTGCTAGAAACCCTGAGTTTGTTAAAGCGCTTGAATTAGTTGCAAAACATGGGCCTGGATTTAAGCCTCCATCTTACCATGAGATTAGAGAGAAGTACTTAAAGCAAGAAGTAGATAAAACAATGCATTTGCTTGATGACTATAAGCTGGAATGGAAAAAAACAGGTTGCTCAATAATGTCTGATGGATGGACTGATAGGAAAAGACGCTCTATTTGTAATTTTTTGGTTAATAGTCCTAGAGGAACTTTTTTTTTTATCATCTGTAGACACATCTCATATATCCAAAACAGCTTTTAAAGTATTTGAGATGTTAGATGCTATTGTTGAAAGGATTGGAGAGGCAAATGTGGTGCAGGTCATTACTGATAATGCTGCGAACTATAAGGCAGCTGGGCATTTGTTGATGGAAAAAAGAAAAACCTTGTATTGGACACCATGCTCTGCTCATTGTATTGATTTGATTTTGGAAGATTTTGAGAAGAAACTAGAGTTGCATGCCTTAACCATTGGTAAGGGGAGGAGAATCACCACTTATATTTATTCAAGATCTCTCCTTATTTCCATGCTGAGAAAGTTCACAAAAGGACAAGATTTGATCAGGCCTGGTGCCACTCGATTTGCCACTGCATACTTGACTCTTGGATGTTTGAGCAATTGTAAGATTACACTGATGTCAATGTTCACTTCCGTCCAATGGAGGTCAAGTCGGTATTCAAAAAGTGAAGAAGGGCGGCAAATTCAAAATTGTGTTTTGGACAACAACTTTTGGCATGATGTCTCTGAATGCATCAAGGCAGCATTTCCTCTTATAAAAGTTCTTCGATTAGTTGATTCAGATGAGATACCGGCCATGGGTTTTATATATAAAGCCATGCAGGAAGCGAAAGAGAAGATAAAAGTGAATTTTGGAAATGTGCAAAAAAGGTGCAAATTATCTATTATGTCAATTGTTTATTTAATATAACTATTGTTTTATCTTATGTTATTTAATGTTGATGTTAATATCCTAATTTTTATTTTCTTTTGTAGATATATACTTGTATTGGATATTATTGATGCAAGATGGGAGCTTCAACTTCACAGACCTTTGCATGCATTTGCTTATTGGTTGAATCCTCATTATCATTATATTACTGATTATAAACAAGACAAAAATATTAAATATGGAATGTATGACTGCCTGACTCGGATGGTGCCTGATGAAGTAGAGAGGGATAAAATTGATTTACAACTTAATATATTCTCCGAAGCAAAGGGGTTATTTGGCATTGAGGCTGCCAAAAAAGCAAGGGATAAAAAGACTCCAGCTAGATGGTGGGATTCTTATGGAGATGAATGTCCAGAGCTACAAAATCTTGCAATTCGAGTTCTAAGCTTGACTTGCAGTTCATCTGGATGTGAGCGTAACTGGAGTGCGTTTGAGATGGTAAGTTTTTTTTAAAAAAAAATAAATATTGTTTTCATTTTTTATAAGAATCTTATATTATATCAATTGTGAATTTTTTTTATAGGTTCATACTAAACGAAGAAATTGTCTACAGCAGAAAAAAATGAATGACTTGGTTTTTGTGATGTGTAATTTGAAAATGAATGATAAGGACAAAAAGCAAGTCATTGATTTTGATGACGTTGTAGATGATCTTCCATCTGATGATGAATGGGTGACTGAAGGAGAAAGACATGGTGGTTTATCGAACATTAATTTACTTCAAACTATTGATAGTGCAACACGAAGACATAATGGAACAGAAGACGATAGTGATGAAGATAATTTTAATGGTGTTGAGATGAGTACTGAAGCCACTGAAGATTATTTTGAAACTTTGCATTCAAGGAGTTTAGAGTTAAATAATGTTGGCACCGGTAGTACTAGTAATCTTTTTCATTGTGATGCTATTGATGCAATTCCTGGACATAGTGAGGGGGGTGAAAGTGAAACTGAAGCTGGTTTTAGTTTACATTGTACGCCAGCTGAAGATTTCTTTTAAATTTGTTAGTTTTTAACTTATGAACTTTTAGGGACATAATTATTTTGTAATGTGTTTTGAAGTTATTTTACATCATGTATGAACCTAAACTAATTAAGTTTTATGTCCATAATTATGCTATTTTGTATTCAGAAATATTTTAAACACGATTTTACGATTTTTCTTCTCACACGATTTTACGATTTTTCGATTTTTGTACGGACATTTCGGGTACGATCTTTCTACGATTTTACGATTCGATTTTTCGGAGCCCTTTCCGATCCGTGTCAAAATCTCGATTTGACTGCCTTGGTCCAAACCCTAGCTAGCTACCCCATGATAAGAAGATCGTGCCCATTGAAGTATAGGGCAGAAGTGCAGAAATTGAATGCGAAATATTTTTTTCTTTTTCTTACGAAGGCAATATTTATTGTTCTTTTTATAAAAAAAAATAAAGGACAGTAATGTTGTTTTGCTATTTTAGGCAAAACTGACACTTGTGCAGCATCCAACTGTTTTGCTTATCTTAACATCTTCTCCACAGGACAATACCCTTCACCTCCGACCATGCCGATGCAACCTGGCCACGTTTTGTCTTATGATGTTAACACGTTTCAGTGGGGCCATGTTTTTCACATTTAATTCCACCCTCCAAATCTCTTTTTACATATACTAGACAATGCCCCCGCGCTTCGCCGCGGGCGGCACAATATTTTTTTCAATATAAAAATATTAATTGTGTGTATTTTTTATTATAATATAAATTTAGCTAAAATAATAAATCTGTGCAGAATTCATGTCAAGTGCAAGTTTTTTTATAAAATATATGAATTTATAATCGATATAAATTTATCTGTTTAGTAGTTTCAAACGAAATAACCAGCATAAATTTATCATCATCATTAAAAAAGCAAGAAAATTTGGATATCTGAATTATTAAGTTCATTGTATTAAGATTAGTTCATTTTATAATTCAATTTAAATTAAACAAAAAAAATATATAAATTATGAAAATACATACAATAATCAAATAAAAAAATAAGTTGTTAATTTTCTATCAACAAAAAGACAAAAACATAGATTGAAAATTCATCCTGACATTATTGCCATTATCATTGCTATTAAAGCTAAAATTATTACTAACATTACTGCCAAAACAATTAAAATAATTAAATTTCCATGAAAAATAATAAAAAAAAAAACAAAAGATTTTTTATAAAAAAACAATAAAAAACAATAACTAAAATTATCATTATTATTGCATAAATAATAAAATCATAAAAATCATATAATCTAAAGAACAAATGAAGAAACAAAAAACAAAAAAAAAATGAATAAAGGGAAAAATAGAGTAATATTACTTTTAAAATGATCACCGATATAAATTAAAATTTCAGGAAAATCTTTAAAAAAATCAAAAGATTTTTATAAAAAAAATAATCACTAAAATTATCATTATTATTGGTTCGGAGATTAGTGAACAAAAAAACGTATAAGGAAAAAAAATAAAAAAATAATAATAAATTGGTTTGGAGATTAGTCATGGCGTGTCCACGCTGGCCTGGACACCCCGATTATCAAAAAACAGATTTGGTCCAAGGAGTAGTGGTGGTGCACTTGAGTTGGCCCGGAGATCGTGATTATAAAAAAAATATATAAGTGAAAAAAATATATAAGTGAAAAAAAGAGCTTAAGCTGGCTGAGAGACCATGGTTACAAAAAAATGTATAAGCGAAAGAAAACAAAAAAAAAAGTATAAGCGTGAAAGCATTGTAGCAATCCATATTATTTTTAAAAACAAATCGGCCCAAGAATTAGTCGTGGTGTGCTTAAGCTGTTCGGAGATCCCGGTTATAAAAAAAATATACCAGCAGGAAAGCATTTTAGAAAAAAAAATATGGGTCCGGGGATTGTCGTGGTAATCATAAGTTGGCCTAGACACCCTGGTTATAAAAAAAAAATTAGATATGGAGATTAATCGTGGTGTATTTAAGCGAGCTTAGACATCCTGATTATTAAAAAACAAAAAACCAAAAAAATATATAAGTAGAAAAAAATATATAATAATAATAAATACAAAAAAATAATAAGTAAAAAAAAGAATAATTAGGAAAAAAAAAAGAAGAAGAAACGGAAAAAAAAGAGAAAAAAAGTAGGAAAAAAAAAGCAAAAAAAAAAAAATCTATTGTTGCAATCCACAGTGCACAGTGCACTGGTGCACATTGAATCGGCCACAGCTTTTATAGTAATAGTAATAAATTCTTAGCTTGTATTTTCTATTTTGAAATTGCATTATATATCTATCCTTATATCTTGAAATTATTAACATATACTAAAAGAGTTCGCTTTCTAGTGTAGCAATAAACTATGAAAACCCAAGATTTTTTCATTTCAGTCCTTCAATTTTTTTAAAAATAAGATTTGTTTTTAAAATCTCATACTTTTTTTCTAAATTCATCCCTTAATATCTCGAATTTATTTTATATGAGGTTTTTCGATCTTATGGCTCAAGCTGCAGGTCTTAAGAATTACTCATATTAACTCAAATTATTTTTGTACTTTTTTAATTAAATGTTTTTCTTAACTTCAACATTCAACATGTAATTGATTGAGAATAAAACTTTACAACTTTTTTTCTAAGAGGTTATTATGGTTTTATAACCTATTTCATGATTTTTACGTAGTAGTTAGGTTTTATCCTTTTTTATATTTGAATAGTGTTTTTCAATTTCATTTGTTAATATTGATTGGAGTGAAAACTGAAATTTATATTAAAAAAAAATGTTTTCTATGGAGTTGTCCTACTCTTCTGACTCAAGTTTGGTAGGTTAACTTCAGTTATTTTTTATTAGATTTTTTTAATTTATTTTTTTAATATTTGGTTGATTTGGGATTGGACTTTATATTTACTTTTTAAATTATATTTCTATGAGTTTAGCATGGTCTTATGAAACAAGTCATATGTTAAGTCGATTGAGTCATTTTGTTTTATTATTTTTATATGATTTTTTATTTCATCATTCGGCTGATTGAGAATTAGATTTTGATAAAAAAAAAAAAAAACTATTATGCTTTTTATAGTGTTATATAGGTCTCATGACTTTTATAATGAATTTTTCAAGTTAACTTGAACTGATCTAAGTTAATCTATTATATGTGTTCTATTATAAGGATCTCATCACCTGAGTAACATAATTAATTAGTTAATCCAAGTTGATATGAGTAAATCTATTATGTTGTTATTTAAATATTTTTTAAAAATATTATCTTTGAATCAAGCTATATTTTTATTAGGTTAATTCTCATTTTTTTTACTAGAAAATATATTAACAACATGTGGAGATTATTTTATATATCCTGCATTATATATAGCGTTAACAATGATCTAGTACCAACTAAATACAATGATAGACACAACTTAGGAGTAATTTTCTTTTTGACATAAATCATTAAATTAATAAAGAACTTTAAATTAAATCATGGAATTGAGAAAAAAGGAAATATACTTTCATATATACAATATTTTAATTATCAATATATGCGCTCACTATTTTCATAGTGTTATAAGAACATGAATCCCACATCTCAAACACCCATTAAAACATTATTTTCATATGTAACTATTAGAATTACTTACAATTAATGCTAAACTCTTATCAAGCATTCACCCATGAGAAAAGGGTGCATATACAAAGGCACCATTCTGATATATATATATATATATATATATATATATATATATATATATATATATATATATATATCTTACAAGCTAGAAAGTTGGGCATGGCTTTGTCTTGGTTCTTGCTCTTTAAACCGTAACTAGAAATCTATTGTATTTTTCATTTTTTTTTCATAGTAAAAAGAGCACCAAATATATTAATAAATTAAACACATATGTAGCAATTAATTTATTGATGTGGGTTTAGCTTTTCTCTTCGAAAGCAAATTAAGGCAAACTATTATATTATGTTTGTTTTTGTGTTTGAAAATTATTTCTTTCTTGTTTTATATTATTTTTTTGTGTTTTTATATAATTTTAATGTGCTAATATTATAAATAATTTTAAAAATAAAAAAATTACTTCAATCTATTTTAAAAAATATATAAAAATATTTTAAAAAACAATTGTTAATATGTTCTCAAACTTGTATCATTTGTCTAGCTTGGGTGGCTTGTGTTGTATCAATTTGATGAGCAATGCTCTCTCTCTCTATATATATATATTCATATATATATATATAGAGAGAGAGAGAGAGAGAGAGAGAGATCACCACACAAATAAGACAAATGACAAACCCAGCGAAATCCATATATTACACAGACACGGCCATGTCCTTTTGGCATTTCACTCTGCTTCATACTGCTGCTTCTCTTCTCTCTTAACCTAGCTCTCTCTCTCTCTCTCTCTGCAACAACACAACAAAACTCATATCCAACATTCTCTTAAACCCCAAATTCTATCCATCATCTCCACGGGAAGCTATCTAGACGTAGCTCTTACTCTACTCTTTAAAAACCCACCTTCATTTCATTCTCTACAGGATACATTTTTCTTTGGTTGAAGCTCTCAATGTAACAGTGCCCTTTATCCTAAATTCTTCTCATTTAAAACCCACCATCCTTTCCTAAACCTTTTTTCAACTCGTTTTGTTTTGATCTTTCCTCTCAATGTCTACTCCACTTTCGCTATTTCTCATGCCTAACAATGGCAGCAAACAAGAGCCTACCCAGGCCATGGCCATTAGCACCAAAACAGCTGAACCGGCAAGAAGAAGTACTGCCACCAATCAGAGTAAAAGGTCTACCACCAGAAAATGTCAAACTCGCAAGAAACAACGCCAAAGAGGCATGGGAGTAGCTCAACTTGAAAGTTTAAGGATTCAAGAAAGATGGAAAGCTATCACTGAAGCGAACCAGAACATTGGTGCTTTCAATCTGCAACCCACCCAGCAGTTACATGATCACCACCCGTTTAATTGTAATACTGATAATAATAATAATCAAGTGATGCAGTATGGCACTACAGTTAACTGTGGTGTGCCAACGAGTAGTAGTGGTGGTGTTTTTAATGGTTTATTGGGCTGGGATCACCAGGGTGGTGTGGTGGCTAAGAGGGTTGACGGGTTTAATGTCAATAATATTAATGATAGGATTGAGTCGGGTCAGGTTTTCGTTAACCAGTACAATATGGTTGGATCGGTCCCGGTTCATCAGGTTGGGGTGTTTGAGGCTTCGAAAGAGCTCTCTTCAATCCCAAAAGTAATGCAGCAGCAGCAATATGAGTCTTCTCGTTTTGATCTTTGCTTTAAGGTTTGTGTTTTAAGGGGTTCTTGATGCTATATGCATGTTAGTCCTTTTTCTTTCCTGTTTGTTTCTTGGGAAATTATATAAGAAGTAAATAAATTATAAGCTACAAGATTTTCTATCAGTCCTGGATTAGTTTTCAATTCCTTTTTAACTCTGTGTTAAAAATCATTTTTGCTATCTTATGTCTATGGACAGATGGGTGGATTCAGTGCCAGAGCTGCAAGGAGTACTGCTCCCTACGCCAATCACAACCACAACAACAATGAGGTTATAAATCTCCATCATCTTTCTTTCAAGTGATATATATTTGTTTTGAAACTAATTAAGCTTCTAAACTATATTTGGTCAATAGAAGAACACATAAAAATGTAATATTGTTGATTTAATTTCAATGGAAATACCAATATTCATTTGTGTTTTCATTTATTAGAATCTTGATTGGCTGATAATTTAATCATGAGGGTTTCTCAGGTTACTTCAGAGGTGATGACAGTTCACAGAAAGGGTACTAATAGCCCAATGGTTAGAAAAGTTATCATGGAATATGAGTTTTTCCCTGGAAAAAATGGCACAGGCGCTTGTTTCAAGGAGATGGAGTTTCCTAGCCCAGAAGCTCCAGTTGCAGTGGGAGCTGGTGAAGCCTCTTGTGTTACAACTTACTCTGATTACAGTGGTTACAGCGCATCTAATGCTTCTAATTCTATTGACTTGTCTCTGAAACTTTCATACTAGATTCAAAGAAACATGTCTAGTTTTGGTTAATTTTGATGTTTTTCAACATCTGTGTGATCACCCAAACCCTAAACACAGCTTATAATTTCCCTTTTGTTCTTAAACTGATCATTAGCAATGCCAAAAACAGTGCTGTACATATTCTTGTTTTGCTTAATCTCTCTCTCTCTATCTCTGATCAGTGTAAGTGCTTTAACATTTCCATGCTTTATGATCTTGATCACTTGTTACTTATGATCTATCATGTTCCTTATGAAGAATTGAGTAACATATAGCCCAAAAAGAATTGACTTATTGAAGCATTTGTTCAGTACTATAACCACATACAATTTTGAAGTAAAAACAACTTTATTTTATAATATTTTGACCATTTCAGTTGTTTTGGCCGAAATGAAACCGATAACTATGGGTAAACGGACCTCGCAGGGAGGCTCAAAACCCTGGCAAGCATCAACCCTCTCTCTCTCTTCTCTCTTCTATTTGATTGGCAAGGGATTTCTCTTCTAGACATAGCTTCCATGTTTTATGCGCTGAAACACATGGATGGCATCTCTGGTTTACTGTTTATGTGAGTCAAGCAAACTTTTCGGGTGTTCTTGAAAAAAAATGAAAAAAGATAGATAAAAAGAAAGCTATAAAAAACCTAGCCTTCCTTAACAGAAACACTGCGGTACTGCTGTATATATATATATATGAGGTCAGTGAGTGGCTGCTAGTTTGTAGAAATACAGCTAAAACACAGTATATTTTACAGCATGCAGTATAAAATCTGCAAAAAGTTTATAAATGTAGAGAAGGAGACTGCTAGTCTGTGGAAGCTTTCTCTAAGCTCCTTTTGATTGGTTGATGATCAGTGATCTCCTACGTCCTAGCTACTGCTAACCAGCTTTTCCAATATCCCTCTTAAATTTGTTTTAATGCTGCAAAATTGCAAGCTATGCTTAAAAAAGAAAGAAAAACCCTTGTAAGTTACTGGTAGACTGGTTCTAGATGGTTATATGGTAGCAAATGAAGTGGCTGATCATAGACTGAAACATTCTTGCAACGATGATTTTATTTTCAAAATTGAATTTGAAAAGGCTTTTGATTTAGTATTAGGAGTGTGTTTGGAGAAAACCATGTTGTATATATAAGGGTTTGGGGATAAATTAATGAAGAAAATTGATCTTGAAATGCTCATCACAATCACGACAACTATGCAAGGTGTCTTGGTTTCATGCAGCAACGGAAAAAAAAACAAAGAGGAGGCCTAAAGGTGGGATCTCTGGATGGAAAGACAGAATGATCATCTGCTCAAGATTCTAATGAATGGAGTTGTCTGAGTTTTTCATTGGCAACTGATGCATGACAAGTTATCATAATTGAATTAATTTTAAAAAAGTAAAAAATATACTACTATGATATATATATATATATATATATATATATATATATATATATATGTATGTATGTATGTATGTATGTATGTATATATATATTAAAATCATCATTACCATTATATCAAATTCTTAGCAACATCATAATTGTTGAAGCTACGTACATCGATGTACCCGTAGGTATTCTCCGGGAGTGATATTTTTCTAATTGTCGTAGCTACATCGATGCCTTTTATAAAATTATTATGTAAATTATTTTTTATTTAAAAATATATCAAAATATTTTTTTTTAGTTTTTAAAAAAATACTTTTGGCATTAACATATAAAAATAATTTTATTATTTTTCTTTTAAAAAACACATACTTAAATATGCATGAATCCCTCGTAAATCTAAAAACTCCGTACTGAAGCTGTGGAATGAAGATTCGCCAAACAGTAGTTTTGGCTTTAAATAGAAAAACAAAATCGTGAACGGCAGGATTCGAACCTGCGCGGGCAGAGCCCACATGATTTCTAGTCATGCCCGATAACCACTCCGGCACGTCCACCCCTTTGTTGTCATTTTAAACCTAGTATAGTAATAAATAAATATAAGTTTAAAAACAGCCTCTACTTCCTTTCCAAACACCTTCTAGGTCCCGTGATGGCATAGTAATAAGCTAATTTTATTTTTGCGTTTTTAAAATAATTTTGATTTTTTTTCCTTACTTCAAATTAAATTTTTTTGATGTTTAAAACTGTTTTGATAAACTTATATAAAAAAAAAGAATTATTTGTTTTAAATCATTTTAATTTGTTTTTAAAGAAAAATCATTTTAAAAAACACAACCATTATATTTATAACGAGATGCGTGTCTAAGTCAAATTTCATCGTTCTACTAATTAATTTAATTTATTTTTCATAAAAAAAAAAAGTCTGTACGGAAGAAGAACAAATATGGTTACGTGCAACTTGTTTTGATAGGGTTGGAGCACACGGGAGCTCCGAGGGATTATTTTGCTCCGGCGGCTGCTTCTACCGATTGGTATGTATGTTCTTCAGATCTTTTCAGCGAATGGGGTTCCTTGTGCCTTTTGTCATAACCAAGGGTCCTTGGCTAGAATTTTTTGGTTTGGAATCTGGTTTGGTTAGCATACTGGGAGGCAACTTTTTCATTGGCTATCCCTTTACGTAATCGATGAGATGTAGAATCAAAATAGCCTCACCTTCTAGCAGGCGATCGATTTCTACGACTTTAGGATAACTAATGATTATTAGAGATCTGTATGATTATTAATTTTAGAATTTATAAAATTAATTTAAGGTATGTATAAATTGATCTGGACACTCATTCACGTTAATAAAAAAAGTCTTTATACATTATATATATATATATGTATTGTTATTTTTACCTGCCTGTAATGGAATATTTGAAATGAAAATGAAAATAAAAAAATTGATTAGTGTGTAAGATAAAATTAATCAATCACTCTAAACGTTAATAAATGAAAAAAACTCCTAAACATTTAGGCTATGTTTTTTTCACACGAAACTTTTTTTTTTTTCATTTAGTTTACTTTGAAAATTAATCAATACAATATATTTCACAGTCAAAAGAAAGAATTAGATTAAAAAAGTAAAAAGAAAAAAGAAACCCTTAAAACTCCAAGGTAAAAATATATTAGGCGACTAAATATAATAAATCATGGTTTCTATTATTAATTAGGTCTTATTGTTTCCCTTTCAGCACATATTTTTCACACCTATCAAATACCAAACAATTAAATTCCATAATTTCTCAATAAAATAACTAAACAGTTAAAAATAAAATATATTAATTTTTAAAATAAATTATTTTACATGAAGTCTGGTTTTTGATGCAGTATAAAAATATCACATAAGAAGAAATGGATAATGTAATTGTTTGAGAGTGTAGTTAAAATTATTTTTTAAAGTGTTTTTCATTTAGAAATATATCAAAATAATATATATTTTTTATTTTAAAAAAAATTAACATCAGCATATAAAAATATTTAAAAAACTAAATTTTTTAATTTATATTTTTTTTCAAAAATATTTTTAAAATCAAATATTGATAGGATAGAATAATATCCAACTGGAATAGGCTTTTCCTTTATTACCATGCAAATCACATAAGCCCAGCCCAATCCACATACCTTTATTCCAAAAATCTTCTTCATGGCAAAACACTTTGTGTCCCTACCATTACCATTCTTTGCTGTCCCCACCTCCACCACCCTCCCATCTCCCCCTTCCTTGCTACACTCCCAAACTTGTCACCCTCTCTTTTTTGTTTTTTTTATAAACTTTCAAACCAAAACATATATTTTAAAATAAAAAATTAATCACTAAGAATACCTTCAAATATTTATTTTTAAATATAATATATCAAAATAATTTAAAATTTTTAAAAATAATATTTTATAAAACATAGTCTCAAAATTCTAAACAAAAGCGGAGACAAAACCAACAACCAAAGTCTCCTTTCACTTTCTCCCTTCCTAAGAAATCAATTGATCAAGCAAACCAAGAAAACATCCAAACCTTAAAATAAAAACACATCAAAACCTTATCAGCAGCAATGAATTCTCAACAACAACAACAAAACCCAGTAGATCCAGACCACCCGCAACTCCCAACAATCAAGATCCACCACCCTTCCTCCCCACGCCACTCTCACCACCACTCCCACCTGTCCACCGGCACTCCCACCGCTGGTGCCCGCCGCAAGATCGGCGTCGCCGTCGACCTCTCCGACGAGTCTGCCTACGCTGTGAGCTGGGCTGTCCACCACTATATCCGTCCTGGGGATGCTGTCATCCTCCTCCACGTCAGCCCTACCTCCGTTCTATTCGGTGCTGACTGGGGCCCGCTCCCACTCTCTACTCCCACGCAATCGCAGCTCGATCTTTTGAACAATACCAGCAAATTTAATAATGAAATTGACAGAAAAAATGAGAGTATTGAGAAGCCGCAGCAACAGAACGAGGACGATTTGGATACTTTCACTGCGTCGAAAGCGGCCGATCTTGCGAGGCCTTTGAAGGAAGCGCAGATTCCGTATAAGATTCATATTGTGAAAGATCATGATATGAAGGAGAGGCTGTGTCTTGAAGTTGAGAGGTTAGGGTTGAGTGCGGTTATTATGGGGAGTAGAGGGTTTGGTGCGGAGAAAAGAGGGAGTGATGAGAGGTTGGGTAGTGTCAGTGATTATTGTGTCCATCACTGTGTATGTCCAGTCGTTGTTGTTAGATATCCTGAGGATAAGGATGGCGGTTTGGCTGAGCTGGAGGCGGTTGTTAATGTGCCAGAGGATGTGGAGGGTGCAGAAGGAAAACCCAAAGGTTAGGATTTGCAATGTGGTTGTCGATTTTGTTATTGCTGATTTTGAAATTTTGGTTTTTTTTTTTCAACTTTTTTGGCTTATGATGTTATAAGTTTGATAGTGTACGCAAATGCTGGTGATGTAGAGGAAGATTAGGTTATGGAACAATCTTTTTATTGTGAGATTGTTAGCTGTCCTCCAAAGGAAAACGTAGAGATAACTATGCACATGATTAGGATGCATTATCTAATTGAAATGTTCTGGTTTATATCATCATTTTATAGCTAAGATGGATGTTCTAGAAAGGTTGCACTATGTTTTAGATCAGGGTTCATTTTTTGAGGGATCAAAACTACATATAGATAGGAAAGAATGATTAATTTTGATTTTGGATGTTGATGTTCTCGCGGGTAACTTGTTCTCCTGGAATTGTTGGGTTTTAGGGTGTTCCTGAAATGTTGCAATGATGAGGTATTAAATAACTGGCCTGCTTTATGAATCTGGAGCACAAAATTTGAATGGTGCTTGTAGGATAACAAGCTGTGGTGATGAAAGTAGGGGATTTTTACTTCAAATAGCTTATTTGATTGTTGTTTGTGTTTTGTTATATGGTTGCTGTCGCTGGTATCGATCATGCGTGATTGGATTTTTTTTTAATATTAATATGAGATCATTGGTGCAATTTATGGTTCATGTGAATTGGACACATCGTCCTAAATTATACATCATCAGCTGAGTGGATTAGTCAAACATAGCTAAATTTATATGAAAGAGCTTATGTGGCAATAGGAATTTTAGAACTACAATTGTTTCTTGTTTTCTTTAGTGGTTGATGTTGTGTATAAATAGCACAAAATAGATTACTTGTGAATTTGTGAAATTGTCTTCTCATTGGTGACGTGATATTTTACAAGGCTGGATATTAGAGAACTGTTGCGATATTGCCTTAAATAGTCGAAATGCTTTCTGAATTATAAGCATGACTTTGGACCTTTATGTACTTGTAAAATTTGGTTAAAGATGTGGTTGATTTGAGCTAGAGATATATTTGTCATATCAGATGAAATGTGTAGCAGGCACGAGTGTGTTGCAACTGAGTCATTTTGTCTATATTTCCATGGAGCTAGATGTTGCTTTGATACTATTGCTCTATAGAGAAATTAAATATTAGCAAGATATTGATGGCAACTGATAAGGTTTTTCAATGACAATTAAGCACCAAAGTCCATATATAATGCTTTGGTGAAGCACCACTGTATCTCATTAATGCAATATGATGAAGGTTTTTTGGGTTTTGGATTGATGGCGATTTGATATTGTTGCTCTGTAAAGAAATTAAATATCAGCAATGTATTGTATTGATGGCAATTGATAAGGCTTATCAATGACAATTAAGGACCGAAGTCCGTGTAAAAATGCTTGGCGAAGCACTATGTATCTCACTAATGCAATGTGATGAAGGTTTCTTGGGCTTTGGATCGATGGAGAAATTTTTATTTTTTTATTTAATTTCTGGTCTTGCGACAGTAGATGCAGTAGCAATATACACAATCATTCTAGTATTAGATGTTTTAATCAGATTTATAGTATTAGTCCTTATCATCCATTTTAAGTTTTTCTTGAATGGTTCCCGGGATAGTATGTTGTTGTGACTATGCTTAGGCTTTTGTTGGCCTTCCATAGCTTTGCTGGTGCTTGAACACAACAATTTGTAAATTGACTGACTCGGAGACTGTTTTCTTCTCCTCCTTTTTGCTTCTATTTAATGATTCTCCCTTGACTCAGGGAGGTCATAGTCTAGCTGCTCAATGGTGGTTGAAATAAGATCCATTTCTGTGTTTTGCAACTCTTTTCTTACCTATACAGAGTAGGTATTTTAACACTTATCTGTGTCATCACAATTGAGAAATTCTTTGTTTCATATGTCATGTTAAATAACTGAAAGAAGAGAGGCAAACTGTATTTGGATCATCATCTTTACATTCATTTTAGATTGGATATAACTTGAAGACATCTAATCTGTTTGTAGAAGCTTCTGCACTGCTGTTATATCATATTGTTCTTTTAATGAAACTAAAGTAACTTTATCCTAATTGTTGGTTGCAAATCCTTTATCTGAGTGATTGTGTTAGCTGTGCTGTTTCTGTTCAAGAAGTGATTTCTTTGGACTGGATGCTTATGGTTGAATTGCTGTCATTGCTATCATCTCGCAGTTGTGTTTGTTTCATAGCTGTTCTGGATTTTTAATATTGATTTTCAATACAGAAACATTGTAAATGATTTACCATTCGTTGCTTGTGCCTGACAGATGCCTAGTTTGAACTACCTTATCGGGACTAGTTCATCTACATAGCAGGTATGCAGTTTAGGCTGGAATCATGTTTATTTTTTATCTTATTTTTATTTATTTATATTGCATGTATATATGCAATCTTGTCTCGTCTTGCCCCTTCCTGCTCATTGCATTCATGCGCATGCAATGTTTGTCTTTTTTATTTGGCGACATGTATACTTCACACATGGAATTATGAGCATGGATCCTGCAATTGCCCTTTCCTTTTTTGTTTTGTGCGTGCATTTTCCCTTGGAATCTCTATACTTCGATTGTCACTTAGATCTAACTTTAATATTTGGTTGTCTGTCTTTGTAGATATAATGGAGTTGTCGTCGCTGCCAGCGCAGATTGGGTGAACAAGCCGAGGAGTTAATAAGATGATCTTGTTTGGGTCTGCTGTTTTCTAATAGACAGATTGTAGAATGCTCTGATCTCCCGTGTGATTCATGTTCACAGTTTCTCACTTATGAAACTTGGGAGGATTTGTAATATTTGTACGGCTGATCATTGATGTGAGGTTTCTGGATATTCATGTAGGCTTTTGGAAATGTGTTTCAATGGATTGTTATGTACATCATTTTGGTGCTGAAGATTGCTTCTCTTTATTTTTTTTTGCTCCCAGTTAGGAAATTGGCTGTTTGTTTTCTATGAGCTAGGTGCTTAATCATGGCAGGCTGAACTTATAAATTGAATTCAAGCAAACCCAATAAACTGAAAGCACATATCTGCGTGCTAAATGAATTAGGTCCAGGTTTTCAATGTTTTCCCAAATATAGCTGGGATCAGTGCCATTTTCTGGGTGTTGCACTCGCTTGGTGGGCTGAAAATCTTGATGAACGATTGGTAATGAAAGTAACTTGGTGAAGCCTTAAATAATGTTGCTAAAATTGCAGTTTGACTCGTAAAAATATATGATTTTACAAGTTAAATGTCCAAATTGGTAAATCAGGTTGAAAAATCAAAACCCATTAAAATCAGTTCAAATTCAATAAAATCAGGTAAAATCAGGTAAAACAATTCTCCCAAATGTTCTTAGTTCTTACTATCTTCTCCTCTCCTCTCATCTCTGAAATCGTCCTCTCCTCTTACCTTAGCAGCCCTGTATTTATTATAAAGCGTCCAGGTAAATACGCTATCGGGCAGCAGCTTCTGGGTTGTCCTTGTGGTATTTTTATCATCTACCGCGGCACAGGATTGACAAGTTCCGGGATTTGGAATGGGGACACTGTGGGACAGTTGCTGGGTGGTTGATTTAGCTTTGCAAGTGTTTGCAATGATGAGATCTTGATAATGGAATGTATTTTGCTAATATGTGGAAATCTTGACAGGGATTTTAGCTTGATCGAAACTTGTCGTGTTCGTGCCAGGCCGGCGAGCAGCTTGTAAATGTCAACCAAGGTGAAGTTATCATTCCTATCTCGCCGTCGTGAAGGACGGAGATGGTCAAACTATTCATACGAACAGCGAAATGGCTGAGAACCTCCTTACAGATTAAGGAATATAGTTGACTTTGGCTGAGAAACTCCTTACAGATTAAGGAATATAGTTGACTTTTAACGGTGGCTAAATTTTGAGACTTTATTTCCTTCCTTGGAGATTCCTAGCTACAAACAGCTTCCTTTTCCAGCTCATAGTCGACAGTTGAAATCGTGCTATTCGATCTAGGCTCTGTTTGTTTGCTGGAAAGTGGTTTTTTTTTGGAAAATAAATTCCTGGAAAGTGAATTTCGATGTTTGATAGTGTTATGGAAAATGAACTGGAAAACACTTTCCAATATTTGTTTGTGTTATGGAAAATGAACTGGAAAATGATTTATTAATAATTTTTTTTTCAAGTTTATTAGAATAATGAGGAACAAATCTTACAAATTAAAAAGTTGAATGAGAATGAAATTGAAAAAAAATATAATTTCATAAATTATCTCAAATAAAATAAATAATAATCAAAATAATAGAGATCAAATCTAAAAAATTAAAAAAAATGAAAGGTGAATAAATTAAAATAATAATAATTAACATTTCATAAATTATTTCAAATAAAATAAGTAACAATAAAAAAAATGAGGACCAAATTTGATAGATAAAAAATTTCAATAAAAAAATGATAAGAAAAAAGCAAATAGCAATTATAAAAATAAGGATCAAAATTAATATAAAAATTAAATTTTAAGAGATGAAATTGAAAAATAAATATTCAAAACAAATTATATATAGCAATCAAAAGTTTGAGGATCAAATTTTATATAATCAGCAAATAATGACATTTTTAAATTTTTCACAACTTCCGGAAAGTGTTTTCCGCCCAAATTTTCCGGAAAACACTTTCCTGAAAACCAAGCCAAATTTTTCTTTGACTGGAAAGTGTTTTCTTTTGACCAATTTTCCGGAGACAAACAAACACAGAAAAGTTTGGAAAGTGGTTTCCCGACAAACAAGGCCTTAGTCTTTCTTGTTTAATCTAGTATTGTATGGTCAAACTTGTTGACCCTTTCGAACAGGGTTTTTTTTTAAAAAAAAAAAAAATCGGGTCAGTCTTTACAAAGATCTCTTGAAATATTTTTTTTATTTTATTTTCATTCTCTGAAAGTTTTTTTTTTCCTCAATAGTTGAACTATTAATTTCTACCAATCTTGTTAGATTCTATTAATAATTTAACTAAAAATATGTGAAAATCACGTGCATATAAAAAGTCATAATAAACCCTCCGAATTACTGCTCGTTGTAATTTACATTCCTTGAAGAATATATATATATATATATATATTAAAAGCTTGATTTTTTTATTTGTTATACACGTGATTCTTAATTAATTTTTGGATATATTTATTAGCATAATTTAATAAAAAGGATATAAATAAAAAATGCAATAATTCAACTATCACAATTAAAAAAAAAAAAAGTAATCTTCCGGTAGTGTCACGAAGAGAAATTGACTAGGGAGTTTATTTTAACTCTTTTCTTTGTTGTGCACGTGATTCTCAGGAGCTTTCAACAGATTAATTAACATAATCTAAACGTGAAATATAAAGAAAACAATTGCTTAGAAAATGGAAGGAGATTTATTTGGTCAATAATTGAGGTTTATTATTATTATTATTATTATTATTATTATTATTATTATTATTATTATTATTATTGATTTTTTTGGTCGAAATCGGTCATTAAACTCATAGGAAGAAGACGTTATGCGCATCACATTGTAGGATCCGATATACCTTGCTTTCTCGACACAACTTGATGGGATAGGTCACGTGCCCTAATTTGTCCCACTTGCTAAGACGGAATCTTCTTTAAATAAAACTAGCCTTTCAATCTTATCTGATCTTATTTTAACATCACGAAGCTTTAGTGTCTGTTTGGGATTTAGTGTTTTGTCAGTGGAATTAAAATTGTTTTTAAAAATATTTTTGTTTAAAAATATATTAAAATATTTTTTAAAATTATTTTTAATATTAATATATATATAAATAGTTTAAAAATATCAAAATAATAATAATTTATAATTTTTTTTAAAAAATATTTTTAAAATACATTATCAACCTGTTTATCTGACACCAAACCCACAAGCTGTCAACTTTGAAGAACATATGGTCCACTCAGAACCAGATTTTGACTTTCTGCTTGACAGAGCAGAGGCATCTTCAAGCAGCTGAAATAACACATTAAAATAATATAAAAAAAATTAAAATAACAATAAAAAATTTAATATTTTTTCACAATAAAAAACAGGTGTTAGTTTGAGAGACTATGGGTGTCGTGCAAGGCCTGCCAGCAACTTGTAAATTACCAATTAAATAATATGTATTAAATTAACTTGTAAAAAGAAAAACGACTAAAATTAAAATTAAAATAAATATGATGACCGGGGTGAATAAGTAAGGCAAATATAAGTGTGTGCAGTGCAATGCAATGCAATGCTCACACCAAAATCTATTATGAGTGTCATATTCAGGTGGCGTGTGAGGTGTCACTCGATAGTCAAACGTTGGCTTCTAAAGAATGTTTTCCAAACGGCTTGTCGTCCTCTTCTCGGTGATCCGTGGCGTCTCAATGTGGAACTTCAATGGCCTCTCTTTTCTCTTTTCTCTTCGAGATTTACACTGGCCTGCTTAAATTTTGATCCTTGACATTTCAGTTTTGTATCAAATATGATCCTCGTTCTTTTGTCTGTTTTTTGTTTGGTTTTGATTATTTTTCTAATTTTTTCAATCAATATTTGGTTTCATTTTTTTTTTATCAAATTTAGTTTTTGTTCTTTCAATTTCAATTTTTATCCTTTTATTAATTGATTTTTTCTATCTGTTTCCTTAACAAAATGTAAAAATGTATTTTCTTCTCAATACTTATTTCCCATCAAAATAAGATATATATATATATATATATATATATATATATATATATATATATATATATATATATATATATATAATTATCCTAGATTATTTTAACAAGACAAAGCAAGACCTAGATATTAATTCTCTGCCAAGTAAACACTCAACACCAAAATATCTGCCAAAGTAATGAAGATAAGAAATCAAGGCTTTTGCAATCTATTAAATAAAGCAAATTTTATCTCCAAAAACAGGTGGATTTCTTTTTTACTTTTTCTATGATTAATTTAGTGGGGTTTTGTTCTCTACCAACCATACCATAAACCCTTTCCCCATCTGTAACCACTGCTCACCAAAACCACACGTTTTTAGCTAAAAATACATCTGGTCCACTCGATGCCACCTGTCAACTTTTTTTCTTTTTTTTTCTGGGCACCTTTTATTACTCATTTAATATTGTAAAACTACTCATTATTTAAAAGAAATATAGTTTGGCCGGAACGGAACAGATGGAATGACACCAAAATATTCTGGATAAAATTTCTGGAACAGACCAAGATTCTGAGCTAGATAAAATTTATTCTGATTTATTTTATTTTTCAAATTTAAAAATATATCAGCTACCATTTATATTCATCTATCTATAATGCCATACCATTTATCTTCAAAGAGTGCAGCGATGTCAGTGTGGACTCTACCTGTTGATACGTGACAGCTGACCTTCTTAGTTAGCCATGTAACAATAATATGTGGTAATCTTAAGAGCACTAAGTGATGTGATGTCAAAAAACTTGTAATTTAAATAATAAATTTCAAGTTCGAACCAGTAAAAATATACATTTTTTATAAAAAAATTAAAATAATCAGGATTTTAATCGCTATACTGTACTTGCAAAATACACTTTCCACATAAATTACTCGCATCGAAAAAAAACAGTCAGAAAGGAAGGGACGGTAGCCCACAATATAGGCGAGGCTACAAGTTTCCTTTCGCCAAATAACCCTCTCCCACGTTTCATCCTGTTCCGGATCATTAACTCCATGGACTCGGGGTGGTTCATAGCACCAGCTCGAACTGTTAATGGTATTATTTACGTCTACCCTACCACCCACCTTACTCAACAATCAGCATTAGAACTCAAGGCTTTGAATTCAAAGAAATCAGGGATGATCAGCCTTCGACCCTGTTTAGTTATGTGATCCAACCTGTTTTTAGCTGAAATTTGAATTTTATTTTTTTTTGTATTTTAAATAAATATGTTTTAGTATTTTTAGATCATTTTGATGTGCTGATGTCAAAAATAATTTTTAAAAAATAAAAAAATATCATTTTAATACATTTCGGCAAGATAAGCATTTTCAAAAACTACCACAATCACACTCCAGACAGGCCTTCTTCTTCTTCTTCTCTCTACGGTGAAGAGTAATGTACAGTCGAGCAAGCAAAGGGGAGTGGCAAATCAACTGTCATTTCCACACCAAATAAAATTCGTGACCCCCTCTTGAATAAAATATTGACCACTAGCAACTTGAGGGTGTCATTACCGGCACACAGACAGTTTTTCCACGGTAAGAAAATCAACAATGAAAATAGAATAAAGTAGTAATCAAACACCGCATTTTCTGTACACATCATGGACAAACATCTTATTTACAAACACGAATAGTTAAAGAAAAAAAGAAAGCTTGTATTAGCAAACAGAAAATGACATGATAATTAATTATTATTCAAAAACTATGACAAATCGTATGGTTGTTAGTTAGTCGTGGAAGGAAAGTTAGGAGGGACTGAGATCAATGGCTCTGATCTCTACTCATTCTGCAGATCCCAGGAATTGCAGCAGACGCGTTTTCTCCATTCGTGAACATGTCCCTTTGATGGTTTCTATAATAGCCGTTGATCTTGATCCTTCCTGATCATCTTCTTCAACGTTAACACTTGTTCTTGCTTGCTTCCATGGCCTTGATGAGCTCGAGGAATTCCCTTTCTCATTGCTCAATCTTCCACCTCCTATTTTATGAGAAGAGGAACACCCAATTTCACCCTGCATTCATAGATATTAAGTTTATTAAACAAACCAAACCTTGCAACCTGAAAGGGTAAAAAAAAAAAAAGGAAAGGAAAAACAACTCAATATTTCCTCAGATACACCAATTCTTTAAATAATGTGCCCTCTAAAATTAATATTAAGATCAGGGAAGAAAGAGACTAACATCAGAATCAAGATCAACATTACTCTCTCGCGTCCGTTTCAAGAACCCATTTCTACCAGCACAAGAAGTCTCCTCTTCACTACTAGAACTAGCCAAAGGTGGCGCAGGTGATGACGACGACGGCGCAGTAGGACCTGACCATGGCACCACCTGGTCGTCTCCATCTTCCTCCTCCTCCTCCTCCTCTTCATCACTGTCATCATCAGTATCACCGTCGCCATCAAATTCTTGATCATTTTCAGACTCATCTAAATAATTCCCTCCTCCTTGACTCACTGGATCACTAGTCACGACGTTTTCATCTTGGATATGTCGTTTATTGTTAGGGATAGTAAAACAAGATTCACATATGGAAACAGTAGGAGCAAACTTAGACCCCGAGGCTTTCCAAGGAGTTGGAGATTGACAGACTTTACAGAGAAGGGTTCTGCAATGTTTAGCCACTAGAAAGTTGGCAGAGTGGACTTTCTCATCACAATCCCAACATAAACTAGCCTGGTCTGATTCACAGAACATTCTTGTTGAACCCCCACAAAGCTCACACCCTTTCATTCTCTCACCTGTTTCTTCTCTTTTGTTAGGGATCGTACAACAAGATTCGCACATGGAAACAGTGGGAGCAAATTTAGAGCCTGAGGCTTTCCATGGAGTTGGAGATTGACAGACTTTACAGAGAAGGGTTCTGCAATGTTTAGCGACAAGAAAGTTGGCAGAGTGTACTTTCTCATCACAATCCCAGCATAAACTAGCTTTGTCTGATTCACAGAACATTCTTGCTGAACTCCCACAAAGCTCACACCCTTTCATTTTCTCTTCTATTTCTTTTCTTCTGTTGGGTTTGGCGAGGGAGACGAGAGGAGAGGAGAGGTGTACAAATTGTAGAAAGTAAACGAAAAACTACACCTAATTTCTCGCATTTAATTATGTGATTTTCTTACGAGGGATGTTTTGGGAATTTCAGGATTGGTAAATTTTGTTTTTTTAGTATTTTTTATTTGTTTAAAGTGTAATATCATTTTTTTTTTAAAATCAATGGTATTTACTATAGCAGCTAATTATACTTTTATTTTTATTAGTTTTAATTTTTTTTTTTGAATTATTTTGGAGTAATGATGTTAAAAATAAATCTAAAAAATCATTATTTTAATAATATTGTTTTTAAAATAAAAAATAATATATTGAAAACTATATAAAAAAAATGGTTTAGTTTTTCTTTTTAATTAATAGAATTTTCTAGAATCATCCATTCATTCAACGCATAAATTCTTTGAAAAGTATTATTAAACCGGGATGAATCGAGTGACTTGTCAATTGAAAACTTGATTCGAGCTAGGTTTTATATTAAACTTGATAATAATTAATCCAGTCAACTCTTATAGGGGTGTCCAGCCCTGTTTTTGAAAAAAAATAATTTTTTTATTTTTATTTTTAAATTTAAATTAATAAAATTTAGTGTTTTTAGATTGATGTGCTGATGTCAAAAATAATTTAAAAAAAAAACATAATTTTAATATATTTTTAAACGAAAAACCCTTTAAAAAATAATTATAACCAAACTCTCAAACAAACACTTAATCAACGAGTTATCACAACTAGATTATATTATCAAAATTCAAGATTGTTTTTTTCTTGAATTCACTCGACAAAATTTGCAGGATTCAAATTCAAAATCCCCACTAAGCTTTAACATAAAGTTTGATTTGATTGCCAAGTTGGCATTAAAAAAATGTAAGCCCATGAGCATTAGTCTTTCTTTTCAGGCTCTACCTCCAAAGAAAGTTTACCTAATTTGTCCATTTATTTCTTGTAACGATACATTACCATATACAGAATTAATTCTCAAAGATCTATCTTTTTATGGCAAGCCTACTTGTCTGCCACGTTGCCCATGAATTATGACGGAGCTACTCTCTTTTAGGTTGAATTATTTAAAAGAATTAGTTTCGTTGAGCTCCCCAAGATATTTTCCTGGGTTTCGCCCCGTTTTGGAGTGTGGCTCACACGAAATTTGATTAAACTTTTAAGTTTTTTTTACTTAACATTATATATATTTTTAAAATTATTTTTATAAGTTGATAATAAAGTAAATATTTTTTTATAAAAATATTACTTTAATTAAAATATTTAAAAAAACAATAATTGTATCTCCGAAATCAAGAGGTGTCTAATTGCCCGTGTGACATTGCGATTCCACCGGTTTTTGGCCGAAATTTAAATTTTTTTTTAGTTTAAATGAATATATTTTTATGTTTTTTAGATCATTTTGATGTGCTGATTTCAAAAATGATTTTTAAAAAATAAAAAACATTATTTTGATATATTTCGACACGATAAGCACTTTAAAAAACTACCGCAACCATACTTCCAAACATGCCTATGATTATTAGAATACTGCAGGAGTCGCAGATTCTAATCTATCCTTCGTGGACAAATCAGGTCCATGATGGCTAGTATAATCCACGTGATGCCCACCTGCCCTTATTAATGGCTACTATTTAATGACTGGTTAATTGTAAAATATATTAAAACAATACCTTCTATTAAAATTATTTTTAACAATCTAAATATATATATAAGTTAAGTTAAATTAAAGTAAAAAAAAAATCCTTGCAAAAGCATTTTATAACCACAAAAACATAAGAGTTCCAAGGATGTGTTTGAAAATATAATCGATATCATATTTGTAAAAATTCTCAATTTTTTTCTTTAAATTAATATTTTTAAATTGTTTTAATATACAAATATAAAATAATAATAAAATATTATATTATATATTTAAAAAAAAACATCCTACCATCACCACCAAAGAAAAAAAAAACAAGCTCCAAATTTCCCGTGGGCCAATCCATAGTATATTTATCCCTATCCTCCTTCATTTTCTCATTAATCGAGTAAATATGTATTCATTTGCTCCTTGGAACCAGTCCTGATTTAAAAAACACCAGCTTCTAAAATATTTTCTTAGAAGCCAGCAAATTAGAATCATTGCTGCGCTACGTTAGGGTAAAATATTATATTACATATTAATTTTAAATATGATTTAGAAAAATAAAATTGCTGTCCTAGTATATGAGATTCTTTGTAAATTTTATTAAAATATGATTTTATGAGGTGCTATAAAAAATTTAAAAAGAAAAATTTGAAGAAAACTTTAAGAAATAAGTTAGGGTACCCAAAAGATGAAAATATCAATTATTTTTATTTTTTATTTTAAAATAATTTTTATAATTTTAAATTATTTTTATATGTTAATATCAAATATAATTTTTTAAAAATAAAAAATTATTTTAATATATTTTTGAACAAAAAATATTTTTAAAATCAAGGTAAATAAAACTCTCTAACCGTGTTAATATTTTTTTAAATCAACATCAATAAAACTCTAGAACCGTATTAATATATAGTCATATATATAGCCATGATGAATTATTCTATCACGTTTGTTTTTTTATAATAATAATAATAATAAAATAAAATAAAATGTAGACTCCCAAGAAATTTAGGGGCAGGAAGTGATTTTACGCGACGTCATTGGTGCTCGTGGGACAACCATAACTATGTCTGAGTGTTCGTGGGACAACCTTGACCATGTCTGATACACTATCCACTCGTAGTCGCACACCTTTCTCTGTGATTTACTTCTTTCGTTAGTTGAAATAAAAAGGCTGGCAACGCTCTGCTGACATGGCATACCCACGTGATGTATCCTACGTGGCACAAGGTGGAGGGAGGGAAATCTGTGTAGGTTTTTGCTTACTTGCAGCCGCTAGTGTGGGAACACGTGGAAGAGAGAGGAATGATTGTGTGGTGGAGAAAGCAAAGATTAGGGTTCCCTGAATCAAGACTTTGTTTGCTTTGGGGAGACTATCCAGCCATTCCAACCTCAATAAAAGAGGTTTCGAGCCGGTAACGGTTCCTGCCATGTTCTGAGTGCCCCACGTAGCAGCAGCCCTGATTATCTAATTATTTTTTTGGAGTATATTTAATATTATTTTTTTAAATATTTTCTATTTAAAAATAGAATAAAATGATATTTTTTAAAGTTATTTTTAACTTAAAATTTACCCGTAAAAAGCTAGAGTCGGAGAAACATGTGGACTGCGTTTCACCCACCGTGCCGCGATTTTTGGTAAAAAAAAAATTATTATTTAAATGAATATAATTTTGTGTTTTTAGATCATTTTGATGTGCTAATGTTAAAAATAATTTTTAAAAAATAAAAAAAATCATTTTGATGTATTTCGGCACGAAAAACACTTTAAAAAACTACCACAACAGCTCTCCCAAACAGGTCTTAATCAATCAAATCAAGGAAGGCCGCGATTGAAAAATTAACTATACATGGAGGGGTTTTCATCAACGAATTCACCGGCTACAGTCGCTCGGCTTTTATAAAAAGTCAATGCATGTTTGTGAGTGAGGTATGTCTAAATTATTTATCTTCGTGTGAGGGTCGTTTTAATATAATTTATTTAACTTAATATGTTTACAGATATTTTAAATAGTTGATAAAAATATAGTTTGTTATTATTTTTTAAAATATTAAAATGAAGTTATATTAGATTGATTTGGCATCTGTAACTTAGTTTATAAAACTTATGATCTTGATTGTAGACTCTTTGAATTTTAATTTTTTTTTAAAAAATCATATTTTATGGAATGATATGATAAAAAAATCGACACTTGAAAAATTAAGCATCAATTAGATATTGAGTATTTGTTTAAGATCGTGATAATCTCAAAGAAAACAAAAAATATATTATAATGATCAATTCAAAATTAATAAAATAAAAAAAATAGAAAAAAAAATTAAACGATCCAAGAAAATAAATTGAAAGATAGAATTGAATAAAAAAAGTTAAGTAACTATTTAACCCATGCTCTATCGCAAGTTTAATATTTGTTTTTAAATAAAACATTCAATACATAGGCTTCTTCAATGTTTTTTTACAAAAAAAAAAAATCCTAAATGAAATTAAAGTTTACGGAAACATTCAATTCAATAAATCAAGAACAACCTCTATAAATACATAAATAAAAGTTATTAAAAATAACTTAAAACGAAATTGGAAAAAACAAGAGATAAATATTTGATCTTATAACATGAACATTTATTCAATTATATTTATTCAGGTTTTCTATTAAAATTGATTTTTTGTCACACTAAATATTAATAGAAATAGAAATATACATAAAATTAATTGAAAAAATATATAAGTAGAAAAAAAATAATGTTCGACAATGAAATTAAAAATGAAAATAACAGAAATAAATGTTGATTAGTGGTAACCTTTAAAACTCCTAACTCAAACATTATATCAAAAGCATGACACAAAAAAAAAAAAAAACTATGAGGTTCAATCCCTATCAAATCAAATGATGAATGATACAATTAAAAAAAAATCAATTATATAAAAAAGTTAAAATAAAAAATATTATTATTAAAATAATAAGGGTGAAAATTGAAATACAAAATAAATTATAAGGCAACAAATATTTTTATATGAGGGTTAAATTGAAAATAAAATAACTTTAAAAAAATAAGGAACAAATTGGAAAAAATAAAACACCATAAACTTGGATTGAATGATAAAATTAAAAAGAAATAAAAACCTCACAAAATACCCAAGAAAAAAAATAAAAATAAAAAGAATAAGAATCATACTCTTAGTCTTGGATATTTTTTGAAACTTTTTTAGAAATGCTTGCATTGCCTTAATATCTTTTTTTTTTTTTGAAAATGCATAAAATTGAAGATACCCTTTAACCCTACTTTGTTTTGTTGTTTGCTTCCAGAAGTAAATTAGTAGTTTTACTATGCAAAAAATATAGAAAAAATGAAAACACCCTCCAACAATTAGATAATACCAACCAATCCAAAGAAAAGTTAAAAATACCCGTGAGACTAAGAGTGAAATTTCAATGCATTGAAGAGGAAAATGATAATCTGAGTCTATTGTTATAGTGTTTAAGCAATGTGGTTTAGCTCCATGTTTTTTCATATTCCCCTGAGTTTATGTTGTATTGATATGTTCAGTTTTTGAGAGTTAATTCTTCTTTTAATGATATAAGAGGTATATTAATAAATTGGCTAAAATTATTAAACTTAATATAAAAAATTAATTCCCCCCTCCTTTCAATTAAAACTGAAATCAATAATATGGAGGATGGGTTTACCATTTAAACCAACATCTCAAAATTGTTTTATGTCTAGTGAACCTTAGATATTTATATAACAATAAAAAACTATGATATTTTTGAAAATAACCTACAAGGATGTTAAATAAAAAACAATCCAAGAAACAACATGAACATTAAAAGCAATAACCTCCGGATCTAATTTAAACTTGGAAACTAAAACAACTAGCAAAGCAATTATGTTTATATAATTACAATATTCTTGTAAAATCTTAATCTGATTTAATTGTTGGATAAAAAAGTTATGCCTATTTTTATCAAATCATTGGACCTGTCCAAAACTCCTTAAATCCTGTAAAACCTCAACAATTAAATAAAAAATATAACAATAAAAAAATAATGAAAAAAATATCCCATATTAGTTGCCTCTCCTTGCAAAAAAAAAAAAAAACTTGCATTCGAGTTAATCGTGAGATATTGAACTCAAAATTGAAAAAAAAAATAGATATTATAAAATAAATTAAAAGAGATCAGTGTTTCATTGTTCGTTGTGAGTAAAAATACTGTGGATTGTAATAGTATATCTTGAGGTTGGTTCAGTTTTTGGATCGGTTCGATGGTTCACCTGTTTATTGATTTTTTTTATATTTATTTGCATAGTAAAATAACCATTTTATCCATAAAAAAACAAAAAAACCTTTGTTGTCGGGAGAGGTTCCACGGGAATTTCACATTAAAAATGGCTAAATACTAATCTGCTCTCTAATAAGAGAAAAAACAATTCTAGCCAGGAGGGCTGCCACAAGAATTTCATATTTTTTTGAAAATGAATATATAATAATCTGCCCCCAATAAGATAAAATTGAAGATTTGACTGTAGGAGTGTTCCGATAATTGATCATATATTTTTATTATTATATGTCGAATACTGTGCACGTGTGTGACCGATAATATTCGGTTGCATGCCTGCTTTGGGTGGCGCGTGCGGTGGTGTGCGTTGTCGGCAAATGCCCATTTAGCGTCTCACCCGCGGTGGTGTGCGTTGTCGGCAAATGCCCATTTAGCGTCTCACCCGATGTGCTGCAGTGTCCTCTTTCTAATTGTGTGGTGCGTCATGGTCTATGGTGGCCAGTTTAGTGAGGGTGGTTGATTGAAAGTTGTTTCCCTATTTTCTCTCTATTGCATGCTAAAGTATAAGCCAAACCCTCGGTTTTATGATATTTTCATTTTAGTCCCTGAACATTTAATTGTTTTGCATGTTCCTGATTTTTTGTTATATAATTTTTGATTTGTTTCAATTGGGTCCTTCGATTGAAATTTATTATATATATTTAGGTTTCCTTTTGGTCCTTATTTTTTTAATTTTCGGATTGGTTTTAAATCCCTTAATATAATCAATACAGAGGTTTTGATTTTTTTTTCAATTTTGTCATTTGATTGAAATTGATAATATATTTGTTTTTTTATTTTGGCCCGTATACTTTTAATTTTTTATATTTTAAGTCCTTTATTTTTTTTATATTTTTAAAATAGTCCCTATTTTTGTCCATGTTTATATATTTGTGCTCTTAGCTTTAATTTTATTATTTTCTTATTATTTAGTTCTTAAATTTTAGTTTGTGTTTGTGATAATTTGAAAATTGATATTTCTGTTTTTTTTTCTCTTTGTTCTTTCTTTTAGTTTTTATTTTATTTTAAATTGAAGTGAATTTTTTTCAGAAAATAATTTTTATTTCTGTTTTAACATTTATTTTATTTTTTATTTTCTCTTTTGTTAAAATATTTAGGCTTTTTTTAGTTTTTGATTTAATTTTGTTTTTTTTATCATTAACGCAATAGTAATAATAATAATTTTAGTGTTTGTTTTTACTTACTATTTTGTTATTTTTTTCGAATTTTTTTTCTCAGGGTAATTTAATAAAAAAAAATTGACAGCATAATAGGATGTGTTGATTTGTTTTATTATATTAAACTTTGCATGTGTGTGTTTGTATATATATATATATATATATATATATATATATATATATATACTATTTTGAACTAGGAAATGCTATTGATTGTTTTAATATTTTTACTTTATATTTAATATTTTATAATATCTCCGACTGGTCACAAATCGCCTTGTCTTTCATGTTATTATTTACAAATTCTTCATACATGACAAAAATAACAATAAAATAACCATCACTTCTTACCACTACTGTCTCCTGTCAAAATAATTGATGTTTCTCAACTCGCTTCTCGACAACCTTACCTTTGACACAGTGCTCTAACTTTAAAATTAGAAAAACTAGAGACTTGCATACCTGTTACTCTGTCTAATTAATTAAATTGTAATTAACTTCGACAGCAACCTTTAATAAAGAAGAATTTTATGAATCGTCCGGCATTTTTACTGTAATCACATACTTCTGAATGTTCTAAATCTTTGTCTAAGTTCCACCATCTTTTTCCATGCAGAATTCTTGACCTCTGGAATCCGAAGAAAACGATGAAATTCACTGTTCATGAAAAAATAATAAAAATACATAGTTGACATGGTAGTGCAATAAAGAGGGAAAAAAGAGAAAGAAATAGAGAATAAAGAGATTTTTTTATTTTTATATTTAACTGTAAATTATTATTTTTGATATATTAATATAAAAAATATTTTAATTCATTTTTAAATTAAAAATATTTTTAAAAACAATGTGAAATGTATCACAAACAAACGGTCGCTAATGAACACCAACTGTCTATCTTTCACAAACGGTCGCTAATGAACACCAACTGTCTATCTCGACTCTCGAGGACTATCCTTCGAAAAAGATTAGAGAAGGTTTCACCTTCACGGGTAGAAAGAAAAAGAATTGTCATGTCATGTCGTGTCTACTGGCGTTTGCTGATCTAAGAAACATCGAGACCGAAAAGGAGGGACCATCATTTTGTAGCGTGGTCGCCCAGTGGTGATGCTTTCGACAAGACATATTGGCCTTGACTTTTCTCTCGGCCGAGCACTCGACCCATCTATAACTTCTCGGTGCTAGTCCTTTTTTTTTTCTTCTTTTTTTTTTCTCGAATTAACGAAAACCTTACAAGAGGTATTTTTATGGTAAGAGAATCACTACTGTGAATTTTCAAGTCTTACTCTGCTCTGATCATCGAAGTATTTTTTAAAATTTTGTTTGTTATATTGTTTTGCCTAAAAATTAAATCTAATATTTTTTTTTGATTTTTTAAATAAATAAATTGGTTCGGTTGCTTAAAAAACTTAAAATGAAAATATGTACAACATATCATCAATTTTTAATAAAAAAAAAAACTAGCCAAGTGGGTTTGACTTATAAATACATGAACATATGATATTATGTATGTTGAGGCAATTGCGTGGGGCTGACCCTTTTCTATATTTTTCCTATTTATTTTGGATTTATATTTAAATGCACTATACAAAATTAACTTGATAGTTCAATTGCTATTCAAATTCTAAAAAGTTTTTGACACATAATTTTTTCTCATTTTTTTTTAATCTTCAATCACATAGAGCAATTCAAGAAGAGGTTCCTGTTTGAAATTGTGTTTTAAAAATATTTTTTTTAAATATTTTTTAATTTTAAATTAATTTTTATTAATGTTTTAATATCATTTTCATGTGTTGATATCAAAAATAATTTTTATAAAATAGAAAAACATTATTTTGATGTATGCGCGCGCGCGCCCCTTTAATAATATGTTGGGATATTGTTCAAAAAACAATGCTTCCAATTATGAAATATATTGAAAAAAATGAGAGATGCATTAATAAGGAAATACAAATTAGATCAGAGAAATAAAGTTTTTCTATATATCTCAAATGATTGAAGTTTTAAAAAAAATCATTTTTTTTAAATAATCCTAATAAAAAATGATCATGTTGTGTTTAGATCATGACCTGAACACTAATGAGCCTATCAATGAAACATCCCAGTAAAACATGAGGAGGACTGTGTGAAAGAAAATATTTCTCACGTGGACAAGTTAATCACATTTATCAGAAAATATGCATGCACGCAATGCACTTCCATTGTTTGAAAACTCCATTCCCTTATTCTGGCCTTTTTTAGGTGGAGCACTACCCTTTTCTAATAACAGGAATTATAATCTGTTCATGGTAATGGTTGGATACATTCGTTTCATGCAACCTTGTGCTTATCATTTCAGGAAAAAAAAAAAGCTGACTAAGAACACCTTTATATAATAATTGCACGAAGCTGTGGCAACCAATAATTTAAAAAATGCATGATTTGGAACAGTAGTTTTTTCAAGCCAGAAGAACTCGACAGGCAAGCCTTGATGTGATTATTCTGAGAATGCTTTTCTCTGCCTGGTGATTTGGTAGGTTCCTGGAAATTGCATGCCTCGTTCATGATCGAGCAGCTAATTAAATTGATGTGAATTTAGTTTTCAAGAGTGATTACACTACTCTATAAATTTGGCGTAGCCATTTTCCAAATAATTTGATTTAGTAATTGAAATCGATCGTGATCTCTTCTTAATAAGTAAGAAATCTTAAATAAATTAATACTGAAACCCTAAATTACTTCGTGATATTCTTGAAATGATGATACAGCTGATATGGCAATGCTTCAGCAGTAAGAACATGAAATTAAGCACCACATAAATGCCATTTTCGTAAGGTTCTTCCACCTATTGCTTCGATTCATCCATCAACCCAGGACTCAATCTAAGCATGAGAATACAGAATTCCATCTGATTTATAGCCCCATCTCCATCCAAATCACCTTCAATTAACATGGACACAAGCTCATCGTCCCTGATGTCCTGCAACCCTAGCACCAGAATGTTTCTCTTCAAGCTCTCGAACGTGATCAGGCCTTTATCAGCATCCATTAGCAAGCGAAACCCGTTACACAGCTCCACCAGAAACCCTTCTGGTCCCAGTGTCTGCTTCAAAGACGGGAGGTAATCCTGAAAATCAACCGCGTGACCTATCAATGCCGCCATTGATGGTTGAAAAATGTGCAAGAAATACTTGAATTTATCGACGGATTAATTATATAACGTGAGAAAGAAACCGAGTGCTGAGAAAAAAATGAAAGCTCTAGAGCTCTGTGAATGGTAGGATGGTGGAGAAGTGGGTGAGGAGCGGGGTTATATAAGAGAAGAAAGGAGAAAAAAACAGAAAGAGAGAGGAATTCGTGGAAAACGTGAGCATTGAAGCTAATCAGTGAAGCTAATCAGTGAATCTTTTATGGTTAGCAGTGGGCTTCCTGCTCCTTTCTTTTTCAACGCTTATATGAAAACTCTTCTTCCTGGAAGCTGCATGGAATCTCATGATTTTCTGTAGGTTTTTAAACGAAGGTTTGTTCATCATATGCATGACATCTTGCTTACGTAATCACTGCTATTAGTAGGAGTAATTACAAGCAGACAACCCTGAGAATAGGAAAATTACTTAAGTTTGAAACTTTGCACATTTTGGAGTGTGTTTCAGCAGTTTACTTTTTAAAATGTTTTTTTTTGGTTTCAAAATATTCTTGAGACATCATATCAAACAAATCCGTTGACAAAAACATGTTAGTAATTGACAGTAACTTTAATCTAGGGATAGAATCATAGAAGGCTTGACTTTTGAAAAACTATATATTTTAACTTCAAAATATCCACACAAAGTTTATAACGATGACAAAATAATGTTTTATTTTCTTTTTCTTAAGGGAAATGCGATGCAATAGGTACGCAGGTGTTGCGGAATCATCTCGCACTAGCTCCTACATCCTGTCTTTCTCAGTCAGCCGAGACCTCGATTGAAAATTGAAGATTGATTAATTTGTTAATTATTATATTTTTTCCAAAAAAAAAGATCACTGAGAAAGATTAATGGGATACTTCCCAGTCTCCATCACGAGTAGCTCTCGCACTAGCTAGCAACCATTTGGTTGCTATGGGGTCGCTATAGTTGATTAGTGTCCGGAGTGTGTACGTTTAAGATGGTGAGGTGAAAGAGAATTAGGGTTCTTTGGAAGCTTTGTTATTAAGAGTTGATTCAAGAAAAGCAAAGGACAGAATAAATACTTCTTCTTTGATAATACGCTGGGCATTGAAAAAGGAGGAGGAGTGGATGGTGATGCATGCAACCTATAGAATTTTCATTTCAACTCTTTGGCAACGCTCCAATAAAAAGGAAACTTCGCAGAAGTTTCTTTCCTCACTTGATGGACACATGTTGGACGACAACTGTTTGCATGCCCTCTATCTACTCCAGTGTCAGAATCGCAGAATTAAGTTCTGTCGAAGAATCCTGTCGTAAGTTCTGACACAGAATCGTGCCGTAAGTTATCCACCGTTAGAACTTGAGATTAAAGTATTTACTTCCTTTTTATTTTATATTCAATCTCTGTGGAATTACTAATTAATTTTAGAATATATGAGATAGTATATATATAGACACACACATGTATGTATGTATCCATATGTATAAGAAAAAAGAAGAAGAAATAAAATCACTTAGTAGATATAGAATTTAATAATTAATTTTGAGTTTTATTTAAAAAAAAATTATGGTGGGAAATTCATTCAATATCTTTATTTATATTTATCAAACGTGGAATATGTTTAATTGAGAAATATATATTGTTCCAAAATTTAATAATATCAGATCAGGTTTTGCATGTTGATATTCAAAGTCACGGCTCAGTGCCGCAAGTTGAAGAAACGCCCAGCACTCACAGCAGGTCAGGTGAATTATGCCTAAGGGCAGTCTCTTATGGGTGTTTTACACTGTATTTTAAATGCACATTTGAGAAAATTTCTTTTAAAAAAATTATTTTTAATTATTTTTTTAGTTTTTTTAGATTATTTTCATATATTGATAACAAAAATAATTTTTAAAAAGTAAAAAAACATCATTTTAATATATTTCTATACAAAAAACACTTTAAAAAATAATCTCAACCAAACTCTCAAACATATATTTAGTCATAGGCTGCAATTCATGGTTTGTATTGCCTTAAAAACTCTCGTACCATGTATTCTTTTCTCGTGACAGAAGTATATATATCAAGGTTGTTAGTTTTGTTTTGGTGGATGTTTTGTTTTTTCAATTAAAATAAAATGTTTCGGTTTCAGAATGTTTCGGCATGCCATTTTGGGATTGTAGTGTCCATATATAATTAATTAATTATATATAAAAAAAATAAAACATTAAAAACAAACATAATTCAAATTCAAGATAAATTAACTTTAAATTATATAATACAAACACAAAATTATGAATGGTGGGATTTCACGATAAAATTTTGAATTTATGCACAAGAGTGACTTATCTAGCCAAGTGAAGAGATGAGTTATCCACAACCATGGATAGGAGCTCCATTTCCAGCAAAGAAGCTTCTAAAAAATTCCATGAGTTGTCTCAACGTAATTATTCTAACCCTTCTCTATCCATGCTCTAGTAATTGCAACTTAATTAATCATCCCAACATTGTTAACATTCTCTTTCTTGTTAATTTGTGTTTTTCCCTTTCAATTTTAAGCGATGCTGATGCTGCGTCTCTTACAAGTTTGTGGCAAGCATTTTGCATGATAACATTGTCTACTTATTCCTAAGAAAACATGAGAACATTATAGTTCTTTCTTTTCACAAACAATGAACCAAAACCATCTTCAAAATAGTGAAGAACCGATGAGGGTGGTGTCACCGTGGGAAAAACAAGTTAGGGATTTCAGATTTTGAGTTGAGAGAGAATGAATTAGGGGTGGGGTGGTAAGTTAATTCTTTGATTTGTTAATTTTGTTTTTTCATGACTGAAATATGATACTAGGGTATTTTGGCTGATATTTGACCAAAAAATTCGGAAAAAATATTTAGAATTTAAATCAAGATAAAAATAATATCGTTTTATCTTATTTTTTTTATCGATACAAAATATTTTGATAATTTCAGACGAAACAACATTCTCTCCGGGATGACAGAGAGTGGGTGAGGCTTTAGCTTCGGTTCTTATGTGATCTAACTTGTATTATGCATGAGGTTTTCACCACCGAATCTAAAAATCATTGAAAACTTGTAAAATAAAACACTCTTTTTTTTTTGTTGATGACATCACGTGTTTATGGAAATGTGACCGGTTACCGAGTAAATGCTCAGTTTGTATTTGTATGTTGTATGAATTTCAATTTCGACTACATGTTAGGAGGCAGACTGTATTTTAATTCTAATTAAAAAATAATATTATAATATTATAATATATATATATATATATAAAATAAATTGAATTATAATAATTAAATTCAATATAAATCATCTCATATCAAATAATCTAACCTTAAAATCAAATGTACTGGATCATAAACTGTTCTAATTATTGAAATATTTAAGTCTAGATTGCAGCTATAAACTATTAAAGCAACTGCATTACATTCTAAGTGCATACACTTACTAAATAATATTTCATCTCCCTAACTAACTGAATTAAAACTAATACATATTGTTGCTATTTATTTTTTAATTTATTTTATAAGTATTTTGAAAAAACAAACAAACAAACAAAAATGTTTTCGATATGTGTCGTTTCATGTTTTTGCAGTGTTGTCTTAAAATAATTTGATTTTTTTATGTGTTATTTTTAAATAATTAATTTTTTAATTTTATTGAATATTGATATTCTCATATTTCAAAAAAATATATTTTAACACATAAAAAACCAAACAATAATTTTTTAACTTTATATACACATTACTACACAAAATCCGCCCCACGTAGCCTTTTCCCATCACCTTTCCAACCAGCCTTTCTTCCCTTCGTAACCAGCCATTCCCGATTCCTTTTCTCCATCAAAACCAACCACGCACTGCCTCTTCCTCCACCATTCACAGTCACTCCCCCTGGCTTCAGCCTTCTCCTCACGACTGGCCACCACCGAGACCCACCACCACACTCCTAACCATCCAACCCTTAGTCTTCTCCTCACGGCCAGCCACCCCCGAGACCCACCAGCACACCCTGACCAACCTTCTGCCTTCTTCAACTGCATGCAGTCCCATTCCAGAAAAAAGGCATCAGAATTCCCCTTCACCGTTATCTCACCCATAATCCTTAATTTCCTTGATAGCCTCAAGCCATACCGAAACTGACATCTTCATCCTCAACTCCACCAGGACCTAACCGAGCTTCTCCATTACCAGCTCCTCCTCCTCTCTCAACTGAAACCTACTCTAGCCTGACAACAGTTGCCCCTTTCCGATCAGATCAACCTTCCTTCCACAAATAACCTGTAATAAATATCCCGTGGCCCAAACCACATTGTCAGCCAACCACCCGTGAAAACCCTCAGCACCACCGGTGACAACGAGTTTCCCTAAGGCAACCACAAGAAGGAGAAGATATAACGAACAGCAGTGAACCCAAAACAAGCTGAAACTATTAGCATAGGATTTCTGCAACAGAAACTAGAATGGAATATGTTGAAGAAAAAAAAATCTAATTTGCAACGAAAAATATTTTGTAATGGATTATCCGTTGGTTATTAAATCCGCTGCGACAAATCCGCTGCAAAATATTTTTTTTTTATTTAAAATAACTTAAATACCTGTAGGCGGCCATGTATATATTGTTTTAAAATAATTAACTTAAGTGCCATTGTTCCTCTCTCTAGATTTTCAGAAACAAACCCTGCGCATCTCATCAAAAGCATTAGTGAGCAGTGAAATCGAAATTTGTTTCAGCTCTGCTTCATCGATCTCCACCTTGCCGGCGTCGATCTTCAGTTACCCACTAGACCCATCACCACCACAACGAAGCTCTACTTCCTTTGTTGCTGACACTCACGGTACGGTCAGCATTTCCATGTTCTTCATTGCTTAGCTTCTAATTTTGCTGGATCTGTTTGCATTTGTAATTGTTAAGTGTTTTGGCTGATGGGTTTTGATTCTGAATGTTAATTGATTAGATTTTTGTTGTTGATTTGGAGTTTTTTTCTGCTTATTTATAATTGTTCTTCATTGTGCAAGAGGGAAAAGACCGAGAGAGAGGTTTCTGCTCTTTTTTCCCTGCACATAAAAATTAATAAATTGTTGGCACTGCGAAATAATTCAATCCGAAACAGTTATTGCACTGCTAGAGAAGCTGCTGGCTTCCATCACAGTGATAAATTGCTCCAAATTAGAAACATTGTTGGTCATAGTTGGCCTATCTTTCCCTTCCAAAGTAACACAATCACTGCAGTTTATGTCACCATTTCCTGCTTTTGCTCCATTAAGCTCCAGTGGACCAATCATGGCATCCAAAATCTCAACTAATCATAATTTTAGCCACTGTAAAATTAGATTATTGTTGGTGTCCTTCCATTATCACAGAACATGTGTTCTTGGTTTACAGGAGCAGCCTAAGAACTACAGCAGATGCCTGATTAGGTGTGTTCACCCCTTGATGCCATGAATTAATTTAACAAATATCTGTTGTCTTATTTTCGGCGGCTTCCTGTTTGTTCCCAAATGACGATTTTTAAATTGTGTCTTTGTGAGAACTTCCAATCTAATTTCATAGGGTTTCTGCAACTTAGGCGACTGTTAAATCTTTGCTTGTAGTTCAGTGTCATTTGCTGCTTCATTCCATTGTTTCAAAAATTAAGTTGCCTGCCTTCTAGTCCCAGTCCACTTGAGCTTGTTCCATCCCTGATCCCGCCAAATATCATATGCATCTCTTAGAATAATAAATGGGATTTTGTTGTTTACAACCACAGCAACAACATGGAATTGCTTGTATTGGCACGGCAGACATTTTCACCCATTGATGTGCTGTGATTAAGCTTAGCTTCATGCAAATGGAATTTTTGCCACCATTGAATGGGAACAATAATTTTCCTTTATATAAATTAATGTGTATTCATTAATCAATCTATTTTTAATATTACGAGGTATATTCTCTCATAACTATTCTTCTTTTTAATTCTTGTTTTCTCGTTTATCCTTGTATATTCATATCTTGAAAAAAAAAATGAAAATGCCATACAACCATAATAAATAATAATAATAACAACAATTTTAAAAAGCTTGCAAACAAATTATTTTATGAAAATTAACCTTTTTATACCTCAAATATAGGTTAATTAAATTCATATTGCAGCTGTTTTTTATTCAATTTATATTGAATGTAATAACAATATCTCTTTACTTAGGTTTTTTGAAAGGAACATCAAGCATTGATCAACTGTAAATTCTATCAAATTCGCTTGAAAGGTTAGTGTAATTTGTTTACTGTTTGTTTTTAGCATTTGTATCCATTAAATTCATATTGTTGTGTGGTGTTACTGTGTGTGTTGTTACTGTGTGTTTAATGTATTTTTTAGTATTTGTGTTGTTGACTTTTGTTTTCTTTATTTTGGCCATAAATAATCTGGAAACTAGAGATAGTGATTCAATGTAAGGGAGACATAGCTGTCCCCTTTGCACCATAATGAATGTAGTATAAAATTGTTGGAGAAATTTAAAAAAGAAAGAAAAAGAAAGGGGTCTCGGGGTAAATCAAATTCAACATGACAAGTCTAATTAAATTTGAAATGAAAATGAACTTGCTTAGAATCTTTTAGAGATTAAATTTGAACAGGAGAAACTAGTGGACAATTTTGTAGCCAAAAACAAAAACAAAAATCATATTATTATATAAGAATTATGTTTTCAATAATAAGAAAAAATTAATAAATTTATTGGAATTCTAGCTCGAAAGTTTAAAGCGAAAAGAATCACAGTTTTTTAACATAATTCTTGAGCATGAAGAGTTATAAAATATAAGGGAATTAAACACACGTGTATGTTCAATGTCTCTTTTTTCCAGCTATATTTTATTATATATTGTTTTAAATTAGATTATGCGTAATACAAAATGAAATAACATTCTAAAATGTTTCTTTGTGTTACCATGTTAACTATATTAATATGGATGATCGATCATGGATGAATTGTCGTATTAAAAATGGTCGTCTTAATCCTGAATATATTGTGGGTGTTAGAAGATTTATCAATTTTTCAATTTCAATTGATAAAAACATATCAGGTGGGTAAATTAGATGTCCTTATGTGAGATGAGAAAATCAAGAGTTTCAAAAAGAAGATGTTTGTAAGCACTTATTGACAAAAGGGTTATTACCTTCTTATGAAAACTGGATTGTACACTTGGAGTCTTATGTCACAAATGTATTAGTCAGACCTTCATCAGGAGGGAGTAGTCGTGTTGTAAATAATAAGGGAGATGCAAATCCATATAGAAATATGGTTCTAGATGCAATGGGGGATGATGATGCATACTATAATGATAGGGATGTTGTCATAGAGGAACCTTTGAATCCAAAGGCATCTAATTTTTTTAAATTATTGAAAGCTATAGAGGATCCTTTGTGGGATAAGTGTACCAAACAATCACATTATCTGCTTGTGTACAATTGTTTAATATGAAGTCAACTTTAAATTTTACTCAGAATGCCTTTAAATTTTTTATTGAATTTGCTAAGAGTTGTATATATGATGATGGAAATTTGGGTTCAGATTTTTATGATGCCAAGAAATTTATGCGGCCACTTGGACTTGGTTATGAGAAATATGATGTGTGTCCTAATTATTGTATGTTGTATTATGAAGTAGATGCAATGAGAATAAAGTGACTTCTGTGGAAGTTCACGATACAAACCTATAAACCCTACTAGTAAAGGCTTTGATAAGGTGGGGAACCAACTTCGATACTTTTCATTTACACCAAGACTTCAGAGACTATTTATGTCTCCACATCATGCCAAAGATATGACATGACATCATTTTCATAAGTTAGATGATGGAGTAATGGTGCATCCATCTGATGGATATGCATGGATAGAGTTTAATCGTGTCCATCCGAACTTCGCGACAGATCCACAAAATATTCGATTAGGGTTTACACTAATGGGTTTTGTCAATTTAATATGGTTTCAAATGTATATTCTTGTCGGCTAGTAATTGTGATTGTATATGATTTGCCTTCTTGGATGTGCATAGCAAGACCATTTATGTTTTTAGCAATGATCATTACTAGGCCAAAGAATCCAAGAAAAAAACTTGATGTTGACTCCTGATATTTATAGTCATAAATTTTATGGCTATAAAACAAACCCCATTTTCACCGCGTGCCGTTGTCCCCCCAAATCCGGGGGATGGCGGGCACGAAGCGCGTAAAAAATCATCGTCGCGACAACATTCATCAATTTTAATATTGAAAGCACTAATGTGTCGTGAAAATATTTACTCCTTGAATACTTTTAATCTCAATTCATTTTTTTATGGCAAAAGAAGGAGCTCAACGAAACACAACATTGAAGATTTTGTTCCTTCAAGAACATATGCCCCAATGCATCATTTTTTAGGTAAATTAGTCCATATTAGAGAAATTAATAATTGAAAAAAAATAAGAATCAAGTCTACAAGATGGTGAGCAAGAGGCAAGTCGAGTTTATGAAGGATGTTGTCATCTATTAATATTGATAATAGATTATCATGAGCATAACAAAGTTTGATTATAAGAGACAAATGGTTGTTAGAGAAACTGATTATAGTATCATGTTGTTAACAATGCTATTATAGAACCTCGTTGACTATTACTTTGTTTTGGAATTAAATCATCATTTTAGTTAAAAACATGTTTTTTTGTTGTTTTGAAATCAAGAGATGCTTAGCATTTTATTTTTGAAAAAAAAAAAATTGGTTGAATTACAACATGCAAAATCAAGGTTTGTCATTCTTGAAAATTAAAAGTGTTTTGATTGCAGAAATAACTTAATCTTTATAAAAAATGACATGATAAACCGTATGGGGTGATCAATTAATTTTTGAGCTCATATATAATTTTTGAACCACACATCATAGAGTTAGGCTTACTCGTATACATATTTACATGTAATGAGTGGATAATTATTAACTCTTGAATCATGACATTTATAAGTCAAAATCATTACTTTGGACGAGGTTAAAATTTATCAATTCTAATTGACCTGTTAGGATTGTGTAATTGAAGAAGAATGATAAGAGAGAAAACAGAGGAGAGGGAGAGAAGAGAATTTGAATTTTATTGTAATTCTCACACACATTGTGTGTTACAACAACCACTCATATTTATACTCTAACATCCCCCCTCAATCTCATACTTTGATAAACCAAACATGAGATTGCAACAATGAAAATGAAATACAAGAGTACTTAATTCTTTTGACAAACAATATATAAACGAGAGAAAAGAAGGAATTTCATTGGTCTATTTCTTGATCAGAATTTCATTTGTCTCTGTAAGACTTTGAGAAGAGAGGGATGAGAAAAAAGAAATGGGTGGTGAGAGAGGTGATAGAATGGGTTTGAATTTCATTTATCTACTTCAGTTTTTCTGAAGAATTTCATTTGGCTTCTTCAGTTTTTCTGAAGTTTTTCATTTGCCGATGAATTTCTTAATCTGTGTAAGAATTCACTTTCTTCTTCTTCTTCATTGGATTAAGTTTTTTTTCTTAATCTCTTTTTTTTTTTTACAAAACGGCATCGTACCACACAATAACAACGCATAAAAGGAAGGAAATAAAAGATAAAGAAAGGCATAAAGCAACCCTAGCTCAATAACAAAGAATGCTTGTCCGCCGCTTCAACAATCTCTACCAGAACTGGAATCCCTGCTTCTTCAACAACTGCGGTTTTCGCTTCAGGAACCGTGACCAACATGCTCAAAACAAACGCTGACTTGTCCACCATGTTTGATCCCAAAATCAGCCATCAGTTCCACCAGTGGCTTCATGATCCCAGCTTGGACGACCCTGATTTTATTCTCCTTAATCGAGCATAGCAAATATAAAGCAGCTGCTGAATGTTTTTTTTTTTTTCAAAATCCTCCAGTTTTGAGCAGTCATACCAATAGAGGAATCACTCTTGACAGGCCGATTGCGACTTTATTCTCTTCCAATTGTGATAAACGAAGTAAAGCGCACATAACGTTCTCTTTCGCCATCGATGTCCCTGTTTTCAGAGCCCTAGCCAATGGCTTGATCGCGCCTGATGAAGCTATCAGTCCTTTATTCTGATCACAGAGTGATAGATTAAAAATAGTAGTGACGCCATACTCTTGAAGCTGAGTATCAGACGATGAAATTAACGAAATTAAAGGCTTAACTGCACCAATTTTAGCGATTTTGAGGCGATTCTCTGGTCTGTTCTTGGCGAGGAGTCTGATCTCCATGGCAGCTTGTTTTTGCTCGTCAATCGAACATGACTCAAGATCCGCTACCAGCTGGCGATGACGAAAACACTAGTGCTCAGGTTGCTCCGATCATCAAGAGACGAAGGTTTTTTTTTTTTTTTTTTTTTTTTTTTTTTTTTTTTAAGCAACTCACAAAGCTAGAGATTGAAGGAAAAGCAGAGCATCGGCTGGAAACGGGCAGAAATGACTTCGAAAAGGCAGGTATGAATCTCTTGTTGAAGCAAGCGACAAAAATATTGATGCATCTAACCAGCTTCTCCTGCTGCTTAACGAGCTCGTCTTCTCACTTATGCTACTTGCTGCTTTCTGAGTTTTGAATCTAGAATAGAAGAAACAGATTCAACTGAGATTTTTTTTTTGAATAATGCATTAGGATTAGATTGCGGAAGCAGAGAATTGGATCATTTAATTTTTTTACGTAAGCATAAATGCTCTGATACCATGTTAGGATTGTGTAATTGAAGAAGAATGATAAGAGAGAAAACAGAGGAGAGGGAGAGAAGAGAATTTGAATTTTATTGTAATTGTCACACACATTGTGTGTTACAACAACCACTCATATTTACACTTTAACATGACCTTGCTTGAAATGACAAAATGTCATATTTGTATGGTCCCTTCACTATTTTTTAAAAGTACATCCCTTTATATTCTAATTTGAGTCTCATATTATTTTTTTTTAAAAGAACATGACATGTATTATATTGCCATATTGGGGCAAATGAATTATATTTTAGTTGAGAAGATGGAGACGACATTACAATAAGCAATAAAAAATGCTAAAAATAAATTTCTAACATTAGAGAACATGTTAAATTAAGGAATGACACAACACAAGCCAAAAGTGAAATCTAATAACAAATTAAAAAAAACAACATAGAAATAAAAAGAGAAAAAAATACTGAAATATACCATGTTCTTTGATATATGTGATAAAACATCATATTAAGGAAAATATTATTGAAATTCTTGTTTATTCTAGATAGATTATCTATCAATTGAAGATTTTAAGTTACTTTATTAGCCTTTGTTAAATACAATAAAATATAAAAGAGTATTAGATGACAAATGAACAATATGTTTTAGTTTTTCCTTTAAATTTGAAATTGACAATAAAAGGAATGACATGATCATAGAGCTTCCTGAAACATTGACTAATTAATAAGAGAGTTTCAATAAAATAATTGACGTGGTTTTATATCATTTCTTCTACAAAAACATGAATAGTTAATGGTGATATTATTTTTATTATTATTTTGACCAAAACAATATGTTATTTGGATTTTTCAACGCCTGATTTCAACGTGTTTTTCATCTTAGTCCTCGGTCTTTGATATTTTTAAGTGTTTTCTTAATTGACCTTTAAACTTTTAATTTATTTAAATTCATCTCTGGTTTCAAATCAAATTGAGTCCTTGAATTCACATTTCTTTTTTAAAAGTTATTGATTGTTATTTTTTTTTCTATTTGACTCTTAATTATTCCCTAAACTATGAATGTTTTTGCAAATTTGTTTCTAATTTCACCCAATTGACTTTGTAAAAATTAAATTTGACTCTTTAAAATTATAATATTCCCAATTAAACTAAAATTAGGATTCAAAACTCATTTTTTCATCAATTAAAACCCCTAATAAATCTAATTTGATCTATTAAAAGCACAAATTCATTATTAAACTTAACTAAATCCTTAATTAGACATGTGATTAAATCAAATTAGCCTATTAAAAAATTAATTAATTCCTTATACATGATTTTTATGCAAATTCCCCCGATAGATAGTTAATTTAACTTTGAATTACATTGTCTTTCAATCTTGGATACAATTGTGCTCTTAGTTTCATCTAAAATCTCAATTTGATTCTTCTATGCATTTGAGTTGCTTCTCAACCATTCTTTGCAAAGTTACTCTTTTGTTTGTTTGTTTGTTGTTTTTGTTTCATTTTTGGTTTTTTATATTTTTAGAAGAAAAATATTTTTTTTGGAGAAAATCCAAAATTGAGTTATAAGAAATAAATATTTGTCCGCATGACAAGGGTAACTTATAAATATTCTTATTTAATTGTATGGAAATTAAAATGGTTATTTTTTTAAATTATGGAGAAAACAAAATATTTTTTTTGTTATTCATTTTTTTTAATTTAAAAAAAACATATCTAAATAAAAATAAAAGTGATATTTCTAACTACGGACTGCCTTTTTTTTTAATGAATCTTACTTCTTTACATTACATTCATTTTAAATAAATTTATTATAATACAATTTATATATATTTTCTATTATGCCATAGTTCTTTAATAATATGAGAGCTATTTTGAAACTATTTACAATTATTTTATAAATAATTATATATAAACCTAATACTCTTATTTCTTTTACAAACAAAACTCCTCATGAACAGTTCATACAAATAATTTTTTTTTATTCTTATGTATTTTTTCTTCAATTTACTGTTCATATAATTTTTTTAATAGTTGTTTTTATCAATTTCTTAATTTTTTTAAAAATAAAATTGTCTTTTAATATTATGATAGTTCTTATTTAAAAATATCATAAACAAATATGAGCTTTTGTGATAAAAAAACAGATGAATAATAAAATGGAACTTGGATAAAAGAGATAACAATGTCCGTCACTCATCTTTCCCAAACCTATATAGCCCATGCATACTTTGTAACAGGACCATTTTCTAAAGTTTTTTTTTTTTTATTTTATGATAACTAAAATAAATATCTGATAATATGCAAATGATTTAAACTCCTTCGTAAAAATATATGTATCTAATAAGAAAATTATTTCTATATTCTCTTTAATTGACATACACATGGTTTTATTTTCTTATTAACAACATAGCTAAATTAATGAAAATAGAAATTCATAGGAATTCAAATGATTTTAATTTAAGAATAAGAATTTATTTAGTTTCTCTCTCTCTCTAATTTTCCAAACAATGTTTTTTCTTTTGTTTTTATATATATATCAAAATCATGGTTCCTCATATAAAACCTTATCATGATCTACAAAGGAATTTTCAATCAAGAATAAAAAAAATGTATTTCTATGATTTTATGTAAAAATAAAAGAATAAATAACTTGAATTTTATACAAAACTATTCATAAAAAATAATATTATAAAATAATTTGATATTTTTATAAAGATATGTATTATATCATTGAAAAAAAAGTCAAAGAATAATAATTAAAGGACAAGATCATCTTCATTGAATTGCTATCCAATCTTTTTTTAGGATCAGAATATACAGGAAACTATATTAATTAAATATGGAAAAAACAAGAAATTGACACTTAAGTCTGATGAACATGGCTAGATAATATCTTTCTCTTCGCTGTGCCTCTGCTAATGACTTTCTCTTTTATTTATTAGAATCTAGAGATTAAAACGTGATGAAAAGTAAAGTTTAAGGATCAAAAAAAGATTCTTGAAACTAAATTAATTAAATATGGAAAAACAAGAAATTTAAGGGACTAAAACGTAAAGTGCAGCTACAATAATTCTGTTCTTTTTAATATTCTTGATAATTTTGATTATAATATTCCCTGCCATTGTTGAAAAAGAGAGAGTAATTTACACCAACCATGCACCTATCATCATGGCTCCACTCTTTCAAACATATCTTTAGCTGCGAGCATCGCCACAAGAATCAAGGAACCTTTCGTGTCAAAATTCACACCTAATCCATTTTCCGAGAATTATTTAAGTATAATTATATTGAAGTGAAAATAACAGCTCCGCCTTCGAAATTCTGAATTTGCCAGCTGGAAAAAAGAAAATGAAGAAAAGTATTAGGTGCATGTGGCGGCTAGATATACACAAGTCAGAAGCCATTGTGGAGAGTTCAATTTTGCCTCTGTCGTGCCTTTCTCCTACTTTTTTTATTCTTTTGAACACTTCCAGTTGTTTTTGTAGAGGGAGATGGAATTGTTTAGCCAAATGTAAAACCAAATAGTTGGTCTGCCGCTTCTTTGCTACCTCCAATCTAGAGTTTATCACTGAAATCTTTCACATCCATGCGGGCAGATTTCAATCGTTTTGTGGTAACACTTTATGTTTGAAAACCAGATCAGGTCAACAATGGAGAGCCTTCCTTTCTTTATCTTCTTCATAACTTTGTTCATACCATCTCTCCATTTCTTGTCATTTGCTGCTGATATCATTACTTCAGATCTGCCTGTCAAAGATGGCCAGACTATAATTTCTGTATCTCAAAGTTTTGAGCTAGGCTTCTTCTCTCCCGGAACCTCAAATTATAGGTATGTAGGAATCTGGTACAAGAAGAGTCCCGGGACAGTTGTATGGGTTGCAAACAGAAACAAGCCACTCACTGATAAATCTGGGGTGCTAACGATTGACAACAGGGGAAATCTTGTTCTTCTCGACCAAACAAAGAACACTATATGGTCTTCAAATGTATCAAGCATTATAGCAGGTCCTGAGGCACAGCTACTGGATTCTGGAAATCTTGTTGTTAGGGACAATGGTAGTGGCAGAAACACCGAAAGTTATCGATGGCAGAGTTTTGACCAGCCATTCGATACACTATTACCAGGCATGAAGCTTGGATGGGACTTGAGGAGTGGTCAAGAAAGGTACTTAACTTCATGGAGAAGTATCAACGATCCATCCCCTGGAGACATTACTTATAGGCTTGACATTCGTGGTTTACCTCAATTGTTTATTGTTGTAGGATCTGTGAAGAAGGTCCGCAGCGGGCCATGGAATGGAGTTTTCTTTGGTGGCACTCCTAAAGTTCACAATTCAGTATTTGAACCGATTCTGGTTCGTAACGAGGATGAAATATATTACACGTATAGGCTCGTGAACAATTCAGTTAGCTCGAGATTAACCTTGAATCAATCTGGTGCAGTGGAACGTCTCGTGATGTATGGTCAGAAATCTGAATGGGCAACGATATACTCGGTTCCTGTGGATACATGTGAGAATTACAGGCAATGCGGGGATAATGCTATTTGCAGAGTTAGGAAATCACCTATCTGTGAGTGTTTGCAAGGATATAGATCCATACCAGAAGAAGAATTGGATATACAGAATTTTTATGGGTCTAGAAAATGTGAGACAAGACTGACATTAGATTGCCGATCAGGTGAGGGGTTCCTGAAGCTTCCAGGGGTAAAGCTGCCTGATTTGTTAGAGTTTCGGTTGGTTGAGAGTATGAATCTGAAGGAATGCCAGGCAGAGTGTTTCAAGAACTGTTCTTGCTCAGCTTTTGCTAATTCAAATATAAGTGGCGGTGGCAGTGGCTGCTTGATGTGGTTCGGGAACCTGATAGATATTAGAGAGCAATCAGGAAGTACGATAGGACAGGATATCCATATACGAGTACCAGCTTCAGAATTAGGTGCGTGTTATTTCTCTCATTTATTGAAAGAAAATCTTGGCATTGAGGATTATTCTCACCAAAACCATTTTCTTTCTGGTTATTTTCTAGAATCGGCGCGTAGCTCGAAAAGGAAGAAAATGTTAAGGACTGCCCTGGTGGCTTCAATGTCTACTTTGTTAGGCATTTTTGTCTCAGGTTTGATACTCTGCATTTGCTGGAGGAAAATAAAGAAAAAAGGTACGAAAGAACTCTCATCCTACCTTCCTGCTAAGAACAATATAGCTAGCAAGTACACTGTTTTATTGGAAAGCAGGTTTTAAGTCATTTATTCTTTCAATAGGAATGGATCGCTGGAAGGAAGACATGGACGCACCTCTGTTTGATTTGGATACAATTGCTACTGCAACGAATAATTTCGCACCGACCAGCATAATCGGAGCTGGGGGATTTGGTTCTGTCTACAAGGTAAGACAGATAACTAAAAGAAGCGTTGTGTTCTGTGAACTCAAAATGGTAAAGAAATGAATTTTCTACATGAAACTTGCAGGGTATACTTTTGACAGGACAGGAAATAGCAGTGAAGAAGCTGTCAATGAATTCTGGACAAGGTGTTGAAGAGTTTAGGAACGAAGTGGTTTTGATTGCCAAACTTCAACATAGGAATCTTGTCGGGCTCTTGGGAAGCTGTATTCATAGAGAAGAAAGGATGTTAATCTACGAGTATATGCCTAACAAAAGCTTGGATTATTTCATCTTTGGTTTGAGCCCCTTGACTCATTGTCTCTTTTGTCACTTTTCTTCCCTAATCATATGCAATGTTCTTCATGTTTTATACTAATTCCCATGAAGTTTGATCCTATGGGTACCAATCCTGCAGCAGATCTTGTAGTTTGACTAACAAGAGGTGAACTGATGTGCAGATCAGGAAAGAAGTGCGTTATTGGGATGGAAAGAGCGTTTTGATATTATTTTGGGTATCGCAAGAGGACTTCTCTACCTCCACCAAGATTCTAAACTTCAAATTGTTCACAGGGATCTCAAACCAAGCAATGTTTTACTAGATAGTAACCTGATCCCTAAAATTTCAGATTTCGGTTTGGCAAGAATATCTGGTGATGATGGAAAAGAAACAAGAACAAGAAGAGTTATTGGGACATAGTAAGCAAGCTCTCTTTGTTAAATTCATGTGGTTCCATTAGTTGGAAAAACAACAACTATATATATATATATATCTATTTTTTCTGTTTTCTGCAGTGGCTATATGGCTCCTGAATACGCCATTGATGGGAAATTTTCAGTCAAGTCTGATGTTTTCAGCTTGGGTGTGCTTCTGTTAGAGATAACAAGTGGCAAGAAGAATAGAGGTTTTGTCCACCCAGATCACCATCACAATCTCTTAGGACATGTAAGTAGGAACAATCACAAGGGAAAACAGTAAGCAATCTCTCTCTGATTTTTCTGCTGAATAACTAGGAATATATTGGGTTATCACAGGCATGGCTGCTGTGGAATGAAGGCAGGGCCTCGGAATTAATCGATGCAGGTTTGGAGGATTCGTCGGAAAAGTCCCAACTTTTAAGGTGTATTCAGGTGGGGCTCCTGTGCGTCCAGAAGCTTCCTGAAGACAGACCAGTGATGGCAACAGTAGTTTTCATGCTAGCAAATGAAGAAGCTGCGTTGCCTCAACCTCAACAGCCTGGTTTCTTCATAGAAAGAGGTTCCATCATCGATTCAAAACCAAGAAATGAAGAATCCTGTTCAACAAATGAAGCAACTATAACCATCCTGGAAGCTAGATAGATAATTCATGTGATTTGTAGGTCAGAGTATATACCAGAGGAACTGTGATGGTGCACGTGTGAGATTGTCGAACTTTCTTAGAAATTTTGCAGGAGAATATGTTTTTCTAGCTAGATGACAGATTGTATACAAAGCTTTTTCCTACATTAGGAAGTCTTGCAGGTACGATTACCTGAAGCAGATTCTTGTTGGCATGCTGCGAGTTCAGCTGCTATAAACCTAACCTGGTAATTTTATACTGGGGTTTGAAAATTGTGACAAACATCCTCGATTTCATGGGTTTGAAAAACATTGACGAGGAATTTCTTGACTCTTGTAATTACAAATTGGAAAATGGAGAACTCGACAACAATAGTTTTCCTGCCATTTGAATGGTCAAAGAGAGACATCTTATCTTTCAATCATCAAGGAGGAAAGAAGGGAAGGAATTTTTTTTTTTGGCATTTTATAGCAAGATATGCATTTGTAGTTAGATTACAAAATTGGTTTGAAACATCGAGGAACCACACGGTAGCAGGAAGTCGTGGAGAATAATGGCGATAATTTTTTACCTTTTCTTTCTTGGAATTTTATAAGCTTTTTGAAAATATTGACATTTATTTATTCAGAGATTGACCCATTATGACTTGTAAAACTTGCCAAGTCTAAAAATAACTTGAATTTCTAGTTAAAATATAGTTTGATTCGAAATAAATATCCAAGACGAGTTTTTTTTATGAATATTAAGATGACAATATGCTAAATCTGCAATAAGGTCATGAGATTAGGATAATCTAATAGAAATCAAATTGAAATAAATTATGAAGCTCAATTTCTAATCAATCCAGTGTTGAAATATGAAACTAAATAAAGATTCGATTAAAAACAAGACATAAAAGATGACTCGAGTCAACTCAATATTGAAGGATGAAATTGAAAACAAAATCAATTAGAAAAAAAAAGACTTGATTCAATCGAGTTAAATAGGATACACTAATAAAAAAAATAAATTGAGAAATTATTATGAAACTCAATTTCCAATAAACCTATTATTTAAAGATGAAATCAAAATTCAAAAAAAAAAATTAGAAAAACACAAAAAGTTACTTAAGAAACTGTCACGCCATGATCTAAGTAATAACCTTATAGAAAGTAAACACAAACAAAACATGAACCTAATTCCCAATTAATCCAATTCAAAAAGATGAATTTGAGAAAAAAATCAATTAAAAAAAAGAGGAAAAACTTGAGTCCACCAAGTTAAACCGTCAAACTTGCAATTTGGTAATGAAATTAAGATAACCTCATAAAAAAAAAAAATATATTAAAAAAAAAGTATACAAAAAATTATTTAAGTTAATTTGGGATAACCCACCAACTTGTGTTTTTTAGTAATAAGATGAGAATAACCTCATAGAAAACAACCAAACCAAAACATGAATCCCAATCAATCTAATTCAAAAAGATGAATATGAGAAAATATATCAATTAAAAAAAGAGAAAAAACTTTAATCAACCAAGTTAACCCATCAAACTTGCAATCTAGGTCATCAGATTAAGATAACCTCATAAAAAATAAATTAAAAAAACTATATGAAGTCCAATCCTCAATAAACATAATTAAATAATAAAATTAAGATTGAAATAAAAAGAACTAAAACATTATTCTAATAAATAATATTTTATAAAGACAGGTGTAATAAAATCTTTCTTTTAGTTTTTTTTTTTGTCAATTCAGTCATTATTGTTTTAGAAAAAAAAGTAAAAAGGCAAAACTACATGCTCATTATAATTATAATTATAGAATAATTAAGTAACTTAGCCATTCACTATAGATATAAATAGTGAGGTGAACCATGGTTCATTCAAATAATTTTTTTTATATATAATATTTTTACACTTTAGTCCTTTAATTTTCTTTTCATTTAGTTCCTTAAAATTGCTTTGGTATAAGATTGTTTTTTCTTCTTCATGTCACATACAAGGATTGAATATGCAAAGAGATATTCGACCATTTGGTTGATGCTCGGTTTAAGAAAACTAAATTAATTTCATTGATTAAAAATAATTAAAGCTTCAAAGGATCAAATTTGAAGCTTAAACATATGTTTAGTCCCTTTTTTTGTCAAGATCAAGGACTGATTTGCATGGTCAATGGAGAGTTCATATCTCTTCTTTTAATTTCAGTCTCTTATTTTTTTTATTTTAATTTGATCATTTCACATTGACTTTATGTGATATTGGACTTGATAGTTTATTTTGGTTGTTTTGATATAATGATCTTGCAATATTGAGGAAAAATTATTAGTCTTAATTGATGTTTCATTTTGTAAAATAAATTATAATTTTGGTTCCATAAATATTTTTTTATATTGCATTTGATCCATTTTCTTTTGATTACTAACTGCTTTTTTTTAATCTTTTTTTTCTTCAATTTTATCCATTTGCATTTGGTTTCATTTCATTTTTATGTCAAATTTAGTTCTTATTTTTTTGATTTTTTATTCCTTTTTAATTAATTTATTCTTCAATTTCATCACTCAATACTTTATTGATCAGAAATTTGGCCTCAGTATTTTCCAGTGTTTGTGTTTTATAGAGTAATCACGACCCAAGTCACAAGTTTGAAAAATTAGCTTGAGTTGAAATTATGTTTTTTTTTTTAAACAATATTTTTATCCTTTATATATTGGACTTGCTGAGGATTAAGCTTCATGAATGTTTTCACTTGCCTTTCAATCTAATCCTTTTTCTTTTTATTATTATTTGTTTTGTTTTTAATTTTATTTATTACCATTTGTTTTCTTTTCATCTTTATATCAAATGTAGATTTCATTTTTGTGATATATATTTGTTTTGAGTCATTTCCTTTTGTATGATTTTTTTTTCAATTTTATTTCTCAATATTTTGTTCATTGATGATTTGACTTTGTGATTTTTTAGAGTTTGCCTTCTATGGAGTATTACTGATCTCATGACTCAGGTTAAGAGTTTGGAAGATTAACTCGAGTTGAATTCAATTTCTTTTTAGATTCGTTTTTACAATTGATTTTTTTATTCAATTTCATATTTATATATTAAATTTGTTGAGGATTAAACTTCATGATTTTTTTTACCTTCCTTTTAATAGGGTTATCTTATTTTCATATCTTAAGGTATGAATTTGACAAGTTAACTGGGGTTGTCTAGAGTATTTTATTTTCATTACTTGATTTTATTTTACTATTTTTAACATTGAGTTTGTTTGAGAATTGAACTTTGTATTTTATTAATTTTTCTTTCTATAGGATTTTCTTAGTCTCATAATTAAGTTATGAACTTGGAAGGCTAGCTTGGGTGGACTTGAGTTGATTTGTTTTTGTCAATTTTTAAATTGATTTGTTTGTATTTCTTACTTCAACATTTGATTTTTTGAGCATTGAAATTTAATGTTTTTATGCAGTTATCCTATTATTATTATTATTATTATTATTATTATTATTATTATTATTATTATTATTATTATTATTATTATTATTTAATTTTTTCTTTCTTTTGAAATAAGATCATGAAGACTTTTTAAGAATACCGGGAGGATATGTTTCCATAATATTGGCAAATGTTTCAATTTTATGGCTAATCATTGTCACCAATCTAGTGTACACTATTGGGAAATTAAAAGGGTAAGAGAGATCACAAAAGCTCATTGACAAGTTTCTAACAAACTTCTTAGCAAGCAAGAAATGTTAGCATTCAAAGTAACATTTCCAAGCGTGACAATCATGAAATCAGGAGTCATGATGGATATTTTTCATTGACGTTTAAGATATGATATTGGGCTTGTCATTGGACAACGAGAGGGCCGCCTTAACAAGGCCGAAATCGTTAGAATTAAATTTGGGCTAAAATTAAATATGGGCCACCCATAATAATAAAGCCCAGTCCATATCCAAGACTCTTTGAAGTTTGAACCAATCAGGACACGAATTCCTCGCAGATGCACGAGGCAATTAATTATGCATACGTTTCTATATGTTAGTTTTTCAAAAAGAAAAAGAAAATATAGATAGACATGAGAAGGGGAATAATTAAATAGGTTATTTTTTCAAAAATAAAAAAAAATCATTGCCAAGTTTTTTACTGTTATTTTTAATTATATTATTAAATTAGGTAAAAATGCATGCCCGACCACCTCTGCTGCTTCCTTCCTTGCAGCAATATATTGCCAGTAGACAAGTTCCTCTTCATCTACCTGTAATGAGCAAATGCTACCTCTCTGAGTAATTATTTTATCTAAAAAATTAAACTGTTACGTGATATTATAAAATATAATTTATAAATTCTAATAAATCATTTTAATTGAAAGTCGTTTGAACTTGAAACTTGCATACATGTCCACATTATTTATTGTTTATTTTTTATCAAATAGAATGAATGTGGTGATATTTAAACTCGTGATCGTTAAGTAAATAAAATTTTAATACCATGTCAAGAAACCATCTTATCTATAAATTTAAGTTATTACATGATATACTAGAATATAATTTATATTATTTTCTAACCATCATTATTACATGATATTCGCTACTAAAATTGCTTGATATCAGTCGATGGCTTGGCCACACACCGAATTATAATACATTTTGATTTTAATATTGTATATTCAATTTGAATTTAAATTAAGAAGAAATGTTGAGAAAACACATATAAGTAGGTGGGATTTGAACAAACAATCTATCTCTTCGTCACATATATCATTGTTAATCTCTTATAGACTAGCTTTTTGACACATACTATATGGCGGGTTAGATAATTTATTTTAATAGTAAAAAACATAGAGATGCTAGGAAGCCTAAAATTTAATGCACATTGGATGATATATTTTTAAGATATTGAGAGTATGACATATTTAAAAAAATAAAAATGATGATTTATTGGATTATCTTGGACTAACCCGCAACTCTACTCATAAAACCTTGATAATTCCATGAAATGCTAATTAAAATAAATTAGAAAGACCAATTTCAATTGATCAAATATTAAACAATAAAAACTAATTAATTTTAAAAAATAAAATAAAAGAGAGCCTCGAAAACAAGACTTTCCCTTAGAAAAATAAATAAAAAAACACGAAGGCCATTTCCTAACAAACCCATTGTCAAAGTACAAAATTGGAGAAATATATCTATAAAAAGCGAGCTAACTTGAGTCAAGCTGCCAAATCCGCATATATGAGGGGGTGTTTAAGAGTCCTTTTCAAAAGTGTTTTTGATAAAAAAAGAAATTTTTTTTATTTTTATTTATAAATTTAAATTAATAAAATTTAGTGTCTTTAAATCATTGATTACCGAAGTGAACATGAGCAGTTTTCTGAAGAGCTAACCAGCTTGTGTTGACAAGAACTCTGTCTATCTTACTGCAAATATTTCTATTTGACCAAGTAAAGTGGCAACCAACAGTCGCATAAACCCAAATCTCGGCAGCAATCATTAAAATCAACAATTTCCTAGTTAGATACAACACTACCTTTCTGCTTGTCATCTTGAGATAAAATCGAATTAAAATCCGCCAAAACCATCCAAGGCAAGTAGGACACAACATCCATAGACTATCACATAAATCTCTCCTTGCAACGATAGTATGCAGACCATACACAAAAGTTGTAGTAAAACTGAATTGACTCACAAGGCTACTAATGTTTATGTGAATACCTTGAGGAGCAATCAATTAGATCCACCCTAACCGTGGAAGGGTTCCAAAAGATAACAATTCGGGCATTACCAGTCATTGCATCATTCGTCAAGAATTTCCAATGCTTAAGCTGAAACTTCTGCATAGATGCAACTTTAGAGTAGCACATTTTTGTTTCCAGCAAACCACAAACATCCACCTTATTTTTCTTCATGAGGTTAACTACCTCATGTTGTTTTAGAGGACTGTTCATTCCTCTAACATTCCAGCAACGGATAATCATCGGTGGGCAGTATTGGTAGGAGGTGTCCTACCATTGCCGTTAGGTCCATTGATTATACATGAACCGAAGGCTGCACCTCCTGTGCCTCATTCCTGCGCCCTTTACTGCTCTTGTTACTCTTCACAGTGCCTGGGACTAGTGTCTCTTTAGCTAATTTAGAATCCTTCCCTTGGGCTGAATCCCCCCCTTTAACATTTGGGGACTTAGTGCAGGTTTCTAACAAGTGCCCAGGGACCCTACAATGTTTGCAGAATTCAGGCAAAGTTTCGTAGACAACTTGCTGGACAAGGGAGCATCCATTCGGCAAGCAGATATCTATAGATTGGGGAAGATCATTAAAGATATCAATCTCTACTAAAATTCTGGCATATGATAGACGTGCCATGGAGGAAGTCGACTTGTCACTTAGGATTGGTTTCCCAATAACACTAGCAATTTTGGAGAGACAATTGGAAGACCAACATTTAAGGGGGAGATTCGGCAACTTTATCCACACAGGGACAATAGACATTTCTGCCAAATTGAAATCAAAGTATTCTGGCATTTCCTTTAGGATTAAGTTTCTGCCATATATGACGTAGGGGCCTCCTCTTAACACTACAAGTTTATCAACTTCATTCTGAAATTTGTAGACCAACCAGCCGGATTCATGGATGTTCAAAACAGCATCACAATGCCAACAGTTTGTAATAATCCTATTAAGGGCTTTAAATCCAGGAAATTCACCCCAAACATAACCAATGAGACATGATTTCCAAACATCACAGGCAATATCTAGATCTTCATCTAATAAATTACACTTCCCAGTAGCAGTAACTTCAGAGAAATGCATAAGTTTAGAACAGACAGAGGAGTTACGATTAGAAGCAGATAAGTTTCTCCGCTGCCCTATAGGAGCTGACGAGGACTCAGGGTTACCTGGAACCTCAGCTGCATCTCGAGGAGGAGTTGCGTGAGAAGGGGGACCATTAGTGGTTACTGGGCAACTGGGAGTAATCTCAGGATCCAAGTCTGAAGAGTCGCCATTAGAGCCAGAGTCATAGCCACTTGAGTATGACTCTTCATCTTCCGTTTCCTCTGCACTGGAGGATAGCTCAGGGGGAGCATGTTCATGAGCTTGAACTTCATTAGAGTGTCCAGTTACTTCATGAGCCAAGGGGGCATTACCCCAGCACGGGAGAAGGCTGGTTTTAAGTGGGTTTACGCTTTTTGATGGTTGTGGATCTAGATCTAAGGGGGGAAGAGGAGAGGGCAGGGGGCTTTGACGGCTGCTGCATGTGGATAACCCTAACGCAACCTTGTTACTAGAGTGAGGTTGGGATGAAGGGATCTGGGATTTCTTTTTATTTTTGTGCTTCGCCATGACTAGAGAGAAAAAAAAGGGGGGGAGAAGGGGGGAGTGAGCAGAGACGGCGGGGTTCTTACCATCACTTCTTATTTTGTTTTCTTCTAATGTTTGCTCTGAACTTAATGGCAGTTTTTGAAAAAAAAAAAAAAAAATTATATTTTAAATTTAATATTTTAATGTTAAAAATAATTTAAAAAAAATAAAAAACCATTTATATTTCTAAACGAACTTTCAAAAGCAACAGCATGATAGCGGCATTTGACATCTTCTAACCCTTCTCTCAATTATCAAGATAACATCAAGAGGAATGGAAGAACGAAAGGCGAGATGGTAGCGGGATTCATAGTCTGATCGATTTTATTGGTCACTGGAGTTTCTGTACCAGGATGGATGTTTCATAGGAGGAAAAGGAAAATTAGAAACCAAGGTAAAATCAGTTTGCATTTGGTTTTGGTTTCTTATACTTCTCCAATTCTGGACAGAAACTTGTCAGTACACTTTCAGAAAGACATGTCTGTGTTTAGCAGCCCTGTACTCATCTTTCAACCAAAACCTTGATCCCTTCTTCTATTATTTCCAGAGAAAATGAAAAACGTTCTTGAAATGGGTTATGATAGACAAAGCAGGAAGGAAGAGCTGGAGTTGCCGATGATTGATCTGACCACAATATCAAAGGCGACAGGTAACTTCTCAAGCAACAACAAGTTGGGAGAAGGTGGATTTGGAATTGTATCCAAGGTAAAAAAAGCACCAGTTTTATGACATGAACAACTATGTCAAAAGTGTCTAATAATTTTGAATGGACATTTCCAGGGTACATTAAGTGGGTAAGACATGGCAGTGAAGAGGCTTTCAATGAATTCTGGACAAGGGATTAACCTGGACATGTCTAGGTTGTTGCATTGAAGGAGACGAAAGAATGTTGATTTATGAATACATGCCCAACAAAAGCTTGGATTATTTCATTTTGGTTAGTCCCTTTCCGTATCTTCAGACTTATTCTAGGTTTCATAAAGGGTAATGTGCTATTGGTTTTTGTTTTTGTTTCGAGCATTTAGGTCTTGATAGCAATGATTTCTAGGAGAAAATTTTCAGATCAATCAAGAAGCAAATCACAGGATTGGCCTACGCGAATTAACATCATCGATGGAATTGCTAGAGGGCTTCTGTATCTTCATCGAGACTCAAGGCTCAGGATTATCCATCGAGATCTCAAAGCAGGCAATGTTCTGCTAGATAATGATATGAACCCAAAAATTTCAGACTTCGGAATGGCAAGAATATTTGGCGGAAATCAAACTGAGGCAAATACAAATAGAGTAGTATGTATACTTAGATCCATCCTACAATTCAATCTAGTTTGGAATTTAGTATGAATAAATATAGAGATTTTATGTACAAACGAAACACAATTTTAATGAAATCAAAGCGATTAATGTAGTCATAACTAGTAAAAATTACGATGATATCGAGGTAGTATTGTTGAATGTACATATGTTAGACTCTTTGCGGAGCCTTTGCTTCCTTTTAGTTTGACTTTCTTGTTCTGGAATCAGACTCCAATTGTTTGACCTCTTCTCGTTCAGTAGGTATCCTCTTGTCTTTATAATCCAGCTGGTTCAATCTTTTCACCTCTTCCAAATCATTTCTGACCAGAAACAGATCTTTGATATAGTAATGTAGTCTATCTATCATCAATGCCAGAAATAGAGAAAATCCTGCAAAGCAACCCTAAGAGTGATGAACCCTAACTTAATTCAATGTCTATAAACAAAGAACCTTATAAGAACTCGACAGCCTCCCTCGCCATCTGTTATTTATGCAACAAACAATTTTTCTTCTTTTCAATAATTCCCAAATACTTCAGAGTTACATATAATATAATGGCGTGTGTTTTTTTTCCTAGCTGAAAAACATTTAGAGGCTGTTTGGGACGGTGGTTGTACTGCTGTTTCCCCAAAATTTGATTTTTTTTCATTTTAAATGAATATTTTTGGTGTTTTAAAATCATTTTGATGTGATGATATCAAAAATGATTTAAAAAAAATATCATTTCGATGTATTTCTAAATGAAAAGCACTTTCAAAAGCAACCGCAACCGCCCTCCCAAACAGACCATTAATTTGAAATAATTCCCAACAACAAGTAGAGGTGACAATAATTTTTTCCTGTGCTGCGCTGGGCTTGGATTGAATTTTTTTTAAAAATGAATTATGAAAATTAATTTAAAATCAATAAAATATTAAATGATAAAATTAAGAGAAAAATCAATAAAATATTGAATGGTCGAATTCAAAAAAGAATAGAGAATTTTTTTTTTGAAAAATAAATAAATAAAATTTGAGGTGATTCATTTATGTATATAAACATGAACAGTGAGGCATCATAATCCTCTCATTTTTGTTAGTAGAGAGAATAATACCATAATACTTATATGTAATGTTATTCCATCTCCTAATTAAGAAACATATCAACATAGTGGAATTCGAAATTACATAGAATAATGTTTCTAAATCATCCGTTGTCTTGAAGCTGATTTTCACTATCAAAACTTTAATAATGATTTAAAAATTAAAAAAAAAACATTAATTTGGAACTACTTATCAAAAATATAATAATCATCTGTTTTTTATACTTTAGTTTAGACATTTGAAATGTTCAAGGAATGAATAAATTGAAATGCAAAGATAGAAATTTGGAACTACTTTGTCCTTAATTATTTTTTAAACATGTTTAAGAAACTGAGAAAACAAGAGGAAATTATAATCTTGGGAAATAGTTTTTCAAAAAAAATAATTAATATTATCAAGAAATCCATAACACAAAAACTAAAAACTAAGGTAATACACATGAATTATAATCAAGATGAATGGTCACGAGTTACCTAAAAGAGTTGCTTCTAAAACACGATCTGCCATAAGAATCTCATCGGTTGAGTTTACCGCACCAGTATCTAGCAAACGTTTCCTAATCTGCAAAGCGTTGTGTAGGACAGAAGTGAATACCACAATTAAGGTTGTTGCCACAGTTTTTGCCACCAGCGGACCCTTCCCTTGCTTCAACTGGTTCATCCCCAAGATCACTAACTTCCTTAGAGGGTTCCTAAATAAAAGGATTAGGATCATAGTCATTTCGGTGAATACTACGGTAAACAAAAGATTGATCATGTTTACAGAAGGTTCTAGCAAGTTCTTTTTATGGAATGAAGGAGAATTTAGCTAAAGGATGTATAAGGAGATAAAAGGCGAAACTGACTTTATTAGTGTGCATTTTCGTTCGAACTTGTAAATTCTTTTCAAGACTTGTAGTTTAGCTGAAGAATAATTCTTTCCATGACCCTAGAAATCATATATAGAATAGAATATCTTTACTTCGGGGAATCAACTTGTACACGTTTAACACAAGAAAGGAATTTTTTTAGCACTTGTATAGTTTGCCAAGACTAATAATACATAAACCAAATTATACAAAACCAGGTGTTGCACTAACGGTGAGCAAATGTTATATAGGTCCTATTCTGTAACTTACTGTTAGAGAATAATATAAATTATATTCCGTGACGTCAATCCACACAACTTAAACTTTTAGGTTAAATGGTTTCTTAGCATGGTATTAGAGACTTGTTGATCCAATGATCACGAGTTGAAATCTCACCATCTTATTCTATTAAATAAAAATCAAGCACAATATAAAGTGAGTTTGTGTGCAAGTTTCAAGTCTAAAGGGCTTTTACTTGAGGATGTGTGTTAGAGAATAATATAAATTATATTTTAGGACCTCATTTAACAACTTAAACTTTTAGGTAAAATGGTTATTAACACTTGCAATACCGAATTGATGTTCCACAGATCTGTGACTTAGAATGCTGAACAAATATTGCTCTTACCCGATTCTTACACTTGGAATATTGATGTCAAGCTAAATAGGTCAAAAGAGTTGCTGGATGTCATTACTCATTCGCTCCATAAGGAATAGTTCTTGGAAAAAAAAATATTTTTCAGAAGAGAAAACTGAGATGGCATGCATAAAATTGATCAAAACCATTATTTTACGGGTAAAATTGAGTTTTCAATGATGAAATTGGTCAAATTTTGTTTATTATGGTCAAAATCATCTTTTGACGGTCAAAAATGAGTTTGTAGCAAGATTGTCAATTCCGTTTCGGTTGATGCTTCATTTTTTCAGTTGGAACAGAATGTTTCGGTTTCGACAAGCCTAGTTCAAATCAAAAAATAAAATTATATTTAGAATTGTGCAATTTAATCTAAAAAAAAACACAATTAAATGATTTTTCTGAATAAAATTATGAACATGTATAATATTACGAGAATGTCATCATCAATCTCGCAAGGTCATTACATTCTAGAATTGCTCTGAAATTTTAATATAATATATATAAATATGTCAAGAGACTCTTTGTAAAATTTCATCTCAATCTAAAAATTGAATTAAGAGATATGACTAATATTATAAAATTATTTATTATTTAAAAAAACACTATTTGGCCAAAACGAGTGGAACGAAACCGAAATGATTTGGCCAGTATTTGACCGAAAAATCTGTAATGGGTCGGAATTTAAACCGAGGTAAAAACAACACCGTTTTGTCTTGTTGTTTTAACTGGTACGAAACATTTCGACTATTTTGACTAAAACAAAACTGACAACCCTGAGTTTGTAGGGCCAAATTTAGCCAAAAATGTTATTTTATGGGTGAGACCGAATTTATCGAAGAAAAAAATGGTCAAAACTAGTTTATCAAGACTAATATCTTATTCTATGGTCAAAATTGACCAAAACCATAATTTTTACAACTAAAACTGATTTTTCCGCCACAAAGCTGGTATAAAATAATTTACTAGGATCAAGTTTACAAGTTTTTGTAGTTAAATAATTTTTTCCAGTCAAAATATATTCTTAATAGTCAAGAAAAAAAATGTACATATATACAATCTGAATATATTATAAAATTAAATTGAATATAGTATAAATTATAAAATTAACACAAAATAAATATAAAATTAATCAATATTTACTTTTTGATGTGAAAGTAGTAGCAATGATATGATCCTCCAACAAATATAAAGCATACCTAGCAATACAAGAATATAAATAATATATAATTGGAGCATAATACAAAGCTTGAACTTTAATGAAATCTGACTTAAATGTTTAGAAAGGTAAATACAAGAACTATGGATTTAGATATTATGGTTTTCTCTGCTAAAAAGTTGTCTAAAGAAATTTGCCTACCCTAGAATAAAGAGAGAAACACCTATTCAAAGTTTTGTGATTATTAGGGTAGTTACATGAGCTAATAATATTATTTCAGAAGTTACATGGCTCCTGAGTACGCTGTTAACGGATTCTTTTCTGTGAAATCGGACATCTTTAGTTTTGGGGTGTTAGAGCATCTCCAGTGGGGAGTGCTATATGAAGAGGTATAAATTAAATAATATATTTTTAGCTTTTTTTTACTACTGTGTACGCTCCAGTGGGGTGCCATTTGCAGAGGTAAAAATGGCACCCCCTCCATGAGCTGCTATTTGTAGCAGCTCATGAGGGACGAGCTAAACAGGTGGCCCCACCTTGGGGCCACCTTCTTTATATATTATAATATATATATAATGTAATATATATATATATATATAAATAATGTAATATATATATATATATTAAAAAATAATGTGATTATATCAAAAATATTTATTTTTATATACAAATACCTTAACAAGAGAGTAAAAATTTATATATAAAATTAATAATTATAGTGTTGGAGGGTTTTTTAAAACCAATTATTTAATTATATAACTTACTCCTATTAATCGTATAATCAATGTAATATATATATTAGAAAATAATATAATTATATCAAAAATATTTATTTTTATTTACAAATACCTTAACAAGAAATATATAAAATTAATAATTATATTGTTGGAGGGTTTTTTAAAAGCAATTATTTAATTATATAATTTATTCTTATTAATTGTATAATTAATTGCATGATTAAACTACATACAAAATAATTGCACTATATTTAAAATAATATAAAAATAAATGGCTCTCCAAAATGGCATTTACCACTGGAGCACACATCAACAAAAATGCCATTTTTACACTATTCAAAGTGCCATTTTGAAGATTTGGCACTCCAAAATGGCACTCCCCACTGGAGATGCCCTTAGTATTAGAAATAGTTAGCGGAAGGAAAAATAGAGGATTTTTCAGTCATGATTATCACCTCAACCTTGTCGGACATGTAAGTATATAAAATTTTTCTATATTGAACAACTAATCACACTCACATGCATTGTTATCCATTTCTGATAGCATGTTCAAGGATTAAAAAAGGTAAACATGAGGAGATACCGAGTGACTTGAGTTTTTTACATGTTTCAGGCATGAAAACTGTTAAAGAATCATCTCACCTAAAATCTTAAACTGTTAGTTGAGGTCTCAGAATATGATTTATATTATTCTCTAACACATCCCTCAAGTGAAAGTTTTTTGGGCTTGAAACTTGCACAAACTCATAGTATCTTGTGCTTGATTTTTATCAAATAGAATGGAGGTGGTGAGATTCGAACTCGTAACTGCTGGGTGAATAAAGTTCTGATACCATGTTAAGTAACTATTTCAACTAAAAATTTAAACTGTTAGGTGAGGTCTTAAAATATGATTTATATTATTCTCGAGGTCGTTGGAACTGATTGACAATACATTAGGTGACTCTCACGCGCTGTTAGAAAAAATATGATACATACATGTAGGTCTGCTATGCGTTCAGCAGCAACCTGATGACAGGCCAAACATGTCAACTATAGTTCTAATGTTGGGTGGTGAGAGTTCATTACCTCAGCCAAAGCAGCCCGGTTTTTTCCTAGAAAGGAATGTTCCTGATACAGTTTCTTACTCAAGCAATTATAAATCTACTTCAACAAATGAAATCACCATGACAGCTCTATATCCACGTTAGACGACCATCACCTTAAAGTTACTGGAAAAAATGAGTTATTTGTTTATCAATTGCTAAGCTAATGTTTTACAGGGTTAATCCGAACATGAAATTGTATTTAAACAGCTATTTGGATTCTTGTCAGAATTGGGTCCAGTGTAGACACTGGCAACTTTGTAGTGTATTATTATTGATTATGATATTTTCATGATCAAATATAATTAAAGTTGGTTGATATAATAATATAGATCAAGATATGAGTACCTTACTTTTTCTTTAAGGAGATTCATGTGCTGTATATAAATGACAAAAGCCTAACTACTTAGTACCACCCTACTACTTATTGTGTTTAGAAAGGTTATTTCCGATCTTAAATGAAGAAGGCGTTTGGTAACGCGTTCCAACCAGCGTTTCAAACACCAAGCAGGTTTGTAGTGTTTGGTAATGTACAAAACACAAATTAATTCACGTGGGACCTACAAAAAAATCACCGGTACCTTGGTTCACGAGAAGCAGGTTTTTTTATGTTTTTCCCGCGTTTCATCAAACAGGCATTAAGTCACTACAATGACTGATTCTTATCAGTTCAAAATAATTCATGCAATAAAAACAGCAGCTTCAATGCCCTTCTTGTATTAGTTCCTTGCTCTTCACCATGGCTTTAATCCCATAAAAATCTTCTAAAATAGAAATCACGCTCGCCAGATGCCAAACTATGGTGACTTACAGTAACCCCACAGAATGTAAGATAACGAGAGCAACAAGAAACAAAATTCTATGGCAGGAACATGGTTGATAAGCGCAACAAACAAGATGATCAAAACCACCAGGAAACAATGTTATAGACCACAACAGCAGCAAAAATCCATATAAATGTGACGAGAGCTTCTCTCTCTCTCCATGGCGATGCTTTCTCTCTCTACACAGTGGCATCTCTCTCTCTCCACAGCAGGCTTCCGATGCTCGTACCGGCCATCACAGACCACCATTTTTTATGCCACCACCATAGGAAGAACCACCTCGATCTCCTCTACCCATCAATATCGGTCGTTGAAGCTCTCGCTGTGGCCGGTAATTCACGTGAACAGAAGCGCTGCACTGTCCATGTGAAGAAGACGTGAACAGTGCAGCGCACCGTTTCACTTCTTCAGTTTTTAAGCTGGACTTGGGCTTTGGCCCAATTTGGTTGGGCCTGCTCTCAGCCCAGTCTGTTTATTTTAAATTATATTTAAAAAAATATATATAGATACAGATCAGTCCTGATGGAAAGGAAATATCTGTTCATGATGAAATTGCAAGTAGTTTGATGGGAGAATAAAAAAATATGTTTTTTTCATAAATTATTAATTACATTATATTATTATAAGTATTAAATCTACAATATTTAAAAAATTATATATACCCCTTAAAGTAATTTCACAAGTTAAAAGCTTCTTTGGTAACCAAACACGTGAAACTGTTTTTCATTAATCTCAAACTCAAAAGCAGTTTTAACCAAATACTTCAAAACTTAATTTGAACCGCATCTAAAGTGCTTTTTACGAAACTGTTTTTTTTAACCTCAACCATAAAAGCAAAAACAATACCAGACACACCCGAAATTAGTTAGGTAGTTTGGTTTTGAGACATGTTATAAGAAAACTCTAATTATGGCAAGGCCAAATCCCACTATTTCAATTTATCTCTTATTAAAATTTACAACAAGTTGTTAAGGCATATATGCACTGCTAAAGTTCATTTGAGATCTCATCTTATCGTATAAACTTTTTCTTATAAACTTCACATCTTTATATAAGATGATGGACCTAGGGATGCTATGTAAATGAGCCACTTCATTGAAGAAGAGGTGGACCATTTAATATGCATTCATGATTTTTTTGAAAATGACATCTTCAAAAACCTGTCAATAATAGTAATAAAAATAGAACCTATGACTCATTAGGTATAGGGAAAACCCAACACAAAATCTATATTAACATCTTTGGAACTAATAATGGAGTGTAGAGCCTAACATTTAATAAGACATCATTAGACCTGTGACAGACAATAAATCTCTTCACAAAGCTAGATATCAAACTTGATAGCTTAGGCCAATAGTAATATGCAAACACCAAGTTTGATGTCTTGTCTCGACCAATATGTCTCTTATATGCAATTCAAGATGATATGTAGTTGTAAAGAGTAATTTGGGATACAAGGCTCTAAACCACGAAACAAATAATAATTTAAAAGTACTAAGTTATCTCATTTGTAATCTATTCATTAACTCAACATAATTTTTTTTTTGAATGATGAATTGCCAAATATAACTTAAAGGTGTGCATATGTAGGAATGTAATGAGATAATTGAAGTTTCAGATGAACTTTCTATAGAAGGATGTGAATCCACAAAAGCTTCAAACTTTATAAACACTTTTTAAAGTCAATCACTCTATAATTATAGAAATCATTGATGGATCACCTTGAACCCCTTAAACAAACATAATAAAGCTATAAAAAGTTTTAGTACAAGTAGTAGTGAAGAATTTATACGTATTGTAGTTTACATACAACTACTATTTTTTAAAAGTGTTAAAATTAAAGTGCATATGCTTTAAATAAGACTCTAGAGTAGGGCTATAAATCATAATGTAACTGAAGTAAACCACTCTATAATTATAGAGATCAGTGATGGATTAGCTTGTACAGAAAAAAATGAGATGATTTGAGAGAGAGTTTTGTGATGAATAAGTTGAGGTCTTTTTTTTTTTTTTTTTTTTTTTTTTATTTCAGTATGAACATCTAGGTTGTACAAGTAAGATATTTATACTAAAGATGAAAAAAAAGAACTTATGACATATTGATTTGATATCCAAAATTAACCTAAAATGTATTTGCAATCTAGTTTAGTTAGCCTTAAAATGTTGCTTACTTGTTATAGTATTATTAAAAGTTGCATAGACAAACTAAATGGAAAGAAAATCATGGGATAATTCATATCAAATAAATGAGTTGTCACAAAGCATCTAATAATATATTGAATGGGAAGTCAAGGTAAATTAAACCTAGATTAAATGAGAATTTAATAAAAAAATAATAAGTATTGACTTGGACTAATATGGAAAATGTATATACATTTTGTTTTATTCAATAATTTGATGGAATGACTATTGACTTCTAAAGATAATTTAATTTATATTATATTACCATGTAATTGAAAACTGTAATTGTCCAAAAAAGACGAAAATATGATAGGTAGATTATTATGAGTTTCTCAAATATGATCTAATTTATATCAAATGATGCATTTTTTGTTTTTAGATTTTCGAAGTGATTTAGTTATATTTCTTAGATATAATAAAATTCACAAATTAACTTAAGCTTCACAAACTATATTTAAAAAAAAAAAATAATCCTTCCCCATGCACTCACCATGTATAGCCAAAAACTTAAGGTTAAGTTGTGAATTTTGTCAACCTTCAAATTTTGAAAGATTTAAGGCATAAATCGTTTATTTCTTCTACTAATTTGTTGCACACCTTAAGAACTAAGTTGTTAACCTTGAAAATACTTAAGATTTGAGGCATTATTTATTTAATCTTTATTTTATTTAGTTTCTAATTTAAAGGAATTTCATAATTACTTGACAAATATTTTTTATGCTTAAAGTTATAAAAAAAACAAACAAATAAGGATGTGTTTTTTTCAGAAATAATTTGATGGAAGTCCTATTAATATTTCAACAATTAGATTCATATCTTAACACAATCAAGATGAAAAAGAAAGGACTTATGACATGTTGATTTGATATCCTAAATTAACCTAATAGGTATTTGCAATCTAATTTGTATCAGACTATAGTTTAGTTAGCCTTAAAATGTTGTTTACTTGTTGTTATAGTATTATTAAAAAGATGCATGGACAAACTAAATAGAAATAGAATCATGGGATAATTCATATCAAATAAATGAGTTGTCAAAAAGCATCTATTAATATATATATATATATATATATATATATATATATATATATATATATATATATATATATATATATATATTCTTTCCCCATGCACTCACCAAGTATAGCCGAAAACTTAAGGTTAAGTTGTGAATTTCATCAACCTTTAAATTTTGAAAGATTCAAGGCATCAATCGTTTATTTCTTCTACTAATTTGTTGCTCACCTTAAGAACTAAGTTGATAACCTTGAAAATACTTAAATTTGAGGCATTATTTATTTAATCTTTATTTTATTATTTTTATTATTTAGTTTCTAATTTAAGGGATTTTCATAATTACTTAACAAGTATTTTTATCCTTGAAGTTATAGAAAACAAAATAATAATAATGTTTTTTTAATGATAATTTGATGAAAGTTCTTTGATGTTTCCACAATTAGATTCATATCTTAACACAATCAAGATGGAAAAAAAAGGACTTATAACATCTTGATTTGATTTCCTAAATTAATCTAAAATGTATTTTCAATCTAATTTGTATCATACTATAGTTTAGTTAGCCTAAAAATATGGCTTACTTGTTATATTATAGTATTATTAAAAGGATGCATAGATAAACTAAATGGAAACAAAATCATGGGATACTTCATATCAAATAAATGGATTTCAGTCCAATAAGCACAAAAATCATCAACACATTGCTATTACTTTCTAAGTATCTGATAAGCAGATCACTCAACCAAAGACTAGAAAGCAAGAAAGGAAGGATGAAGAATTGAGATGCACAAATAGCAAAGACCTAAAGCCATACACCTCAAAGAAAAATGCAACATAATAATGTTTTTTTTTTAATGATAATTTGATGAAAGTTCTTTTGATGTTTCCACAATTAGATTCATATCTTAACACAATCAAGATGGAAAAAAAAGGACTTATAACATCTTGATTTGATATCCTAAATTAATCTAAAATGTATTTTCAATCTAATTTGTATCATACTATAGTTTATTTAGCCTAAAAATATGGCTTACTTGTTATAGTATCATTAAAAACATGCATAGATAAACTAAATGGAAACAAAATCATGGGAAATTCATATCAAATAAATGGATTGTCAAAAAGCATAATTGATTTCAGTCCAATAAGCACAAAAATCATCAGCACATTGCTATTACTTTCTAAGTATCTGATAAGCAGATCACTCAACCAAAGATTAGAGAGCAAGAAAGGAAGGATGAAGAATTGAGATGCACAAATAGCAAAGACCTAAAGCCATACACCTCAAAGAAAAATGCAACATAATAAGCACAAAAATCATCAACACAATCAACTTATACTTTCTAAGTAACTGATAAACAAATCACTCAACCAAAGATTAGAGAGCAAGAAAGGAAGTATAAAGAATTGAGATACACAAATAGAAAAGATGTAAAAACCATACACCTAAAGGAAAAATGCAACCTAATAAGCACAAAAATTATCAACACAATTTGCTTATACTTTCTAAGTAACTAATAATCAGATCACTCATCTAAACAAAGACAAACAACACTAAGATCATAGAACATTGCTTTAGTAAAGCTGCAAAAAAGGAAGCATGAAGATTTCAGACACACAATTAGCAATACATCTCAAGGAAAAAAACAACATCCGAGGCTGAAAACTCATAATCCATGTAGTTGAGCTATATTTTAAACATGCGAGGCTGTGCTTGTTGTGATGAGTCCGAGTTCGCCTTCTATACCTTCATCTGCTCAGCTTTCATTTCCTATAAATAGAAAAGATCTTCATCTTTCAAACCAGCGATCAGTCTTCAATAACTCAATATGCTTGAAAAATATAGTCCAAACTACAGACCAGTTTCAAATATTTGGCTTGGTTGAAAAATGAAGGCCCCGACCCGGCCAATTAATTATGCAATCCCGTTTTGTTACACTCTCTATAGCAAATAGTAATAGCAGTATTCAAGTTCACAATTAGTTTCCATAACTCCATCGCAGACGGTGAGTGCATGGGAAATTTATTTTGTCTAAAAACGATGGAGTTATAGAAACTAAAAGCTAAACAAAGATCCCGCTACTACTTTTTTACAAAGAATACAAAATTACATTCAAAATTTGAATACATGGAAATCAAGTCAACCAAGACCAACTATTTGAAACCAAATATAGGGTTATGAGCTGGACATTCACATAAAAAAGTAACTCATTTATTGCAATTGATGATAAGCTTCAAGCGAACAAGCTTAAACATATACCCTGATAAAAGTTGAACAAAATCATATGTTCAAACTGGGAAGAAAAATAAAATGAGTACATGGCTGCAACTTCATGATATTTCACACACAACATTCATAACATCCCAACGAGGGACAACATTTCATAAATGCAACCTAAAAACTTGGCCAAGTTCTCTATTGAAACATAAACTAAAATATTTCCTTAAGAACTATGGTTATAGCCCCCATAAAAAAAATACAGAAAGAGAAATAATTAGGGAAGTGAAAATGTCATAACCTAATGTTTGCAAGAATATTGAAGCTAACAACAGCCTACAACATTGAGTACATAAGAGCTATGAAAATGCTAACTTTTTGTACATTTCATATCACCAAAGAAGATAGGGCCTAGATTTCTATTTGGGATGGAAAGGAACAACTAAAATATAAGCATCAACTATGTACTTCAAACATTTTGAAATAATTCATATTGAAGTTAGCATTTCAAAATAACTGTCATTTTAACTTTGAAAAGACTTGATAGAACAAGAGAGCATACCTTGGTCATTAGCTTCTTTATAGGTATAAGTTTTGTCACCCATATTCAGAGCCTAAGACAACATTTGCACTCCGTGTAATAACATAATCCACCTATGTGTCTCCAATGCCTTGGTCCAATTAGAATCTTCACAAAAATTTCATCTGCAGTATTAATGTGATTAGGTGAAGAAACTACAATGATAAATTCCATGATGAGAGCAAATGTATGGAATTACACCAAGAAACAATTACCTTCTTCCTATAAACCTTTTCCGAAGTTCTGGATTTTGTCTCATTGCCAAAGACTTATCAATATACCTGTAGACAAAAGGTGAAAAAGTTTTGAACAACTAACTGACACTATGAATGAAGACCGAGAGATTCTTATGGGAAACGTTTTCTTGTACACACCCATGAAGAGAGCTTGCAGATTATTAGAGTGGAAAGGTTCATGATAAAAGTTACATTTGCATGACTCAGACCGTTGAATTTGAATTTCTACAGGCATAACTACACACTCCATGAGATAGAGCAATCTCAAAGCTAATCTTAAATATAGTTGAGTTCAATAAGAAAATATAATGGTTAAACTTCCATGTCAGCTAAAAAAACTTCTAGAAAGGCTATTGAGAAAGCAACAGAGCATTGACTACGGTTGTAAAACAAGGTACGTCTAAATTCGTAGCAAAGATCAACAAATTCTCCAATGATATACAACCATCAACGCTGGAAAAAAAATCAAGTATCATAAGCGTAACTAGACAATGATAGAGGGAAATGATGAGGGAACATCATGGATCTCACAGAGGAGCAATTGGTCTGCCTAAAATGTGTTGATGGTCCTTCCACTGCTATGATAATCACAAAGTTCTTCTTTGCGAAAGGTAGAATTCCTAAGGCATTCAAAGCTTCCTAGAGTTTAGGAGCAGTACTGTATAGTAATGCAAGCAGAGAACCTTCATGTTTATAAAATTAATGATCTAATTACATGCTGCAATATTCTAGCAATCAGAAAGAAGGGAAATGATCGAAAAGTTAAGGTTCGAAGAGAAAACAAGTCACTAAATTGAAAGAAAAGTCAAAGAGTAGTTAGTTTGAAAATGGAGATCAATAGCTTTGATAATTCTCATCTGGCATTACTGGTGCAATAGGTTTTAATAAGGTTAAGAAGAACACAAGATGAATAATAACTTGGTACATGTGCTTCAGTAACAAGCATATACCGATTTCTCTTCTTACCATGCGTCTTCTTACCCAAATTTAACTAGAGGTTAGGACTCGACAAATTGCCATTAGTAGGATTAGTTACTAAATATCAAGAATGAGATTTACTTGTTGCAAGAAGAGAAAAAAAACATTTGTAACCTCTTACTGTAAAAACTTTACTTATGTTAGGAAACAAAGAAAACCTATCAATTTCTATTTCATCAACCATTTACATCTCAGATGACATCCACAACCAAAAGAAATCCCGCCGTAACAGGGGAAACCAGGGTTTCATTTATATCATTTTAATTAGTTAGTTTTCATTTTAATTTTTCATTAATCTTGTAAGCGCATTTACCTTGTTGATGAATGTGATAGGAGGTCGCCTTGCAGCTTTTGAAGAAGATGCAACTGATAATGGTGTCAAGAACGACAAGAATTGAATACACGTAGATGATAAGCATCCCCTCTGAAATTATCAATTAAGAGCCTGGTGTTTCACCTCTGTGACGATAAGCTCTCACAATCCGGTGTTGGGACAGTGCTTCAACTCCTTCCAGGGCTATATTGGCAGTAAGAATTAAATAAAAGAAAACAAGAACCTCGAAATCTAAAAGATCCAAAAAACTTCAACTCTAAAAATTCTCCGGTCCTTGATAAACTCAAGAAAACAAATCATAAAGTCACAAAATATAAAGCACTCCCCCTTTGAGAACATATGTTATAATTATAGCGAGATAGGGGAGATGGGCGCTTACAGAGAAGTTGAATAACATGAACACTCTCCATTTGAGCGAATTTGATGATTACATGAAAAATCAAACTTCACACAGAATTTGAACGGCTAAAACAAATATGTTGTTTCTTGAGAGAGAGAGAGAGAGAGAGAGAGAGAGAGAATTTTTCTTTTGAAGAAATTGAAAAAAAGATGATGTATAGAGAGAGACAGAGAGAAGATTTATATAGTGGAAGAGATACAGAGAGAATTCAAAAAACTCGACCGTTGCATGAACTGAACGAACGACACTGCGTTCGGTTTTACTCTTCCTTTAAACTGGTTGAGATTTGCTAAACCACGACGTCTTATTTGGATTTATACTGAACTTATCTAGGAAAATAATTAAACTCTTTTATTTTTTTCTTCCAACCACGTGTTGTAAATTTTTTTTTTAATTTTTAATTATTTTTATAGTATTTTTTATATCGTTTAGATTTGTTTGTCAAAAATAATTTTAAAATATATAAAAAATATTATTTTCATGTATTTTCAAGAAAAAATACATTTTAAAAAATAATTATTTTCACATTCTCAAACAAACTCTTAATTAAAAACTATTGTTTGTGTTTAAAAAGTGGTTAAAAAAAACAGTAATCAATCTATTAAGAAATAAGCTAAATCATATCATCCTTTTACTGTAGCAAAATTATTATAGCAATTGACACAAATTATTGTGGATTATGGTGGTAAAATTATTATTTTACCTCTTCGTGCATAGTAATATTAGCCTTGGACTTAGGGGTATTTTCAATTTTTTATAATTCTTTGCATAGTAAAATAACCTTAATATCCTCAAATAAGAAAAAAATCAAGAATTTCAACTAGAGGTTTCACCGTAATTTCACAATTTTATTGCAAAGTAAAATAACACTTTTACAAAACACAAGAGTTGCCTGCGAGGGTGTTTCAGGCATTTTACATTTTTTTGAAAATGTATAAATACAGATATACCCTCGTATAAGACAGAATCCAATAGTTGGTTGTACGGGTTTTTTGGTAATTTACTATTTTTATATTATTATTTTTTCTGAATATTATGGGAGAGTCTAATAGACGTGTCGACAATATTCGACCTCACTCCCTCTTCAAGAGGCGCGTGCAACATCGTCTAATAGTGAAAATATCCATCTGGCGTTTTCACCGATGCACCGCCCTGTCCTCTTTCTCAGGGTGTGGCGCGTGGTGTTACACAGTGGTCATTGATCTTTTTTCCCATTTTCTCTCTCCTGCATGCTAAATTACACAACATGCCTCTTTGTTTTATACTATTTTCATTTTAGTTCCTGATCTTTTGATTGTTTTGTATGATCCTTATTTCTTGTTATATAAGTTTTGATTTATTTCAATTTCATCTTTTAATTGAAAATGATTATATATTTCTATTTCATTTTGGTCCTTATTCTTTTTAATTTTGGAATTGGTTTGAAATCCTTAATATTTTTGGTATAGAAGTTTGATTTTTTTTCAATTTTGTCCTTCGATTGAAATTAATTATATATTTTGGTTTCATTTCGGTTCTTATTTTTTTTAATTTTGGGATTGATTTTAAATCCCTTAATATTTTTGGTATAGAAGTTAGATTTTTTTCAATTTGGTCCTTTGATTGAATTTCATTTTTTTTTTAATTTCGGTCCTTATACTTTGAATTTTTTATTTTATTTTAATTCCTATATTTTTTATATATATTTTTGCAATAGTCTCTATTTTTGTCTATGTTTATATGTATATGCTCTTTATTATGTTTTTAATTTTTATTATTTTCTATTTAGTTGAGGTTTTATGTTTTTTTTTTTAATTTAATTTAATTTCTTTTGTGATAATTTGAAAATTGATCTTTCTTATTTGTTCTTTGTTTTTTTTTTTTTTAATATTTATTCTTCAAATGAAATGATTTTTTTAAGCTAATAATATTTATTTTTGTTTCTCCAATTATTTTGTTTTTTGTTTTTTTATGTTATTTTTGTTAAAAATTAACTTTTACGGTTTTTTTATATATGACATTTCAGATCTAATATCACGTAAACAAAAATTATACGAAGTCACACGTAGACAAAACAGGTGAAAAAATTAGACCAAATTATCTACAGTGAAAAAATATACGAGTGGCTTGTCTTGCACTTGGCCACAACCATAACCAAATTTTTTAACATGTAAAAAAAAATGTTAATGGTCCTAGATTTTTTTTTATGATGTTATACATTTGAGAGAAATAATCAACCTACAAACCTTTTGATTATTTAGTTTTTTTTTTATATATTTAATTTATTGTGGATAAGGAGTTTAAAATAATAATAACGATTATTTTATAGGTAGTTTTTCTTAAGAATATATTAGCCTAATTATATATTTTGATATTTATTTAATATTAACACCTTAAAATATATATAAAAAAATTAACTAAGTATTTTTTTATCTCAATTTAATTTAATCTTAGTGTTCTGAAATACTTTTAATATAATAATTAGAAGAATTGTTTTTTAATTCTTCATATAATTTGAACAATAAATTTCTTTTTATAACAATAATGATGGTGGGAGAAATAGTATTATCAATAATAATTATAATTAAAATATTAATTATTTACAATAATGGTTATAATGACAGCTATAATAAATATGACAATTTAACAATCATGATAATAACAAATAAAATAATAATCGAAATAATTTATTAGTCGATGTTGTGCTTTTTGATAATATATACGTTGATTATAGTTTTTGGTACGATAAAACATAATTAATTGTTGAATCTAAATTCTTTATATGAGCCAAATACATTTCTGAATGGATAGCTCCTCATTTGTTTGATGTCATGAGTTGAGCCTTGATATATAAATATGTTTGTTTTATTATAATATAAACCTACGGTATGTCAGTCAGAATACCTATGCTAATAGGGTAGTGTTATTCTTTGTGCACATCGTATCTGATATCCTAGTTGGTCAGGGAAGTCACCAACTTGTGTGGATTGATCATCCCATAGTACAGAGCCTCATGCTCATTGCATTTTGATTTCTTGAAGAGTTTTACCTTATAATATTTTTGTTATGACCTATTTGAGAAACCTTCTTGTAAGAACTTAAAACCATATTCGTAAATATATTATTTATTGCTGTATTATCTTGTATATGTATATTGAGCATTATCTATTCATTGAGTTGTTGAACTCACCCTCTCATTATCTATCATTTTTAGGCTTGTAGCTTGTTAGTATATCATTTTTGTTGTACTCTCAGAATCTATTATTTTGGTTGTAATTGATACTTTTTCCTTGTGTCTAGTTAGTACTCAGTAATTATAGCAGTTTGTATTTAACTCGTGTATTAAGATAATCAAATTATATTATGAAGTTAATTTTGTTATTGATGTTGCGTCGGACTTTTATTAACTTATTTAAAGGGTAAGTTTGTATGTAAGTTTGGATTCGCATAGGTATGAAACCTTGGAGGGCAACCACGCCTATGTGCTAGTCATGGATCCGATAAAAGGGTCATGACATTCATTAATAAACTTACCTTCATATCTCAACATATGAAACCTCTAGTATAAGGTTTATAAATAGCTAAAAGGAAGGAAGTTATCCCTTATCATCTTCTCCATCTTATTCTAATTAATTATTTTTATTTTCCTTATCTCTCTCGTGTCTTTTTCAACTTTTCTATTAGGTAGATGCAATGATTTAACTTGCATTTACTCAATAACCTTATTAAATTAAAAACATTCTTTCAATTTCTTTCAACCAATCTACAAAATCTTTTATCTATAACGCTTCAGCAAATTCATGAATTTTGATGCAAAACCTAAAACTCTAAAATTTGACTTCTTTTTTCTAATGAGGTTATCTTATGTGATTGTGCTTTCGGTGTTTAGTACTAGCCAATGACCCATGGTTACTCTTTTAGGTTTGTTCTCATTGCCCTTTCTCTTCTAGTTTATGAGTTAATTTGTGATTTTTCTCTACATGTCCTTTATGATAAGCTTCTATATGTTTCTTTTTCTAATAGGACCCTTATCCTTCCCTTGGACATGCCTTACTCCATGATATTTTCTTACTATGGTATGGTTGTTACCTACACATAACAAGCAAACAATTATCCATAAAATTACTACACACATCAAGCAATATAAAATTTGTGATAGTTAGGCTCTCACACTAACTTATGCAAGTAGAAACTATGTAGAACAACAATATCATAGAAATACAGCAATTTAATGGGAAAACGATTGTAGATAAGAACCTAAATTTACAAGTTTATTATCTCACTTCAAATACATGATGGCTGCCTCTTTAAGAAGTCTACAAGACCTTTAAATAGGAGAGAAAAACTAACCCCCACTAGCAAACAAACTAAAGTCCAAAAACATTAAGGAAAAATAAAAACAAATCGTCTTAAAAACAAGAAATCTAAAAAAAAACTAATGAAAATAACAAAATTGACTCAAACAAGGTGAGAACATTTCTTTCTCAATTTCATCAAACAAGATAACAAGTATCTTAGAGACATTTCTTTCTCAATTTGTCAAAAAGCTTAATTCAATATATTTTCATTTACAGTTTCTTGTTTTCATTTTAAAAATCATTGAAAACAATATTTTTTTCTAGATTAAAAAAAAAACTATTTCTCATTTTTTTTTATAAAATAAACCAACATATATTCAAAACAATATTTTAGTTGTTGGTTTTGCTTAATTTTAATGAAAAATCTCAAGCCAAAAAACGTTTCCAAGAATTTGAAAAATAAAAAAGAGAATAGCAAACTTCAAATGATTATCAAGTTCACCCCTTTAATTTTCTTGAGATTAATTAGTTTCGTATGCATCATCTTTCCCAAGTAATTAATACTGTCTGCTGATATTATCCTTATTAGGTTCATGGATTGGACCCGTAGTATAATTATTGATAATTTAGCATATATTTTCTCAGTACGTCATTCTTTATATTTCAACAAGGAAACTGCTTAAAAATTAGAAGAAGAAGAAGAAGAATTCCAACACCATGAACTCCTATAGGTTACGAAACTGACCCATTAGAATCAATTAGATACGAGAAATGAAGACAAAATCCAAAATTAAGATAGAAAATTTAAAATTAAATGGAAAAAATAATAAAACTGACAAAAACAATAATTTATAGATCTAATTTAATGGTCTTTTTAATAGCAGTTGGTTTAGCCTATCTGTTTAATAAATATACATACAAAACTTGCTATTCAGTCAAAATATATTTAGACCCTAGTTGTGTTTTAAAAATATTTTAAATATTTTTATTTTAAATTAATTTTTTTAATATTATTAGATTATTTTTATATATTAATGTTAAAAATAATTTTTTTAAAATAAAAAATTATCATATTAATATATTTTTAAATAAAAAATATTTTTAAAAACAATTATTACTACCATCTCAAACAGACATTTAATAGATATGTGATGGATCAAGAGTCAAGACCTTCCCTGATGCACGATCATCATTTTGGCCGCACTCTCTGACTAACACGCAGTAGAACACTAGTAAAGACGACTTTACTAAAGTTAACTTCATCGTGTGATGCCTCAAGGTTAGAAAATTAGTTAACTTTTATTTTTAAAAGTATTTTTTAAAATTGTTTTTCATTTAAAATAAAATAAATTAAAACTTAATGTGCCAACATGCAATTTTCCTTTAGCAAAGGTAAAGCACATATATGGTAGGCATTGTCCGGTTCTTACTGCCATTACATAACGAGAAGTAGTAATTAACTTCGGTTTCTGATAGCAACATCTAACCTAATCATCTTATATTAAAAAAAAAAATTCTCTCATAGGTTAAAGAGGACGACTTGTGTTTCTGGTTTTTTTCATTCTTTTATATGAATTAAAAATTTCTTTAAGGTATCGGGTCAAAAACGAAACCTGTTTCATTTTCAACATTGTATTATCATATTGTACATGGAAGCTTCTATGATTCATTGACATTACAAAGGAAGAGTAATATATTTCTAACATATGATATGTCAATTTATGGGGGCAGAAAAGTGTATTTGTTATTCGGTCACAGCAGTTTTCAACCCCACGATTTTAGTGTCTATAATTAGGACAGATTCAGCTTTCCTGGGGAAGGGAACGAGTATTCTATTGCAAGTTTGTGTAAAATACACAAGGATTTTGGAAAGTTAAAGTACGATTGATCTAGAATAGTGGCTATCACGTGTAGTATAAAAAACGTTAGCACAGAATGAAACCTACAGGGAAAATCAATGGATAGATTTAGAGTTATCCTTTTGTGCGCCTTCCTCTTGATTTCAGATGTAAAAATCTCTGCCATATCCGACACTCTTGCGCCTGGCCAGTCCATAAAAGATGGTGAATCTGTTCTTTCAGCCGATGGAAGTTTTGGGATGGGATTTTTTAGCCCAGGAAGTTCAAGTAACAGATACCTGGGGATATGGTACAATAAAACATCCCCTGGAACTGTTGTCTGGGTGGCCAACAGAAAACAACCACTGATGGATCGGCTCGGAGTACTAAATGTAACTGGTCAAGGAATTCTCGTTCTGTTCAACAGCACTAATTATGCTGTTTGGTCATCGAATGTCTCAAGAATTGCCCAGAACCCTGTTGTAAAGCTCTTGGATTCTGGAAATCTGGCCGTGAAAGATGGAAATGACAGCAACCCGGATAACTTTTTGTGGCAAAGCTTTGATTATCCGAGTGAAACCTTACTTCCAGGCATGAAGTGGGGAAAAAATTTGGTGACTGGCCTTGATAGGTATATATCATCTTGGAAGAGTTTAGACGATCCTGCTCCAGGTGATTTTGCATTTCGGTTGGATCCTCGCGGATATAACCAAATGCTTCTTATGGGGGGCCCTAGAATTTTATTTAGAACAGGCACATGGAACGGTTTCCGTTGGGGAGGAGTCCCTGAAACGACATCGAATACTGTGTACAGAGAACAATTTGTTTCAACTGCCAGCGAGTCCTATTACAGGTTTGATCTTCTAAACAGTTCAGTTCCATCAAGGTTGATGATGAGTCCTTCAGGCATACCGCAACGTCTCACATGGATAACTCAGACTAATCTCTGGGGATCTTACTCTGTAGTGCAGATTGATCAGTGTGATACTTATACCTTGTGTGGTGCCAACGGTATTTGCAGCAACAGTAATGAAACCGTCTGTTCCTGCCTGGAAAGTTTCGTACCAAGAAATCCTGAAAGCTGGAATAAAAAGGATTGGAATGGTGGTTGTGTTAGACGAACTCAGCTTGGTTGTAAAAATGGAGATGGATTTCTGCAGCTCACTGGTGTCAAATTGCCAGACATGTCTGATTCGTGGGTGAATACTAGCATGAGCCTCACTGAATGTAGAGATATGTGCTTTTCAAACTGCTCGTGTGTGGCCTATGCAAATTCAGATATTAGAATAGGAGAAAGTGACTGCTACCTCTGGTTTGATGAGCTCAAGGACACTAAAAAGCTTCCGCTTGGTGGGCAGGATCTTTACATTAGAATGGCTGCTTCAGAACTAAGTATGTCTCCTTACTTCACCATGCTTTAAGTCTTTCTTCTGCTTCATTTTCTTACGAGGAACTACTTTTGATGTGAATATCTAAAACTAAATTTTGAATGATGTAAGAACAGTATAAATTTTTCAAGTTTGGAGTCATCCAATGAACATATTTGTCAGCCTGTCTACTTAATAGTCTTCTACTCTTCCAATGTTTCAGCTAGTTACGAGAAGCACAGTTCGAGTAAGAGTAAGCGACGGGGGATCATTATTGGCATATTGATTTCTGCTGTGGTCTTGCTTGTTCTAGGATTGATCTTCTACATGAGGAGAAGGAAGACTAGAAGAAGACAAGGTAAAAAAAGGTTGTTGATTTTGTATCACAAGTTAAACAGGATTAGCCTGCAAATGAAGGATTAAATGAGATTAAATGCTGATTTCGTTACAAAGTCAGTTGTTGCTTTACTGTGGACATCGCACCTGATTAAATATTTTACTAATCTTGTTTCTAATAAATAATTGTTAACGACTGATTTAGCCCGCGCGTCAAGCATCCGCGTTGATTATTTCAAGGATGAAAGCAGCAGGAAGGATGATATGGAGTTACCCGCATTCGATTTTACCACCATAGAGAATGCCACAAATTACTTTTCATACAATAACAAGCTGGGAGAAGGTGGTTTTGGAACTGTATACAAGGTAAAATTGCATTATACTACCACATATAATTTGATTCTGTCAGAAAATAATATAAATTATATTCTAGAGTCTCACTTAACAACTTGAGCTTTTAGATGAGGTAGTTCCTTGACACGGTATCACAACCTTGTTGACCCTATGATCATAAGTTTGAATCTCACCACCCCCTTCTATTTAATAAAAATCAGACACGAAGTAATATGAGTATGTGCAAGTTTCAAGCTCAAAGAGCTTACACTTGAAGATGTGTGTTAGAAAATAATATAAATTATACTATAGGGTCTCACCTAACAGCTTAAGTTTTTAGATGAGATGATTCTCAGACAAATTCAAGGAAGGGTTTGTTGACTTTTGTTGAACATTCAGGGAACATTGACCGATGCACAAGAAATAGCAGTGAAAAGGCTTTCAAAGAATTCTGGACAAGGACTAAATGAGTTCAAAAACGAAGTTATATTGATTGCCAAACTCCAGCACCGCAATCTTGTCAAGCTTCTTGGTTGTTGCATTGAAGGAGATGAAAGAATGTTGATCTACGAGTACATGCCCAATAAAAGCTTGGACAACTTTATATTCGGTTCGTTCTGCTATAAACATGGATATTTCGTTCTTTATCCTTGCATGACAGTCTCTACAAGTCATGATTGGACTAATTTTGCTGAGGAATTTTTCAGATAAAAAAAGCAGAGAGCTACTTGATTGGCAAACACACAGGAACATAATTGGCGGCATTGCTAGAGGGCTTCTTTATCTTCACCAAGACTCTAGATTGAGGATTATCCATAGGGATCTCAAAGCCAGCAATGTTCTTCTAGACAATTCTATGAACCCAAAAATATCAGATTTTGGCATGGCCAGAATATTTGGGGGAGATCAAATAGAGGCCAATACTAACAGGATCGTGGGAACCTAGTATGTATACCAGCACTTTGTTACCCCATTCATCCTGTTTCCCTCTTCTTTTTCAGCAGCCAAGAAAGAAAATGAAATGAAGTTTAATTTTACTTTTCAATGTTGTTTTCAGTGGCTATATCGCTCCCGAGTATGCAATCGATGGGCTCTTCTCAATCAAATCTGATGTCTTTAGCTTCGGTGTTTTAGTACTCGAGATAGTGAGTGGGAAGAAAAACAGAGGATTTTACCACCCTGATCACAACCACAACCTTCTTGGGCATGTAAGTATAAATAGTTATTCTTCTAAGACCTCTCGAAATGATAAGAAATGTTTCTGCCGTTTAGTAGGAGAACGAATTTGAAGAACTTATTCTTCTAATATGTTGCAGGCATGGAAACTGTGGAATGAAGGGAGGCCATTGGAGCTGATGAATATAACGATCGATGACTCTTCTGCTTTTTCTGAAATCCTGAGGTACATTCAGGTTGGCCTTTTATGCGTGCAACAACGACCGGATGACAGGCCAAACATGTCAACTGTGGTAGTAATGTTGAGCAGTGAGATCTCACTGCCTCAGCCGAAACAGCCTGGGTTTTACACTGAAAGAAATTTTCCTGAACCGGAGACTTCATCAAGCAGCATTCGATCAGCTTCTAAGAATGACATCAGCTTCACAGTGTTTGAACCGCGCTAGACGTTGCTTGACAAAAAAAAGGTTGTCCTGCAGAACACATCCTTGACTGTAGTAATCTTCGACAAAACACTATGTGCATATAACTTCTCTTTTGCATCAGCTCAACAAAGGATCGTTATATCATCTTCCCGAAAGAAATTCTCCTTTTAATTGCTGTGATCGAAGAACTTGTTCTATTTGACGCTATGAACAGGCTTTGTTTCTTCTCCAGCAGATTCTTTTCCGTGTTTTACTTTTTTTTTTTATATAGATCTTTTATACAGTATATTTCTCTTGCAGCATATGTAAATAATACATTATTGGTTGAGTTTGAGTTTTGGAAATAATCTGAGTATAAATCCCCATTTCAAGCATATGAATGTCTAAAGAAATCAGATATTTCTTGACATAATGAGAAGATTTCTTGCTTTCTGTCGAACAATCCCTGCTAAGCTACTACCTAACCCAAATTCCGTGCTGCCTACAGAATCAAATTTAACAGACATCGATCCTGCTAGATATTTTATGGTGAAGAAATTCCAAAACTCACTTTTTTCATGATAGCGAAACATCTGTTGAGGAAAAACAATGACAAATAGTGCAGCTGGTTGACTATTGATTTGAACAATGCAAAACCCTCAAGTTTCTTAACGTTTTTGTTAATACTATAGAAAAAACGATCGGACAGAAACAAAACTTTTATCTAAAAGTCTTTTACTTCTCTTTTTCCCCAGATCGCACGACAGCCATTTATAGCAGCCGGACTGGAAATGAGGGTCACGTTCACGTTTTGTCCATGTTTCTTGCAAAGATGGGAATTGTATGGATGGAAATAGTAAATGAGGAAATTGGATTCCCTAATCTTAACGTAATTATAAAATATGACCCGTTTAAATTGGACTCCCTAATAGCAACATCAGCCACTAAGCAATGCGATCATGTTTCATTCTTGAAAATGAGAGTTTTCTCTCTTTTTAATTGAGATATTTAGGGAGTTTGCGTGTATATCTCGATTAAATCATTATATTTTTATTTTCTTTTAATTAGACAATAAAAAAATAGATAACAACAAAAAAATAATCATCATAACTTAGAAAAAAAGTATTTTTTTAAAGAAGAAAAACAATATATCTTAATTCCCTGCCCATTAAATATAGAAATATGAAATGAGATAAAAAGAAAAACCTAAAATAATTAGTCATCATTAACTTGAGTTAGCATGATAAACATATAACTCTAATAATTAAGGTTGAGTCAACTCTCGTTATTCCACCAAACTTATAGCCCATATTATAAGATCATACTAACTTGATAGAAAAAAATAAAAAAGATCATTTTCTTAAAAATAAAACATGTCAGCCCATATTAAATTTTTAAACTCGTAAACTGGGTCATTATTAATTTATTTAGATTTTTTTTATTCAATATTTTTATAAACAATAATAATCAAAATATCTTCAATGTTAAAAAATCAATTATTTTGGGTAGAGGTAGTGTTTTGTTTTTGATAGTTTTTTTTTTTTGACACTGAACCTTATATTTTTTTTCCTATTAAAATCTTCAACATCTATCTTCATTTATAAGCCTAAGCTTTCTTTGATTATTAATTTTGAACTTGTTTAAAAAATTGTTGGATCATTTTAAGCAAATGAGATTAGGTGAACTCGTGTTAGCTATTCATTAGTTACCAAACAACAACTTTCTTATCTTACATTTGAGTAATAATTAGATTATTTTCCATGCTGCTCTACGCATCAATTCGGCTATTTTTATTGTAAAAAAAATATTAAGGTATTACTGACATATTTTAAAGTCACAAAACAAAACATATAGAGATTAACCTGATATGAACTAAACTTTATAGATGCCAAAATAAATCGGATTACCGGTAAAAATATAGTTTGATAAAAAAGTTTCTTAAGACAATATTTTTAAATTTTTTTTTAGTTATGACCATATTGAATCAACCTGATAAATTCATGACCCAGATCATGAGATCAAAATAGTCTTATAAAAAATAATTAAAATAAATTATAAAACTCAGTTTTCAATCAACCCAATATTTATTAATAAAATTAAAAAATAAATCGAGAAAATTGAGGTTAACTCGCAAAACCCAAAACTTAGTTCATGTGACTAAGATAATTTCATAGAAAGCTGATCAAAATAAAATATGAAACTTGATTCCTAACAAATCTAATGTTAAAAGATAAAATTGAAAATAAAAATTAAATAAAAAACAAAATACTTAAATCAACCTGGATTAATCCACCAAATCCGTGACCCAAGTAATAAGACCAATATAACCTCAGCAAATAAAAAAAAAGAAATTTAGATCTAAATCAATCAAATATGGAAGGATGCAATTTAAGAATTGTCCTTAGTATAAATTATAACTTATTTATAGAGATACACAAAATTTATTGCAAAAATTATGTTTATTTATCTCTGTGTTTTTCTTTAAAATTTTATTTTCAAGTTCGCTTCCTTCTTTTTCATAGTGGACCCCTCACAATCAAGCTCTCTTTTCATCCAATAAATAAATAGAGCGGAAATAAATATTTAAATTCCAAACTGAGAATATGGGGCTTGATTAGATTTGAAAAGTTTCTCCTGCAACCTGAATCCATGGTTATGAATTTGTAGAGCACAACAGATGGAAAAAAAGAGAAAAAGAAATTTGAGCTCCCTGGTGGGATTAAAAATTGATCACTTGACAGGTTGCTCAATTGACAAGGAGCTGTTGACTGTCTTCCTCAATTGTCCAAGGGTCTACCACTTGAATGTGCAAAAATGTTCTTCAAGTGTCTCCTCCTGTACTAGTAATTGATTTCAACCCCATTTTTACCGTGGCTCTAATAATGTAATGGTGATTTCATTTTTTGTTGAAGAATCATTCTTGCTTGCGGAAGATTCTGCGTCAACCACATTCCTTTCTGTGAAAAAACCAGGTTGCTTTGGTCGTGGCAACACCGTGTCACTACCAAACATGAGAACCACTGTTGACATGGATGGCCTGTCGTCTGGTCGTTGCTGCACACACAAAAGAGCCACGTGTATGCATCGCAGCACTTCAGAAAGAGCACAAGATTCACCTTGAATATCATCAACTAGTTCCAGTGGCCTCTCATCCATCCATAATCTCCAAGCCTGAAACACATGAACATCATTTATATATATACACGTAAGTTTGTTCGATCCCATGCACATATTTCCTGGACATGAATATTAAGGAACTATATCATCTAAGATGTTAAGCTGTTAGGTGAGGCCTTAAAATATAATTTATATTATTCTCTAACATACTCCCTCAAGTGAAAGCCTTTTGGGTTTGAAACTTGCATACAGGTACATACTATTTTATGCTTGATTTTTATCAAATAGAATGAGAGTAATGAGATTCGAACTCGTGACCGCTAGGTCAACAAGGAATCATCTCACCTAAAAACTTAAGTTGTCAGGTGAGATCTCAAGATATGATTTATATTATTCTCTAACAATGAATATTGATAGACTTTGGAGAGCTCATCTAAAGCTCCTTGTGCTTACATGTCCAAGAAGATTGTGCTTATGATCTGGATGGTAAAATCCTCTGTTTTTCCTGCCACTCAATATCTCTAGCACTAAAACACCAAAGCTGAAGACATCGGATTTCACTGAGAAGAGCCCATCGACTGCATATTCAGGGGACATGTAACCACTGCAAAAAAGAGGTAGACTGTAATGATAAAAAATACATATTACACACATGCCATGGAGAGATTATAGTAGCCTAGGCATACTTAACTAGGTTCCTACAACTTTTTTCGTGTTTGCCTCGGTTTCATCTCCTCCAAACATTCTAGCCAGGCCAAAATCTGAGATTTTAGGGTTCATCTTACTATCTAGCAAAACGTTGCTGGCCTTAAGATCTCTATGGATAATCCTCAGTCTTGAGTCTTGATGAAGATAAAGAAGTCCTCTAGCAATTCCATTAATGATGTTGACGCGGTTATGCCAATCCAGTTCTTTCCTTCTTGATTCATCTGGAGAATTTCTGATGCAAGTTATATTTTATACTTGAATTCTCATGCCAGAAAGAACAAAGAAATATTAGCAAAAAAGATGATTATGGAACTGCTGTCACGCTGAGGAGATTCTAACCAAAAATGAAGTAGTCCAAGCTTTTATTGGGCATGTATTCGTAGATTAACATTCTTTCTTCTCTTTCGATGCAACAGCCGAGAAGCTTTACAAGATTGCGGTGCTGAAGTTTAGCAATTAAGATAACTTCATTTTTGAACTCTCTCATTCCTTGTCCTGAATTCTGTGAAAGTCTCTTCACAGCAATTTCCTGCCCCTCGTTCAAATTGCCCTGAAAAAAATCACAAAAAACACAAAGGGGTGTTTAGGAATGTATTACCTTGTAATCTTAGAGAGCATAAACTTAGCATACTATTACCTTGTAAACAGTTCCGAAACCACCTTCTCCAAGCTTCCTGTCAATCGAAAAGTTCTCTGTGGCTTTAATAATAGTTTTCATATCAAATATTGGCAGGTCCATCACTTCATTTTCATCTTCATCGTTGTTATCCTTTTCCAGGCTACTTTTCGTCTTCGCTGTAAGAGAAGAAGATTTGACTGCGTCAATATTTCGAACATAATGACTTAACCATTTGACCTGATTTAAGGGGTCTATAGGAATGCATTTGGAAACGTTTTTGAAAAAAATTGAAATTTTTTATTTTATTTTTTATTTTAAATTAAAAAAATTAAAAAATATCAAATTTGATGTATTTCTGAACAAAAACACTTTAAAAACAACTTCAACCACACTCCTAAACATGCACTTATCCTTCACATGTTGCAAAGTAGATAACACGCACCCACAACTAGGACTTACCTTTTTTTTTCCTGATGTACAACATCAATCCAATTGCCAGCATTGCTATGAAAATAACGCAGCCAAATATGATTTCCAGTAGCTTCTTGTCGCTGGAGCTTCTTTTTGCCCCAATATTCTCTGAAGCAAAGGGAGAAAAAACAGAATTAGTTTGACCCTGCAAGGGTTCTCAGCTAATAATTATCTCAATAGAATGTATAAAATATGGTCAATTGGAATGTTACAATAAAATCTAGAAAGGAGGAAGAACATCAAGGAAGGATACCTAGTTCTGAGGCAGCCACTCGGATATACAGGTCCTGCCCACCATCAGAGAATTCTCTAATGTCAATCAAGTCACCAAACCAAAGGATGCAACCACTTCCTCCTCCTCTGACATCTGAATTAGCATATGCCGTGCAAGAACAGTTTTTAGAACACAATTCCCCACATCGCTCAAGTCCAATGCTCTTATTAACCGACGCTTGAGTCGTATCTGGCAATTTCACTCCTGTGTGCTTCAAAAACCCATCTCCTTTATCACAACCCAACAGAGTCCTTCGAGAACAACCAGCAGACCAATCTAGGAAACTCCAATCTCGAGGAGACTTGGGTTCAAATCCTTGCAAGCATGAACATACAGGAGATCTGTTAATGTTACAGCTAGCATACGCACCGCAAAAGGCATAATTGTCGCATTGATCAACTATTACTACATAATAGAGTACCCAACTATGCGACCTATCAGTATCAATCCAGGTGAAGCGCTGTGAAACACCAGATGCATTCAGCACCATCCTTGAAAAAACGGAACTGTTCAGAAGCTCATATTTGTAATAAACGTAGGTCTCATTTGATACGAATTCGTATGTGTATACTGGATTTCTCACCATTGCTTGAGCCCCAGTCCAACGAAAGCCATTCCATGACCCAGCTCTGAACTGTATTGCGGACCCTTTCTTAAGGACTAACTGTGGAACCCCATGAAGATCTATCCGAAATGTAAAGTCACCATGAGCAGGATCATCTGTGCTCTTCCAAGATGATAGAAACCAGTCAAAACCAGAAGCCAAGTTTCTTCCAAGCTTCATGCCAGGCAGCAAGGTATCGCATGGATATTCAAAGCTCTGCCATAAATACTTATCTGGGCCATCATTATTTCCATCCTCCACCACAAGGTTACCAGACTCCAAAAGCCTTGCTTCTGGGATATTCTCCGCTGCTCTTGATGTATTTGATGACCAAACAATTCCTTTGGTGCTATTGAGAAGAACAAGATCTCCTTGTGCTGTAACTTTCAGCACCCCCAAATGATCAAAAAGGGGTGCTTCTCTATTAGCTACCCACACAACAGTCCCCGTGGATATCTTCTTGTACCAAATTCCTAAATATCGATTTCTTGAACTACCTGGGCTGAAAAATCCAAGCTCAAAGCTTTCACCAGGTGAAACTATCGTCTCGCCATCACTAATGGATTGAGTAGGAGTTACAATGTCCAGAGTAGTAGAGATTCTTGTGCTGGAGAGAATAAAAGAGCACACGAGAAGCAGTCTTTCCAAATATTTTTTTGTGGTTCCTTTCATGGTAGATGGCTTCTGTTGCGAGATAGAATCACATATATGCAATCTGGACTTGCGAAAATTATCAGCTGAATTGTAGCCTGGGCATTAATGGCGTGTTAATGGCGTGAAGGTGTTAGGTCCAATTTTTCAAGACAACAGAAGATATAATGAGCTTACCTACGACTTATGTGTTGAAAAGTCTTTGAATTCTTTTTCTTTGTATTTTCAATTCTTCACATTTTGAGTATACACATATAACCGAGTACCGGAATAATGAATTCATCTTCTTGCCCCCTTTTTTTAAAAAAAAAGATTAGGCAAAAGGTTGAGGTCAGATTGTTTGTACAACAAGAGTTTTTTTTTTTTTTAAATTACCGACAAGTATTTTTCTTTTTAAATTGCACAATAAATTACTATAAATAAGTTTAAGATTAATATATTATTAGGTATATTGAGGTATAAATTCATATTTTTATTTATGAAGTATATAGTAAAACAATCAATTTAACTTTATATACAAAAATGATTTGATTGGCTAAGAGGGGTGTTTGGTCCTATTCTTTTTGTTTGCACAATCAAAATACCTCTTTGCTCTCGGAGTTTGTTTTTTAATGCCTTGGATCTAAGGGTATTTTTTTATTTTTTTTATTGTTTTTTTTGTTGGGTAGAGTGAGGTTTAATTTTATCTTTTAATAAATTAAAGGGATTTAAAAAGCTCGTTGAGTTGCTCTGTCATCTTTGAACGCCTCATGCAGCTAATTTCGACAACTATAAACACAATTTCAAGTCGTCTTTAGAGTTGTCTTTGTGTCTCCTCTAAGTAATGGAATGCTATAGAAAATAGAGATGTGGTATGGCTTCAACAATCATTTCCTTTTGTTCTTCTTTTTTCCCTCTCTCTCTTTCTATTCTTGCATCTACCCTGCTATTTTTCAAATTAGCCCCTTAACTTCTCTTTATTCTTAATTTTGTCTCTAATCTTTTGGTTGATAAATCTTCTATTGAAATGACTTATGAAAATCAAAATTTGTTTTAATTTCATTTTCATTTGATTGTTTTTGCTTTTCTTTGTTTTCGATTTAGTCCTTCATCTTTTGGTTGATATTTGTTTTTATTTGAAATAAATAGTGAAAATCAAAACTTATTTCAATTTGATCCTTATTTGATTTAAATAATTTTCTTGTTTGGTTTCTATTTTTTTAATTACTATTTATATCATTTCAGATAATTTTTATAATGTATTTTATTTATGATTTCACCGTCGATCATTTGTTTTCCTATCAAATTTTATTCCCTTTCTTTTGATATTTTTTTTCTTTGCTAAATTTTGTTGTTTGATATTTTTTTTTACACTCAATCTTATCATTCAACATTGAATTGATTTGGATTTGTGCTTTTTGGTGCAATATATTTTTAAATTTCACTGTTTGCATTTTGGAAAACTAACTCAATTTAAGGACATTCTCCATGGTTTTTTTTAACAATATGCTAATGTTATATATATATATATATATATATATATATATATATATATATATATATATTCTAAATTCTTTGTTTTTTAATTTGGTCTTATCTAGTTTCTTAAATATATTTTTTCAAAATTAATTTTTGTCTTGAATTAAATAGAATCAATTTATTGAATACGCATTTTATTGTGTTTTGTTCAGTTTGTTTTTTCATACCATTGCTCTAGTGAACCATATAGTTTCTTTTTATGTCATCTCATATTCTTTTTCAACAGAGCTTTAACCATCTCATCAAATTCTTGTTGTTGTGAGCGATGTCCATGGTGGAGTAGCGATGGGTTTCTAACGATTTTTTCTTTCTTTCCTTTTCAAGAATGATATTGATAACTCATTTTTTAGTTAATTATTGTCAAGTGTTTTTTCTACAGTTTGTTTTCTATTGTTGCCCTCAATTTAAATTGACTAGTTTTATTTTGTATAATCAAATTAATGACCAAATATCAAGTTTTTTATTTCTTTAAAAACACTATGATAATGTGATCATTGTTATAAAAAGAAGAACTAATTAACATATAAAAGCATAAACATCAAAATATAATCAAAAGAGATAAAAGAGAAATGTCTCTCTTATTATGAATTCTTCTATTTTTTCCAAGTTCTTAGAATACAAGACAAATGGATCTATTTATAGGAGAAGAAAATGAACTCAAGGGTCATGAATATTCAATACACATAATTATGAATTTATAACACTTTCCCTTGAATGACCATGTACTTTAAAATTTAATAAAGGGCTTTATATAGATACTTCAAGATCCATATTTAAATACTTCAGGATTCATTCAAACAATATCAAATTGTGTCATTAGAACCTTGCAAAGGAAAACCTAGTGAGAAAAAAAGTACAATTTGCATTGATTTCCCCTCAAAAGTACATGTCTTATGATAAATCTTTAAGATGACACGTTCCAATATTACTTTCAAGTTTCTTGAAAGTTAAGGTTGATAAAGACTTCGAAAATAAGTCTGCTAAATTATCACTTAATCTGATTTGTTTGATATCAATTTCTTTTTTTTGTTGGAACTCGTTAGTATAAAAGAAATTTGGTGAGATATGCTTTGTTTTGTCTCCATTAATAAAATCTCATTTGAGTTGAGTGATGCAGACAACATTATTTTCAAACAATATTGTGGAACTATTTTTAATGGTTGACAATCTATATTTTTTCTTAATGAGCTGAATAATTGACCTTAGCCATATACATTCTCGAATTGCTTCATATATAGCAATAATTTCTAAATGATTTGATGAAGTAGACACCAATATTTGTTTGACAGATCTCCAAGAAATTGCAGTATCGTCATAGGTAAATAGATGACTTGTTTTTTATCTCTCTTTGTGGGGATCAGAAAGATAACTTGCATCTGCATATCCAATCAATTGTGAATGTGATCCATAATAAAATAATCCCATTTTGATTTTTTCACAGAGATAGCAAAATATATATTTGTCTCCATTCTAGTGTATTTTTATGGAAGTGGAACTACATCTTGCCAATAAATTTACTACAGAAGTTGTATTTGGTCTTGTACAATTTGCTAGATACATAAGTGCTAAAATAACACTAATATATGGTATTTCAGGACCAAAATTTTTTTCATCCTCTTCTGAAGGTTGAAAAGAGTCTTTTTTCGCATCAATTGATCGAACAACTATAAGTGTACTCAAAGGATGAACAATGTCCATATAAAAACATTTTAGGACTTTTTCTGTATATATCAAATGGTGTATAAATATTTCATTTGAAAGATATTCGATTTGTAAACCAAGACAAAATTTTGTCTTTACAAGATCTTTCATCTCAAATTCATTTTTCAAATAGGTTGTAGTGTTTGTGAGGTCTTCTAGAGTACCAATAACATTTAAATCATCAATATATACTACAATAATAGCAAATCTAAATATTATTTTCTTAATAAAAATACACAGACAAATCTCATCATTCTCAAACCTTATTTTTAAGAGCTATTCATTAAGACGATTATACCACTTCCGACCAGATTGCTTCAATCCATATGAAGATTTTTGTAGTGTAATGGAATAAACACTTTTGGATTCATTAAAAAAGGCTTCAAGTATTGTAAATCCTTATGGGATTTTCATATGGATGTCTTTAGCTAATGATCTATATAGATATGCTACAACTTCATCCATTGAACGCATACCTAACGTTTCTGAGATTGCTAAACCAATTAAAAATTTGAAAATGATTCTATTCATAAATGGAGAAAAAGTTTCCTCATAATCAATATCGAGTTTATGTGAGAAACCTTGTGCAACAAGTCGTGCTTTATATCGCACAATTTCATTGTTCTCAATTTGTTTTCTAACAAAAATCCACTTATATCCAACAAGTATAACACCTTTAGGTGTATGGACTACATGTCCAAATACTTCACGTTTTGCAAGTGAGTTTAACTATGTTTGGATTGCTTTTTTCCATATTGGCTAATCATTTCTATGTCGATATTCTTCAACAGTTTGTGGTTCAAATTCATCATCACTTCTAGAAAGCAACCTTAAATGAAAACACATAATTTATGATAACTTTATCTCGTTCCAAAATCTCTCTTGTACAGACAAAGTTTATGGAGACTTCATTATTTCCCGTTACCTGGTTCTTTTCAAGAGGTCCCTCTTCAAGGAGATCAGTATTAGAAGATGATTTAAACACAAGATTTGGTGTTTGTTTTATGGAAAAGAACTCTCCAAGAGTACCATCATCTATTCATTGGAGTTTTTGTCTTCTAGAATTTTTGTCTTTAGCACCGATAGGTCTTCTATGCTTTAGGCGTGGTAGATTCATTTGCTGCTATATTTTCTTTTTTTCCTTTAGGGATTTAAATTCTAGATGGAGCATTTGCAGCAGAAATGTGAGATTTAACTACCTTTTTCATTACTCGTGAAATATCTAGTAATTGATTTGCAATATTTTTTAAATGAATTATCTTTTGTACTTCAAGTTTACATTGATTTGTCTTTGGATCAAAATGACATAACTTTGGGTTACTCCAAATATTTTTTTATCGTGCTTCAGACACTGATTTTTTCCCCTAGTGATGGGAAAATGCTCTCAACAAAATGACGATCTTCAAAACATGCTTTAAAAACATCACTAATCAAAGATTCAAGTAATCCAATAATAGATGGAGAATCAAAACCAAAATAAATTTATATTCTTCATTGTAGACCTATTTTAGTCCTTTATGAGGGTGCTACATGCATATATACCGCACAACCAAAAGTTCATAGATAAAATATATTTGGTGGTATACCATAAACAAGTTGTAAAGAAGAATAATTATGGTAAGCACTTGGTCTAATTCTAACTAATGATACAATATGTAATATAGGATGTCCCTACACAAATGTAGACAATTTTGATCTCATAAGTAATGGTCTTGCAATTAATTGAAGTCTTTTTATCAATAATTCTGCTAGACCATTTTGAGTATGTACATGAGCAACAGGATATTCAACGTCAATTCCAATAGAAGTGCAAAAATTATCAAATGTTTAAGAAGTAAACTCACCAGCATTATCCAATTGAATTTTCTTGATAGGATAATCAGAAAATTACACTCGTAGTCTGATAATTTGTGCTATTAATCTAGCAAATGCAATATTTCGACTGAAAAGTAAATAAACATGTGACCATTTACTTGATGCATCAATCAATACCATGAAATATCTAAAAGGTCCGCATGATGGATGAATAGACCCACATATATCCCTTGAATCCTTTTGAGAAAACATGGTGATTCTATAAGAACCTTTGATGAAGATGGTTTGAGAATTAATTTACCTTAAGAACATGCAGCAACATGGATTTTCATTTTGTAAAAGAATCTTCAGGTTCTTTAAAGGATTCCCATATGAATTCTCAATAATTCCTCTCATCATAATTGATCCTAGATGTCCAAGTAGATCATTTCAAAGTATAAATTGTTTTAAGTCAGAATACTTCTAGTATATCACAACATTTGATTCAACAAATTTCATGATCATATAATAAATTTCATATGAGAAAACAGGTAGTTTCTCAAGTACAAGTTTCTAGCCTAAAATATATGTAGTAATATAAATATATTCTTTTTTATTTTCATTTGTTGTTTCAATATGATAACCATTAGAACATATATCCTTAAAACTGAGTAAATTTCTTCTAGACTCAAGTGAATATAACGCATCTTTGATACTCAATCTTGTGTTATTTGGTAACACAATATTAGCTTTTGCAAAACCTTTAATCATATTTGATGAACCTGATATTGTAGTGACATTAGCTTTGGTTAATGTCAGATATTCAAAGTATTTATCTTTCTTAAAAATTGTGTGCATTGTTGCACTGTCTACCAGACATAAAAGTCATGTCACTATTCAAAATATAATCAAAGTTTATTATTTAACTTGAGCGAAACTAATAATGTTTATTGGAAACATAATAACATAAATATTTTAATACAAATAAAAACTATTAATCATCTGTAATGATTCCACCACTAAACATTTTTTCTATCTTATTTTTTCAAAGAAATCAAAAATGTAAAAATAAATATTAACATCAACATAAGCATTATGATTTTCAGAATCATCTTTATGAATGAAATTAGTCTCAATTGTATTTTGTTTCAGAGAGACTTGATATAAATCTGTAAGATATTTTGGTGTACGATAGATACACGACCATTACCACACCTATGACACTTATCTTCCTGTTTATGCAAATTCTTGCCCCTTTTTTATTTGAGTTCATTGTGTCCACTTCTGGTGGTATGGTGGGTTGCTTTTAGAAGGATTATTTCTTCTTCTTTTCTTATTTACCTTTTCCATACCTATATATTTGGTTTTTTCTTGTCTTTGGGACAAAGGTTCAGAAAATGGTTTAAAACCTGTGAAATGAGATTAATGATTTTTCATCAAAAGCTCATTATTTTATTCAGCCACAAGAAGACATGAAATTAGTTTTGAGTACCTTTTGAAATTACGCTCTCTATATTGATGCTACAGGATAATGTTTAAGGCATGAAAAGTAGAGAAAGATTTCTCTAACATTTGGTCTTTTGTGATATCTTCACAACACAATTTCAGTTGTGAGGTAATTTTAAAAAGAGTAGAATTATATTCACTAACCTATTTAAAATCTTACGACCTCAAGCGCAACCAATCATAATGAGCTTAAAGAAGTATGAAAATCAGTCTTTTAAAACTGGTATTTATTTAGCTTTAGAAATACTAGTTCATCAAAAATTGTATTTAATTTATTTAATTTTTCAGGAACTTGTAATACTCATTCTTTAGGAGCTATAAATCACTTTCAATGAATAAAAGTGAAAGAAAATTTGCCAAAAGTAAATTACAATAACGAAAAGTGAAACTATTAAAATTGACATAAGCCATATAATAATCGTGTTGATAACCTGTTATAAAAAGCAGAAATAATTAACATATAAAAGCATAGACATCAAAATATAATCAAAAGATACAAGAGAGAAATATATTTTTTTTATTATGAATTCTTCTATTTTTCATGTTCTTAGAATACAAGACAAGTGAATCTATTTATAAGAGAAAGAAATAAACTGAAGGGGAAAATCCAAGAGACTAAACTCAAATGTCATAGACATTTAATACATAAAATTATGAATTTATAACAATAATTTATTTTTATATTAAAAAAATCAAATTAACAAGCAATGCACCGCCGATCATAATCTTAATGTCTATTTGAGAGTGTAGTTGAGGTTACTTTTAAAAGTGTTTTTTTTATTTAAAAATACATCAAAATAATATTTTATTTTTATTTTTTTAAAATTATTTTTGATATCAGGAGATAAAAATGATCTAAATATACAAAATTATTTTAATTTAAAATAAAAAATAAGATAAAATTTTATTTTTTTCAAAATTATTTTTAAAACACAATTGACAGTCTCAGTTTTCGCTTAATGACTCAAATAGTCAATTCCTACTACCTCAGCTATTGTCTTTGTTTGTTTACGTGGAGGCTTCGAAGTCCAGGCTCTTATCTCCTAGTAAAGAAAATAGGTAGAGGTAGTGGGACCATATCATTACTTATTGATTCCAGATGACAAAGGCAGTTCTATGTGATTGACAGTGATTTTCAATTTTTTTATATTAAAATCAATTTATTATTTTTTAAATTATTTTTTTCATCTATAATTTCTAATGAAAATAGAGACCGAATAGAAAAAAATAATAAAAAATCATCAGAAATTTTGTGAGCATTTCCAAAATAAAAAATCTCATTTTTTTCTTCAAAAACACTGTCAAACTGGACTTAAGTGTGTTGCTTTGATTTTTTGAGTTTGATTGTGAATTTAGTCATTTTTTCATTATTTTCTTCTTCTTTTTTTGCAATTATTGACTTGAGTATCATAAAATAAAAAACACCAATAGAAATGCTAACACAATGTTCTTTGCAATGCCAGCAAAATATAAAACCTAGCCGAGCAAGTTCTCGAAGATAGAATTCCATCACCAATTCTATCAATATTGAAAACACTGACGAAACCTTTACTATAATGTGGCTAGATATTTTCAATATTTTTTTAATTTTCTTATAGTATGGTCATTACCAACTCTAAGAACAAGCGATTGTAAGACCACGTGGATCCTTATCGCTTCGCTAGAAAAAAGGCTGCAAAACAGTCATTGAATCAGTCCAATGAAAAAAATACTGTATTTCATACTTAGAATGAGATGAATTTGGTTTATAGGGTGATGATATACCAAGATCCAAGATATGCAAATAAAAAAATATTTAGTATTTTGGGTAATGATTAATCAATATATTCAAGTGCTTAGTTTTTTATTTATTTAAAGAACTCCTGGCAAACAATGAAAGCCTTTAAATATCCTCCAATGATAACATTATTATCTTCATGAAAAATGTATTAAGTAATTTAAAATGGTCTCAAATTCAAGAAACAAAGTTATTTATTTTTGATTTTAATATGGTTCATACTCTAAAAACTATTTCATTTTATCTTTAAATATCCTAAAATCTCTTTACTTACGGGGTTTAGGAGGGGTATTTATACCCTTTAAACTTTGTCATTTTCATATAAAGAAAAGACTGAAGAGTCTTTTACTTTCAACAATCTTAATAGAAGATAAATATGTTTTATATATCATTAATGATAGGTATCTTAAGAGAGCTTATATACATTTATAAGTTTAAGAGAATCATTATCTTAGTATAAACACATACTATAAATGGAGAGACATGATAATTCATCACATTTTTTATACTTATATTGTAGAGGATTATCAAGGACCAGACATAAATCCTTAGATTTTGATAATATCTAAGTTCTTTGGATTTGATTTGTTTGTCAAACCCACGTTACCTTGAACTTGATTGATCATCAAGCCCCAATATATGGGGTCTAACATGTTTGTCAAACCCATATTATCTTAAACTAGATTGATTGCTAAATCCTAGTGTATTGGACTTGGTTAATGGTCAAACCCAAGTATTTTAGGTTTGACAGGTTTGCTAGATCCATATTATCATGGAATTGGGTGACCGTCAAGTCCAAATGTCATGGACCTAACTAATTATAAAGTTTATGTGCTTTAGATCTCACATGTTCTTTAAACCCATGTTATTTTGGACTTGATTGAATGTAATGTCCAAATGCATTGAACCTTGTTGATTGTCAAGTTCATGTATCTTGAGCTTGTCATGTTCGCTAGACCAATGTTATCTTGGCCTTGACTGTTTGTCATGTCCAAGTGCTTTGAACTTGGCTAACTATCAAGTCCAGATATCTTGGGTTTGTCATGTGTATTAGACTTATATTATCTTAGATCTAACTGACTTTTAAGCCTATATACCTTAGGTTTGGTAGATTTGATAAACTCACGTTATCTTGGACTTGGTTGAAAGTCCAAGTGCTTTGAATATGACTAACTGTCAAACTCAGATATCTTAGGTTTGACACATTCATCAAGCGCATATCAGCTTATACTTGATCAAATATCAAGTCCAAATATCTTAGATCTAACATGTTTATCGGATCTATTTTATTTAATAAGTTTTTAATAAGTTTACCCTTTAATATGTTTACCCTTTAATAAGTTTTTTTACTTATTAAAGTTTTTTTTAAAAAGATTTAACTATGAAAGGGAAAGGAATTCCTTACCTGAAAGTGTTACAATTCTTGGAACAATGGCATAAAGGGTACCAATTCCTGGAATAAAACAAACAACATTAATAATAATTGAGAAGAGGCGGCAGAGTCAGTAGGAGACAAAGCTAGCTTGCCTCCGATTTCTTATAACAGTCCCTATACAATATTCGAAAGTGGACAAAGCCATTGTACCTTTTCTGAAAGGCATTAGTGGTGAAGAAATTCCAAAACTCACTTTTTTCACAATGACAAATAGTGCAACTGGTTGACTATTGATTTGAACATGGCAAAACCATCGAGTTTTTTAATGTTGTTTTTTAAAATTAACATGATTGTCTATATAAAATTATCGTAAACCGACGAACCGACCAACCCGACTCAACCTAAAAATTGAGAAATACTATTGTAATCCACAATAATTTGTCTCACATGCTACAGTAAATATCTCTCAATCTCTTTTAGTATATAGTATAATATGAAGTGTATGCGCCAGGGGAATAAATTTCACTCTGGAGACTAATTCCAACGGCGAAGTTGACATTTTGTTTAGTCTGTTCTCTTCTTTGACCAGTGCAGAAAATGCTTCACAGAAACAAAACTTTTATAATATAGATGGCCTGCTGAAAAACCGATCGGACAGAAACAAACTTTTATGTTAAAATCTTTTTACTTCACGTTCACGTTTTGTCCATGTTTCGTGCACAGATGAGAATTGTATGGATGGAAATAATAAATGAGGAAATTGGATTCCCTAATCTTAACGTAATTATAAATCTGACCCGTTTAAGTTGAACATATCTCATATTAAGTACGTACAAAAATATATAATAGTATAAAAGATGTTTATAAGTAGACCCGTCATCATAAGAATTCTATTTTTTAATAAAATTCAATGTAAAATACTTATTGATGCTTATCATATAATAACTATTTAATTTTGGACAATGACATAAATTGTTTTATAAATTGACCCGTTCACCGTGAATAATATTTTTTTTTAATTAATAACATAAATTTTAAATCATAATTGTATAAAATAATTTGCTATGATATAATAAAAAAATATTTAATGATTCATAACTTGTAAATAAACATAATAACTATAATGGTTTCAAATAATTATACAAATGGTGTCTTTTTGTTATTTTATTTGACCATTGCTTTAATAACCAACGACAGAGAGCTAGTGGAGACTTGCTTAGACACACTCTTTTTTAACATTACCGAGGACAATTGCAAGCGCCAACCGCTTCGACGCCTCCCTTTTTGACCCTCTGCTTCGTTAGCGTTTGAAGCTTCCTTGAGGGCAAAAAATTTGACAACATGACGTGGAAGGTTGATAAATCTAGTGCATTGTTCTTGTTTATTGGAGAATAAATGTGTGTGGGTTCATTAAACACATGGATGCACAATTTATCGTTAATTAATTATTAGCAATTGGACTAAATTACAATATTTTCCATGACTTGGAGTAAATTCAATGTTTCAAGCAACATCAGCCACTAAGCAATGCGATCAGGGTACATACTCGAAAATGAAAGTTTTTTCTTTTTTTAATTGAGGTGATCGGGCAACTTGCATATATCTCTACTAAAACATCATATTCTTATTTATTTTAATTAGATGATAAAAAACATAGACAACAACAAAAGAAAATTATCATCATAACTTGGATTAACTTATAGAAATATGAAATGAGATCAAAACCAAAACCTTAAATAATTGGCCTTGGTTAACTTGAGTTAGCATGATAAACATATAACTCTAATACTTAAGGTTGAGCCAACCCTTGTTGTTCCACCAAACTCATAGCCCAAATTATGAGATCATACTAACTTGATAGAAAAAAAATAAAGAAAAATAAAAAGATCATTTTTAAAAACATAAAACATGTCAACCCATGTTAAATTTTTAAACCTATGAACTAGGTCAATTAATTCTCAATCAATTAATTGTTGAAGAATAAAATAAAAAAAATATTATCATTTAAACAAGGATACTAATAAAATAAAATAAAAATTAAATAAATAGGGATCAAAATTAAAATTAAAATTATTTTTTATATTTAATTGAAGAGTGAAGAGTGATATTGAAAATTGTGTCCCCAAGGGTGTGGCTTGATGGCAAAAGGCTAAAGATCTGCACAAAATATCTCGAGTTCGAATTAGGGCGTGCACTTCTTGTAAGAGTCTGAGACAGTTGAGATTTTATTCATTCACCTGGGCCCACAAAGAGGGCTTTCCGGAGGGTGTGGTTTCCTCAAATAAAAAAAAGATTTTGAAAATTGTTTTTACCAAAAGGATAAAAAAAGTAAAAACAAATTTCTAATTGAAGGGTGAAATTTAAAATAAAAATAACTTACATAAAATATCAAAAGATGAAATTGGAAAAAAAATAGAAACAAATTTCTAATTGAAGGGTGAAATTGGAAAAAAAAAATAATTACAAAGGGCTAATAAACAATATAAAATAAGTACCAAATTAAAATAAATAATACATATCAAATTGAGAGATGAAACTAAAAATAAATAAAAAATTTATACAATGACAAAAAAAAATAGAAATCAAAAGAATAAAAACTAAATTTAAAATACCAATAAAAAAAACCAAATTATTATTATAAGAGAAAGAGAGAGAGAAAAAAGTCACACCAATGACAAACTACCCACCCAACACCTTTCAATGACATGATTGAAGGTTGATTTTGGTTGTCGAGAGACGTCGCATGCACAAACTATTTTTTGTTTTTAATTATTTTCTATATTTAGTTGAATATCCAATTGATCCTTAGTTGATGTGATGATAGCAAAAAATAGTCTTGAAAATTAAAAAAGCATGTTGAGACCAATTTTAATTTTTTAAATTTTAAGAGCATTTCAATTATTTTATTGCATTTTTTATTTGATATATTTAGTCAAATACTAAATTGCCCCTTAGATTACCTAATCATTACAAAAAAACCATTATAAAAAGATGAAAAAGCCCATTAAGGCATTTGTTTTCCACTCCCATTGGGTTTTGTTTAGCATGCTTATTTTTTTTTTTTTGAAAAAAGCATAAATATACTAAGTAATGAGTAATATGAAAAGACGTAAATACACCAAACATTAAAGCGTGTGATTTTCTGATGAAATAATAAAAATATCATTTCACTCCCTTGCTTTAGAGATTCTTACTTGGAGAGTGTATACTTAATCATACCCTAAGAATATTGTTTAACAATTCATAAAGCCACAAGTTCCTACTACTTAATTTCTTGCTCACTAATACTATCAAGTAGGGTGAGCATTTTTGGTTTGTTTTTTATCAATAAAAACAGCCAAAAAAAAATCGAACTAGACTTGGTTTTTAACTAAAACATTGAAAAATAGTTTCGGTTTTTATTATTATTATTATTATTTTCATTTTAACAAAGTTTTCTCTTCTCCCATTAAACCAAAATGGAATCAAATTAAAAAAAATTGAACTTAACCGGAAGAATAAAAAAATTATAGTTGTAAAAATACCAGTATATATATATATATATATATATATATATATATATATATATATATATATATATATATTTTAATTTGAATCGTTTCAGTTTCCTTTTATCGATTTTTTCCTTAAAAAACCAAAAACCAAATCAGGAGTTGTAAGAATATTCTAATCAGTTTAATCAGTTTTTTTTTAATGATTCAATTTTTCTTAGTTATTTTTTTATTTTATGTGTTTAATCGGTTTTTTCAGTTTTTTTGCTCTCACCTCTACTCTCAAGTGTGCATTTGACAATACTAGGGGTTAATAAAATGGCCTATAAAGAGCCACGTGGTTATGTTGATCATGATGATGTGTCTCTTCTTCAATGTCATATAAAGAGAATTCAATTTAAATTTCTCAAGTATGAGTTTCAAACCATAAATTTCTCAAGAATTCAATTTAAATTTATTCAAACTATAAATTACCAAAATGAACCAATGGGTATAGGATTAATGAATAGTACAAGCTATAATATAGGGCTAAATTAATGATTGTTGATTACTACAAAGTGAGGTCACAAGTATTGAAATGTCTAGGGGAATATTATTGATTTTAAATATGAATTATGGATATTGAATTGGGATCAATGGATATAAGTATTTATATTTATTAAATGAGCACTTAAAGCTATTGAAATGGAATAAAGAATGCATAATTTGAATTATGCTCGATGTGCAAAGATATAAATAAGCAAATAAAAATAATTGATGTCAACCTTAAGGTAAACAAGATCAAAATATATAGTTGACATAATATACTATGAGTATCAAAATAATTGATGGCTATGGATGATGTAGAATACAAGTTTTGAGTACAGAAATGAATCAAATGAACCAAGGAATGTGACTAAGGTATGAGATAAGTGAACAATGGGTTTAATGAATCCAAAAATTGACTTGTGCATTAGCTACAGTATGCATGGAATTAATAAATCCAAAAAACATAAATTAAGCACGAGCCATGAGCATTGATTCAAATTACTAAGTCCAAACTCACAATTAAGTTAAAACATAAAAATTGGGTAATAAATTTGATAGACGATGTTGGCCACTCTAAGTATGAAGTATGATCATTGAAGGAAATAAATGAACATGGTTGTGCATGTTTCAAATAGTAAGATAAATGTTATAATAAAATGTAAGAATTTTTTTTTTTATTTCAAGTAATATACTTAAAATTGTTAGTGATAATATGATAACTATTATGTATTGTGTATTGTATATGTAAAGTCTTATATTTTTGTTTTTCTTTATATTACTAAGAAAAATTTAATGAAATGCATGAATCTATATATATATATATATGTTTATTGGGTATACTATTTCTTGTGAATTTTTACTGGGATATTCTTTGACACCTCAATCATGATACTAGATTTTCATTTACTTAGTTTTTGTATTAAATAGATGTTTTTATAAGTTTATTAATAATGGATAGAATTTGAGTATACCAAAGTGTTGTAAATTTACCATTTATTAGAACTGATAAATTAAGAGGTTACTGTTTGGACCTTGGGTTAAATGGAGCTGGGAGAATTGAGGTGCTGCCACGGCTCTTACATTCGTTTGAACTTCTAAAAACTTAGAAGATCTTGATAATTAAAAACTAATGCAGTAAAAATAATTACATCAAAGTAGTAAGGAAAATGTATCGCGTCAATTTTAACTACAATGAGAATATGATTATTGTTCATCATTTTGTATTCTGCCTGTTTATTCTGAACTTCCGAGTTGTCTTTCCTCTGCTTCGAACAATATATGATAGAGTTTTTATTGCTGATAAGTTCACTGGTCATTTGTGATAGAGTATAGTATGCACTAGTTAATTGTCTGCATTACGTTACAGGCCGAACAAATAATTTTTATAATTACTGGGATTGAAATAATTAATATATTTTGTTAGTTCAAAAATAAAATAAAATATGTATACATGCAAAGTTTGATATAATGAAACATATCAACACATCCTATTATAACAATAGCAACATCAAAGGCTTAACATATAAAAATATCATTACTATTATTGCTAAAATAATAAAAATTATTAAATTATTCCGATGAGAAAAAAACTCAAAAACATTAATAAAAGAGAGAGCAAGAAAAAAACAAAACTATTATTATTGTTGTTGTTATTGTTCTTGTTGCTGCTGCTTGAATAATGGGAAAATAAATTCAATAAAAGAATAAAAAAGCCCAAAATTTTTAACAAAAGAGCAAACAAGATAAAATGAATAAAAATAAAAATTATTAGTTAAAAAAATCATTTGATGTTAAAATAAAATAAAAACTAATAAAAAATAAACCAAAAGAAAAAACAAAGGAAAACAAATAAGAAATATCAATTTTCAAATGATCATAAACACAAACTAAAATTTAAGAACAAAATTTTTGGAAAAAATGTTATCTCAACAAAAGAGAAAATAATAAACATTAAAAACCAAAACTAAAGGCACACATATATAAACATAGATAAAAGTGAGAACTATTTAAGAACTATAAAAAATTAAAGGAATTAAAATCAAAAATCAAAAATCAAAAGTATAAGGGCCGAAAAAAAACCCAGATATATTATCAATTTCAATCAAATTAAAAAATTAAAAAAATCAAATAACGTGTAACTATACATGCAAGGTTTGGTATAATAAAATACATCAACACACCCTATTATAGCAACAGGAACATCGAAGCTTTAACATCTAAAAATATCATTACTATTACTGCTAAAATAATAAAAATTATTAAATTATCCTGAAGAAAAAAATTGAAAACATAGAAAAAAGAGGAAGCAAGAAAAAAAAACTAAAATTTTTATTCTTATTGTGTTAATAATGGGAAAAAAATCAACCAAAGAAAAAAAAGGTTAATAACTTTAAAAAAAACAAACAAAAAATGGAAAATAAATAAATTATAAGCTAAAAAAACTTTAGTGTCAAAAAAAAAAAACAATCAAAAAAGAAAGAAAAATGATAAAAAAAATATAAGTAAAACAAATTATCCATAATCACACTAGGCAGGGGTCAAACCCTGCACTCCTACAAATGAAACAAGTGCGTTGTCCACTACGCTACATGGTGGTTCATGATATGATGTTGTGCACAAATAACTAAATATTAGAGCAACTGCGAACCGAACGACCTGAACCGACTTGACCCGAACAAAAAACCTGAGCAGCAATATTGTAATCCATAGTGATTCTCCTCACATGCTATAATAACCGATTCTGACCTCTTTTAGTATAATAGATAATACATAAGGCTTTCTTTTTGTATATAAATATCAAACATATGAAGTGTCTGATATATTGAAAACAATGAAAATAGAAATTTTGAATTTCATTCTCTCTCTCTCTCTCTCTCTCTCTGTTTCAATTCAGATCACTTCTTCTCTTCTCTTTTCTACATAATTTCTTCATTTCTCCTCTAATCTCCACATGATATCAGAGCTGGAAATGCTCACGCAGACAATTCAAACCCTCTATTTCCTTAATCTCTCTTCTTAATTCAACAATTCAAATCCTCTGCTTCCATAATCTTTCTTCCAAAGTTGTCATTGTACTGTCACTGAGCTTCTTAACTATTTAATCAAAGATATTTGTGATTTTGTTAATTCTAAAGCCATGGTTACAGCAGCACAACTTTAGATTCCGCAATCTCCGATTATAGCTCTAATTTTAACAATCTCCACATTGGTGAATGTGAAGCTCAATGACAAACTATTTGAATTGGCATTTTCAAATGCGATTGCTGCTGGAGAGCAACGGAATCATCGGGTTTGTGGATGGAACGCACCTCTTCCCTTTGTCTGTCATAGTGGATAAATGTGGCACACATAACTCTCCTTCTTCTTCTTCTTCAGTTGAATGTGATGATGTATTGATATGGAAAATGCATGATAGGGCACTTATGCAAATAATTACTGCTACATTGTCTCCAATTGCTATGTCATGTGCAATTAGCAGTGTCAGTTCTAGAGACCTATGAATTCAGTTGATTGAGCAATTTTCTACATTATATAAAACCCGTATTTTTCAAATGATGTCAAATTTATAGGATATTAAGAAAGGAGCTGATACAATTAGTCAATACCTTATTAAGATTAAAGAAACTAGAGACTACTTGACTGTTGCAATACACTTTGCCGATGAAGACATTATAATTCTAGCATTGAATGGCCTTTCATCAGAATATAATACTTTCCGGTGTGTAATTAGAGGCAGAGAGAATGTTATTACATTAAAAGAGTTTTGTTCTCAATTACTTGTTGAGGAGAGAATTATGGAAATAATTGTTACTGAAACTCCTTCATATCTCACTGCTATGCATACTATATCTTCTAAACCTGGCATGTCACCTCCACCGTCTGTTCAACAGCATAATAGAACACATGTATACAGTTCTTATGACAATAATGAGTATAAAGCATTCAATAGAGGTAGAGGTAAGGGTGAATTTCATCAAGGACTACAAAATCTTCATTAGAGACCTCAATATCATGTCAAATCACATAATATGCAACATATGACTCCTGATGTTCTTGGTTCCTCTTCTGTTCATTCATCTGTCTCAAGTTTGCCAGTTTGTGAACTATGTAATCGTGAAGGTCATACTTCTCTTATTTGTGAATTCAGACGAGATGAGAGAAGTAAGTGTAATATCTGTGGTAGGACAAATCATACCACATGGTATTGTTTCTATAATGACAATGGACCAAACTTTATTGGTTTTGCCAATTATCCTTCAGTTCAAGTTCAGTCCACTTCACCACATTTTATACAAGCTATGAATACAATATTGCATGCCAATTATCCTTCAGTTCAAGCTCAATCCACTTCACCAGATGCAATACAAGTTATTAATACAGTATTGCATCCATCTCATCCTTCTTCTCAAGTGTGGCTTGTTGACTCTAGAGCTACAAACCACATGACTTTTTACCTGAATAATATGTCTTTAACAACTCCTTATCCTACCAATGATACAGTGCAACAACTAATGGTGAAGGTTTATTGGTGTCACATGTTGGGAATTCTGTTATTCCCATAATTTCTGCTCCTATTAAACTAAAGTCAGTGCTATATGTTCCACAGCTGACACAAAATCTTCTTTCAGTATATCATTTATGTTTGGATAATGATTATTGTTAAATCTTTGATGCATTCTGTTTTTGGATTCAGGACAAGGTCAGAGGGAGGATAATCTACAAAGGGTACTATAGTAATGGACTTTATCCCTTACTATTTGTTCCTAAGTTCAGTTCTGGTTTGTCCATTCTTCTATCTCAGCCTCGGTCCTATTTGGGTCAATTAGTCCTATCTTCTACTTGGCACAACAGGTTAGGGCATCCTACTAATAAAATTGCTACCTTGATGTTACACAAGGCAGATGTTAATTTTCCTGTTGATTCTGTTTCTTCCATGTGTCATAGTTGCCTTCAGGGTATGCAAAACTTCCCTTCCATTCTAGTTCTAATAATCTATAATACCTTTTTATATTGTTCATAATGATCTTTGGGGACCTTCTTCTATATTTGTTGATGGCTATAGATATTATGTGACATTTATTGATGAATGTTCACGATATTGTTGGTTGTTTCTATTGGTAAATAAAAGTGATGTGTGTTTTGTGTTCATTGCCTTCTATCAATATGTTCAACCATAGTTCTCATGCTCTATTAAAATTCTTCAAAGTTATGGCGGTGGAGAGTATATTAGTAAATCATTTTAGCTCTTTCTCACTACTAAAGGAATTGTACATCAAAAATCCTGTTCATACACTCCTGAACAGAATGGCCTTGCTGAACACAAGCATCGTCACCTAGTTGAAAAAACCATTACCTTGCTACACCATGCTAAATCGCCATCCATTTTTTGGTCTTATTCTGTCCATACAGTCATACATCTAATCAATCTAATGCTTTCCCCAGTTTTACATCACAAATCACCTTATGAAATCTTATTCAAAATTGTCCCAGTTGTTATTCATTTGTTTATATTTGGTTGTGCTTGTTTTCCATTATTGCATCCTTATAATATCAACAAGTTATAACCTAAGACTACAATGTGTGTATTCTTAGGTTATGCATCTTAGTATAAATGATATGTTTGTTTTGATGTTATTAGCAAACATGCGTATATTTCAAGACATGTTATATTCAATGAAATGTATTTCCCTATGCTACCTTAGCATCTCGTCCTAAGTCCTCCTCTTCAGTTGTTCCCTCTTCACTCATGCCTTGTTTACCTTGTTTATGTTACTGCTTGCCCTCCTGCTGATGTGTCTTTTCTTGATCCTTCTAGTTACAAGGCTGCTATGAAAATTCCAGTTTGGATGCAAGCTATGCAAGAGGAAGTTGATGCCCTCCAGTCTCAGAACACTTGGAACTTGGTTTCTCTTCCTTCTCATAAGAATTTGGTGGGGTGTAAATGGATTTTTAAGCTTAAGAAGCATTTTGATGGGTCAGTTGCTCATCATAAGGCCAAATTGGTGGTAGAAGGGTTCAACCAAGAACCTGGGCTTGACTATGGGGAGACTTTCAGTCCTATGGTTAAACCTACCACTATCAGAATTGTTTTAGCCCTTGTTGCTCATTTTGGTTGGTTATTAAGACAACTTGATGTTAAAAATGCATTTTTGCATAGTATTTTGCAAGAGATGTGTTCATGGCACAACCACCTGGCACGACATGCTTGGAATGATAGGTTTACATCTTTCTTACCCACCTTGGAATTTCATCATACCTATTATAATTCTTCTTTATTTGTCAAAACACTTGTTGCTGGTATTATTGTCTTGCTGGTGCACGTCGATGATATATTTTTTTGATCAAATGTAAGTATATAAAAGACTAAAGAGAAACCATGCTAGAAAACTAGCAAGTTCAAGGATATACGGAGACAGAGGAAAAAACCTCTGCGAGAGCAAAAAGAATAAAAATACACATGATGAAGGGAACATGCTCCCTTAACACCAAAAAAAAAACTAAGAGGAAGAAACCAAACAACAAAAAGCCAAGCCCATCTGGAGGATCACACCAGGCCCACAGCCCAAGAAGACCAACAAGCCCGACCCATACCCTAAGAGAAAGGCAGCCTGACCCAAGACCAAAGAGAGAGAACCAAGACCGGCCAAAGCCCAAGCTCACCACAGCAACCCAAGAAGAGAACGACCCACCACAACAACCCAAAAAGAGAACGGCCCGACGAGGAGCAGAAAAAAGGAGAGGGGTTGTGAAAGATAGAAGAAAAGAGATACTCGAGACCCCTCCTTTCTTCCACACAGACCGAGAACAAGGCACCTGAAAGCCAGAAGAAGAAAGGATCCTGCAACACGCCAAAAGTTCTACACCGAAAATAATCAAAAAGGGAAAGCCAACTCATTACTAGTAGTGATCCTGTGTCATTCTTAGGCATTGGGAAGACTCCACTACTTCTTAGGCATTCACATCACTCATACTACTACTGGCTTGTTCTTGTCTCAATCTTAATATATTTAGGAACTTCTTCTTAAGATAGATATGTTGGCTGCCAAACCTTGTGCTACTCCTTGTCTTCCCTATCAAAGATTGATGAAGGATGATGGCATGCCTTATGATAATCCTTCATTATGTCATAGCATTGTGGGTGCTCTCCAATATCTTACATTCACCAAACCAGATATTGCTTTCTCTACTCATCAGGTTTGTCATTTTATGCAACAACCTATGGTGGAACATTTTACAGCAGTTAAGAGGATCCTTAGGTATCTTAAGGGTACTCTGCAATTTGGGTTTAGTTATACAAAGGGTTCCTTGGACCTCACGACATAGAGTGATGCTGATTGGGTTGGTGATCCCAATGATCAAAGATCCACGATTGGACTAATCATTTTTCTTGGATCAAATCCTGTCTCTTGGTCATCTAAGAAGCAACAAATTTTTATGAGGTCCTCAACTGAAGCTGAGTACAAGGCTCTTTCTACTACCTCAGCTGAGCTTGATTGGATTAAACAATTGTTGGTGTTTCTAGGTGTTTCCACTGCACAACCCCCTGTGCTCCTTTGTGATAATCTTTCGGCTATTGCACTTTCTTTCAATCTTGTTCAGCATCAAAGGACTAAACACATAGAGTTTGATGTTCATTTCGTTCGCGAAAGAGTAGCTAACAATCAACTCATTGTCCAGTTTGTCTCCTATCAGGAGTAATTCACAGATATTCTTACTAAAGGCTTAAGCTCTGCATTATTTCATACTCATTGTCGCAATCTCACACTTGGTTTCTTCAAGCCAGAGATTGAAGGGGGATGATTGAGTATAGTATGCATAAGTGTGAGTATGCATACGTAAGACTTTCCTTTTATATATAAATATCAAACATACGAAATGTGTGATATATTGAAAACCAATGAAAAAACTAGAATTTTTGAATTTCATTCTTTCCCTCTCACTCTCTGTTTCAGTTCAGATCACTTATTTTTTTCTCTTCTCTGCATAATTTCTTCATTTCTCATCTATTCTCCACAATTTGTACAAAGCCTAGCAATCTCTAATGTCTGACTACAAATAGTTTTGGATCATGCCCGCTTTTCGACCTAAACAACTAGTGCATATATATATATATATCCTAAGCTGAAGCTTTATCTTTTTATTTGGATTCGAGAAACCCCACTCTCCGAAAAGCACACTTTATAGGCATAGATGAGCGAGTAAAATCCTAGTTGTCCCAAACTCTTACAAGAGGTGCACGTCCTGAATTGAACTTGAAACTTGCAGCACGGATCTCAAGTTCTTTGTCAACTCTTTATCACCACGCCACGTCTCCTGGTCACTTTTTGTTACACTCATCGTGGAAGTCTTTTATGCAAAATTATTTAAACTTCTTGAAATGGGACTTTTCTGTATGCGATACATGGATCTCGGTTATGGAAAAATGGTACGTGGTCAAATCTTACCTAACTTATATCAGCTACGTGGCTTCTGATTATGAAATATCTAGAGTCAAATCTGAAAGGATGAAAAACAAGTCTCATTTCCCGGAAAGACGTTTCCCACTAGACCAGTAACATTTACTAATAACAAGACTTTCTTCTGTGTGATCAAACATGAGCATATACGAAAACTCTCTTGAATGGGTACTTTTTCAGTTCTGTTTACATGCTCGTTCATATTCTTTATTTTAATCAACCCCACCATATCAAACATAATCTACCCAAGCCAAACTATAAGAGATGGTGATACTGTCGTTTCAACCGGAGGAAGCTTTGAACTGGGATTTTTCAGCCCTGGAAGTTCAGAAAACCGTTACCTGGGAATATGGTATAAGAAGTCTCCTCGTACAGTTATATGGGTAGCAAACAGAGAAGTTCCACTTTTTAATACTTTGGGGGTTCTGAATGTAAGCAGCAAAGGGGTACTTGACCTATACAATAGCACAAATGATATTATTTGGTCATCGAATTCGTCAAGACCTGCAGCGAATCCTGTCGCAGAGCTGTTGGAGTCTGGAAATCTTGTTGTCAGAGAAGAAAATGATAGTAATCCCGAGAACTTTCTTTGGCAGAGTTTTGACCATCCATGTGATACCTTGATATTCGGAATGAAATTGGGGAGCAACTTCGTTACAAAGATAGACAAGTTTTTGTCAACTTGGAGGAGCGCAGAAGATCCTGCTCGAGGTGAATATTCTTTCCTTATAGATACTCATGGGTATCCCCAGCTTCTTCTGAAGAGCGGAAACAAAACTCTGTTTAGAGCGGGGCCATGGAATGGCATAAAATTCGTATCAAATCCTAGACTAATACCTATGTCCAATGAATTTGTTTTCAACAGCAAAGAGGTTTATTACCAGTTTGGAATTCAAAGATCAGTCCCTTCAAGGCTCACAATCAGTCCATCGGGCGCTCCACAGACCTACACATGGAATGACCGAACAAATGATTGGGCAATTAATGACGTTGGCCAGTATGATCAGTGTGAAAATTATGCTTTTTGTGGTCCAAATACTCGCTGTGAGATGAGTAGATCTCCTATATGTGTATGCTTGGATGGATTCGTGCCCAAGTCTCCAGCGGATTGGAACTTTTCAGATTGGTCCGGTGGGTGTATCCGGAGAACTCCGCTAGAATGCAGTGACAAAGTTGGCTTTCTAAAATATACAGGGATGAAATTGCCCGACACGTCTTCTTCCTGGTACGACAAGAGCATAAGTCTCAAGGAATGTGAGGGATTATGTTTGAAGAACTGCTCCTGCACTGCTTATGCAAATTTAGATATCAGGAATGGTGGAAGTGGATGCCTGATCTGGTTTGGTGACCTGATTGATACAAGAAGGTCAGCTGGGGATGGACAAGACCTTTATGTTAGGATGAATGCAACAGAATTGGGTAAGTATTCCAAATATGAAACTATTTATTACCATTTATGCTTCTCTTGAATTCGTATAGAATGGAAAGTAGAAGGTCTTTGCTCTGCTGCTTTGTCCATAGCGTCAACTCTATTTTCCCTTCTCAAAAAAAAAAAAATGACAAGATTAAACTCTTGAACAGGGTATACATCAGGATCTTCTAACTATTCTTCTGTGCACTCAGGTAGTCTTACGAAAAAGAGGACATTTAGTAAAAGGAAGCTGGTAGGAATAGTATCCAGCGTAATAGTATTAGGCATGCTAATGATAGGATTCATCTTTTCCATGCGGAAGAGGAATCTTAGGAAGAAAAAGCACCGGAAAGCAAGACAAGAAGATATGGAATTGCCAGTATTCAACATGAGTACTATAGCACATGCCACCGATACTTTTTCAGACAGCCACAAACTTGGAGAAGGTGGTTTTGGACCTGTATACAAGGTATTAAAAAAAAATATGATTCCCCACAATCCATCGTCTAACAATAAAACCACCTTAACTATTTGAATGATGAATCAGGGAATACTCACAGGAGGACAACAAATTGCAGTGAAAAGGCTTTCAAAAAGTTCAGGTCAAGGAGCAGAAGAGTTCAAAAATGAAGTCATGTTAATCGCTAAACTTCAGCACCGCAATCTTGTAAAGCTTCTGGGTTGTTGCATTCATGAAGATGAAAGAATGTTAATTTACGAATACATGCCCAACAAGAGCTTGGACTCTTTTATTTTTGGTGCGAACCCATCTAAAATAATAAGACTGAAGCTCTACAAGCTCTCATTTATTTATGTATTATCTGTTACAAATCTGATTTGTTAATTGGACTAACATGGATGAGAAATTGTTCAGACCAAACAAGAAAACAATTACTTGATTGGAGGAAGCGCATAAACATTATAGGTGGGATTGCTCGAGGGCTTCTTTATCTTCATCAAGACTCCAGACTTAGAATCATCCACAGAGATATTAAAGCCGGCAACATTTTAGTGGATGAGGAGCTAAACCCAAAAATTTCTGACTTTGGCCTTGCTAGAATGTTCGGTGGAGATCAAACAGAGGCCAAAACTAATAGGGTAGTTGGAACATAGTAAGTACATAAACCCGATCTTGTCTTGCTGATTTTCTTTACTATTTTGTGAACTTATCCTGTTCGCATCATTTTCAGTGGCTACATGTCTCCTGAGTATGCATCGAAAGGACACTTTTCAGTGAAATCTGACGCTTTTAGCTTCGGTGTTCTTGTCCTGGAGATCGTGAGTGGAAAGTCAAATAGGGGGTTTCGTCACCTGGACCCCAACCTTAACCTTCTTGGACATGTAAGATCTTAAATAATATTTTAATACATGCAACCTGATGAATACGGTGGTGAATATTAAAGTTTGATATACTTTTCAGGCATTTCAAATGAGATTTAACAAGCAATTTCTCTAAGATATTGTGACAGTGTTTAGAAAGGAAAATTGAAACTAGAAAGAATTGACAGCTTTGATATTTACAGTAACTGTCTGTTGCTGTTGATAATTGCCAGAAATTTTGATGTGAACAGTAGAAGTTTTTACTGTTTTATTAGCTGAGAATTGAAGAACACAATTGCACTTTTTGTTGCAATCATTACAATTATTTATACTGAAATTAATCAAACAGAGTGCAAAGTTATAGCATAAAATCCTGCTATAATATGTTAACATACTAACAGATTAACTAATTCCTAGAGACTAGGATACAGTTTATTATTTGCATGAAAATAGGGAAAACAGAGTAGAAACAAAGGAATGGAAAATCTTCTTTTTTGACTTGTTCCATGCAGCTCATGAAGCAAAATCTCCAACATATTGAAACTTTGAGAAATATCATAGAAGCATTGATGTCATGGAACCATTAGGATAGTAATAGGGAAAGTAGAATGGCAAAGTCTGCTGAAATATTTTCTTGGTTTTTGATTTTGAAGGCGTGGATGCTTTGGATTAAAGGGACACCATCGGAATTGATTGATGAATGTTTGGCTGAGTCGAGCAATTCATCTGACATTATTAGATGCATTCATGTGGCTTTATTATGTGTGCAACAACGACCGGAAGATAGGCCAAACATGTCAGCTGTGGTTCTGATATTAGGGAGTGAGATTCCATTGCCTCAGCCTAAACAACCTGGATTTTTTATGGGGGAGAATGCACATGAACAGAGCACTTCATCAAACAAGCATGCAACTTATTCTGGCGGCGAGGTTAGCTTGATGTCATTAGAGGCCCGGTAGCCTGTCATTACATGAATACGGATGGAATAAGATTTTTGATCAAACATATGGTTTCAGAAATGCATTTGGTTTCATCCATTCTTGATGTCTACTCATTTCACCACTCCAGTAGAGAGTGCTAAAGTTAATATATAGAAGCTTCACAGCTGATCATTTGCAGGATCTTATGCTGTGGCTCGTAAATCGAAAGACATGTTGCAAATCGTTGCTTTGAAATATCTGAAATTCTATCTGGAATCAAATATCTGTCTGCTTTGGATGTGATGCTACTTATTGTACAAACAAGTGTGGATCATGCGTTTTAAAAATTATAACTTTGAATGTGTTTTAATAATCATAAGAGTATTAATTTATTATGCATTCTAGTTTTATTATGTTGGAAAAGAAACAAAAAATTTCCTGACGCACAAACTGTTACTATTCAGATCAGTAACAGAAACTGTGCAATTTCCCAGAAAAACAAAGACCGTAGAAATCAAGGAAAACTCAGCTATGTTTTTACAGAGTCTTGAGTACCACGGGAACAAAGAACTACACAATCTTTCAATGAAATTTTAAGAGCAGAATCACTTGAGGTTACTGCCATCTCTTGAATTTATTTATAGAAGAAAATTGAATACAAGAATGGTAATTCTAGTCTATTACAATCTCTTCTACTAATCTGGAAAAATTCAAACTTCTTAAATAGGAAAAAACTAGCTTAAAAATAGGAAAAAACTAGCTTAAAAATAGGAAAAGATTAACTTGCAATGATCAACACAATTTGATCTTTATTGAAACATAAACTAAAACTTAAACACTCCTAATGATCTTCAAATCTTTAGTTGCAGTCTTGGAATCAAACTCTTCTTCAATCTTCAACATAAAAGTAATGAAAAAACACTTCCAAAATGAACTACTTATAAGAATTGCAAACTGCCGTGTACATAGAGGATTACAGTGTCCACATCTTTGAAGGATTACTTTGCCTACAGGATTACTTTGTCGAGTATGTCAAGTATTAAAAGACTAGGATTAGTTACTGCTTAATACTGCTATACTGCTATTGTCTTAGACTCTGGCTTTAGACTTTTATTCGATATTGTTATTGCCTCTATTCAACTCTACTTTGTATAAATACTATTGCATTACATAATAAAGTTGTGCTGGTATTTTCAAGTGCAACAACTTCTTTACTTTGCTGGTTCTTGTTCCTTTTTTCTTTATGGTATCAGAGCAGGTTTCGATTGACTGTGTTTTGTTCAAAGTTTTCAATGGAAGACTCTTCTGAATATATTGATGTTGATGACACAAATAAATTCTCTAACACTTCAGAAGGAGAACAAAATAATCCAAACCAACGTCTAAGCTCAATATTGTTGAATGAGCTAAATTATCTTCCTTGGTCAAGAGCTATAATGATTGCTCATGGTGGAAAGTCCAAACTTGGCTATGTTAATGGCCATATCAAAGCCCGTGACCCTTCTTCACATAACTATGAAGCATGGCAATGCAAGGATCAACTTGTCATGTCTTGGTTACTTAATTCTATGGTGAATTATGTTGCTGAAATATTCAGCTATTAAGAATCGTCAATGGATCTTTGTGAGTTTGTAAGAGAAATGTATGGAAATCAAAACAATGCAGCCCATGTCTTTCAAATCAAAAGGGACCTTGCGAATCCGCAGCAAGATGACAAGACTTATGTGCAACTACTTGGAATCTTGAAAGGTATGTGGAGTGAACTTGCTTTATATCGCCCTCACAAATGAAGAGTAACAAACCTTACAAAGGAAATCGACCAGATTTAAAGTGCACTTACTATCACAATCTTGGACACACAATCGGGTGATGCCGAAATCTTCATCCGGATTTGAAGCCAAACTTTGAAAACGAAAAAGGACTTCAAAAGGGCTATGAACATAGAGCTCACATTGCCGCTCACTCTATTGCAAAATCTTCTTCAAGTGATGATGTAAGTTTACTCTTCCAACCCAGCTGCTCTCCTCAATGATTATGCTACGTATCTTAAGGAAAAGGGTGATATTAGCTTGACAAACTCAAGCAACTCTGATTCAACCACTTTTCTTGGTAAGTTTGTTGGTTTTCTGGCAAACTCCACTCATCTATCACTAAAGAATTTAGAATGTATTTTGATTGCTTTTAAAACTGCTTTAGTTGTTAGCATTGTGCATAATTTTTGGGTCATTGATTCTGGTGTCTCCGATCACATAACAAATAAAATGACTAGCTTATACCATTTCGAAAATATTCCTACTCAAACTCATGTTTCTGTTGCAAATGGCAAACATGCTTCTGTCAAAGGTAAAGGGAAAATCATATTACTTTTTGAAAATGTGGAATCTTTAGTTTTATGTTCCATCCTTTCCTTTTCAATTGCTATCAATTGGCAAGATCACTCAAACACTAAATTGTCGTGTTGTATTTGACTCTCATCGAGTTCTTTTTCAGGACCGCGTCACCAAGAAGACAATTGGTGAAGGGTTTTTTTTCAAGGACTTTATTACTTTTCAAATAATTCTAAAAGCAAAAATCATCCTCAAGCTTCTGCTCTTCATTTCTTCCCTTGGTCAGGATCAAGTTTTATGGCATCAACGTTTAGTCATCCCTCTGAAAGTGTCTTTACAAAATTAATGCCCAGTCTTGATGCCAGAAAAATCATTTGTGATACATGTCATCTATCCAAATCCACAAGACTTCCTTTTTCACTTTCTTTTTCTAGAGCTAATAAGATGTTTGAACTTGTACCATTTGATGTCTGGGGACCAAAGATTGAATCCTTTAATGTCTATAAGTATTTTGTTACTTTAATTGATAATTTTTCTGTTGTGATCTAGATATATCTTAGAAAATTTAAAAGTGAAGTTATTGATGTTTTTAAAGATTTTCATATGCTAGTCATGACTCAATTTTCTGCGAAACTTAAAATCCTTAGATCTGATAATGACACCGAATACATGTCTACAAAAATGACACAGTATCTAGCTTCTCATGGCATTTTACATCAATCTAGTTGTGTTAGTACAACTTAACAAAATAGGATGTCTGAACGCAAAAATAGAGATTTATTAGAGAAAACTCGAGCCTTAATGATACAGATGCATGTATTTAAAACTTTTTGGTCTCAAGGAGTATTAATCATTATATAATTAATCGGCTACCTAGCCAAGTGTTGTGTTTTAAATCACCACTTGAAGTTTTGCAGAAACATTCACCTGACGTATCACATCTAAGGGTGTTTGGTTGCACATGTTTTGTGCATATTCAAGCTTCAAATCATGACAAACTTGATACAAGTTCTACAAAGTGTATTTTCGTGGGATACTCTTCAACCAAGAAGGGTTATTCATGCTCATTCTAATCTAATGCTCAACTTACACTAGGGAGGACTGTTGTTAGAGTATAATATAATCATATTCTGGGGCCTCACCTATCAAGCTTAAGCTTTTAGGTGAGATGGTTCCTTAACATGGTATCAGAGCCTTGTTGACCCAGCGGTCACAAGTTTGAATCTTACCACCCCCATTCTATTTGATAAAAAAAAAATTAAAGCACAAGGTAATGTGGGCCCGTGCAAGTTTCAAGCCCAAATGGGCTTTCACTTGAGGGGATGTGTTAGAGTATAATATAATCATATTCTGGGGCCTCACCTATCAAGCTTAAGCTTTTAGGTGAGATGGTTCCTTAACAACTGTGTTAAGGATACATTTCTTCATTTTCTTCATTTCTATAAATATAACAGCAATATTAATAGTTCACATTATGATATTCACAACAAGTCTTGAGCCTTTACTAATATTATTAACACATCATCAATCAACCTAATTTAAATCAGATTCTGTAAATTCTCAATACTAGTTGGCTCTAAATTCTCAATTTCCTCTATTATGGTTTTTAATTTCTTTAATTACTCCCTTAATCATGTAATGTAACCCAAAATTAACTAATAATTAACATCATTTCATAATTTTATTCACAAAATATGTAAACACTATGATTTGAGAATTCTTAATCCACCATCAATAGTCAAGAATAAAAATGCATTTAAATGAAAGAAAACCCCTAACCAGAACTAGTTCATCCAATCTACGAAGCCTTTTAAATTCAATTCTAAGGATTTCTCCCTTTTCTTTTAATTTGATCAACTTATCTCTATATCCCCCAACTCCGAAATCTCTCTCTCAATCTCTCTCAATTCTCTACTTCGTTTAAATTTCTTTCTAGGATTTAATGCAACTTACACCCTCTCTATAATCAAATTAAGAGAAAATAGAGGAGTTTTAAGAGAAGATGAACAAAACTTTCCCTCCTACCGTTAGCGGAGGAGTTTTCCTTTTTTGTTTGTAGAAATTCTACTTCTTTAAGTCCTCTCTGTATTTTTCAAGCATGGATTTATGTTTTATTTCATTTGAGTTTTTATACTATTTAATCTAGGATTTTTTTACCTTTATTCATAAAGATTTTTCTTTTAATTTATTATTATTATTATTATTATTATTATTATTATTTATTGATATTTTACGATATAGTACGTGTATAAACTAATCTCAACATGTTTTCATCTACAAATACCCCAAAGTTCCATGGAATCTCCTCAATTCCCAACCTATAAAACATTTAAAATCACAAAATCAAATCAAAAGAAAAGAAAAGTTTTTGAATGCTAATCTACTTTGTTTTTTTGAGATCTAAATCACATCCATTGAACTCTCTTATTCAAGAAGAATTCACTAACATAAAGATATCTCCATTTTAGTATATAGTACTAATACTATTAACAAAACACCTATAATTTTTATAGTTTAACCATAACTCTTCTCACATACCATTGTTTACTAGAATAGTTTTTTTCTCGATCCTTTGTTTTTTTATTTAGTCTTTTAGCATTTCATTTATTTGGAATCTAATTTATCCCATGCTTTTTATAGAACTATCATGGTTTTGATAAACACATCTAGCCCTTGGGTTGTTCTCAATTTTAAAAAATCTATTTCATTTTATTAATTTCATAAAAAATAAGTGTAGAAAACAAAAATTCAGTAAGATTAAAAAGGTTTGCTAAGTGTTTCCTAGTGGGGTTCTATTAAAGTTCTCTTTGGTCCCTTTGGTTTAGGGATCAAACATTTTTGGTTCCTAGTTTTAGAGAAGACAAAGAAAGTTGTTGAAAAATAATAAAAAAGAGAGAAAATTATCTACTGACCAATATTTCAGTCGTGATGAAGGTTGTTCTTGGTATTAAAGTATACATATCTTATGACAAATATTTAGATATTATTTGTAAATATCCTTTAAAGCCCAGCTTATGAAAATAATTATTTTTCTTTAAAAAGAAAGATATAATATGTACTGGTGTATATAACTCTAATAAATATCTAGTATTTAAAATAATATCAAACAAAAACATTTTAAAAAACTAATTTGAAAAAAAATATGAAAAAAAACTCACTTTATATTCTAGGTCGAACATCAGAAGATGAGCTTGTCCATAACTCAAAGCTTGACAACCCAAAAAACTGTCATCGATTATTTTCTCTCTTTAGAATCGTTTCCAACTTCGCTTTTTTGAAAATCGAAAAGGAAAAGCAACCCCTACGCTCAATCTTGACCAGGGCTTTTGTTCCTTCTTAGCCACGGCAGTCCACCATCGCTATAATTGCCTCACAGTACACCGATCTCTTTATTGATTTATAAAATTTATGGACTAAATATTTAGTGAATATTGGTAATTCAAACTCTTTACTATACATGTAAGAGGTGGTTCATTTTAGAAATTCTATTAAAGTGTACTTTGACCTATATCTTGCATTAAAGTAGATTGAGTGACTGCCTGACAATGTGGTTGAGATTGATTTTTAAAGTATTTTTTTGTTTAAAAATATATCAAAATAATATTTTTATATTTTTAAAAAATCATTTTTGACATCAACACATGAAAATAATCTAAAATCACCCAAAAAAATTAATATTTTCAAAACGTTTTTGAAATGTTGTGCCAAACACCCCTTGGAGATGGTTTTGCATTTTAGGATTTATTTTTCAAGTTTAAAACCGTAAATGGTTTTTGTAAGGCATTTAAAGCTTTGTTTTCAGGTGATTTCATGTGATTGAGGAATGGTCTTATATGGTTTAAATTGTTGACCATTAATTTTTCAACCACCACTATATTTGATATTTCATATCACGCATGCCACCTGATATCGTGTTAATAAATCAATTGTTAACCCTATATATCGTTTCAAGCGTTTCGATTTAAAGTGAGATGGTTCCTTAACAACCAGATTTTTGCTTGCTTTCTCCTTCTATGTCTGAATTTATTGTTTATTTTATCATTTGGTTATTATATTTTTAATGCAGATTTCATAAAATTACTTAAGATATTAATTTTAAGAATAAGCTCTCTTCAATTGGAAGATTTTTCGTGATACTTGCATGCTGTTTCTTATTATTCACCTTAACCAACTCCTCCACATCAATCCAAGCCAATCCATAAGAGACGGTGAGACTTTACTATCAGATGGCGGAAGCTTTATCGGAAACTTTTTGTTTTTTTAATGATGATAATAATTTTATACTGGTTATTTCATTGAAACCTACTAAATAGATAAATTTATATTGATTTAAAATTCATATATTTTCTAGAAAACTTGCACTTTATAGTAGTTCTGCACAAATTTATTATTTGACTAAATTTATATTATAATAAAAAATTCTCATATAATTAATATATTTTACGTTGAAAAAAATATAGTGCTGCCTATAACAGGACGCTAAAGCATTGGCTAGTATATATATAAAGAGAGAGAGAGAATGCTAGTATCAGTTGAACTATAACGCATTAGCCAACTATATCCAGGCTGAGATATAACTATATAAAACTCTTATTAATTTTCAATTATGGAGATGAGTGATTATTATGTAACTCTCTTTCTTTTTTTTATCTTTTCCTTTCCTATTTGTTCAAAAATATAATTTTGGGGACAGTGTGTGCAAAAAAGAAAACCTGTCCATTGGAAACATAGGTCTTGCCTTGAAAATTGGGGCAATGTGGTCAAAACCTAACACAAACACCCATAGAAGCCGAGGAGACCAAATTCATGGAATTCAAAGCATTGAAATATTGACTAACAAGACTCATCTTGTCGTATTGGCTTTGTCCCGGGTAATGATGAACGAGCATATGGACGTATGTTTAAAAGCCTAAGTGCTAGGTTTTTCAAACATCTAGCTTAATTTTTTTTCTCAATAATTTATATGTAATTTTTAAGAACTAAACAATTTAAAATATTGTTGATAAATTAATTTATTAAGTTATTAAATATTTATGTATTATTTTAATTAGTTTTAAGTATGATTTTTTAATAAGATCATATTTAAAAAAAATAGAAAACACTTTTTTCACCACCTATCATAGTCTTTTTATTTCAATTTTTAATTTTTGTTAATAAAATAAAATAAAAAAATAAAAATTTAATAAAAGCAGTTAGATTCATGACCCAGTTACAAGTTTAAGAAGGTTAACTTGAGTTGAATTGAATCATTATGCAATGTTGACATCTATTTTTGACGCTTATTTATGCTCATTTTGACCGGCTTTGATGGATGGATCTTATGGTCATTGAAAAACGGTAGCCAATTTTAACGAAGCTACTTGGAGTCCCATCAGACCAGCAACTTGTACTAATAACAAAATATGTTTCTGTGTGATCAAAACCAGAACATTTCTGAAAACTCTCTTGAATGGGAACTGTTTCATTACTGTTTGCACGCTCGTTCGTATTCTCTATTTTAATCAACTGCGCCACATCAACCATAATCTACCAAAGCCAATCTATAAGAGATGGTGATACTGCAGTTTCAACCGGAGGAAGCTTTGAACTAGGATTTTTCAGCCCTGGAAGTTCAGCAAAGCGTTACCTGGGGATATGGTATAAGAAGTCTCCTCGTACAGTTCTATGGGTAGCAAACAGAGAAGTTCCAGTTTCCGATAGTTTGGGGGCTCTGAATATAAGCAGCAAAGGGATACTTGTCCTATACAGTAGCACAAATGATATTGTTTGGTCATCCAATTCGTCAAGAACCGCAGAGAATCCTGTCGCAGAGCTCTTGGAGTCTGGAAATCTTGTTGTCAGAGAAGAAAATGATAGTAATCCCGAGAACTTTCTGTGGCAGAGTTTTGACTATCCTTGTGACACCTTGCTACCAGGAATGAAACTGGGAATCAACTTTGTAACTCGCCTTGAAAGCTCTCTATCATCCTGGAAGAGCTCAGAAGATCCTGCTCGGGGTGAATTTTCTTTCCTTCTAGATCCTAACGGGTATCCACAGCTAGTTTTGAAGAAGGGGAATAAAACATTGGGTAGAGCTGGGTCATGGAATGGAATACGTTTCACTGCAGAAACTAAGTCAAAACCAGATTCGATTTCAACAGATGAATTTGTGCTAAACGAAAAGGAGGGATATATTATTTTTGGGAACACAAGCTTAGGTTTTCCAAGGCTTACACTAACTCCAGAGGGCATTCCAAAGCGCTCAATATGGAATGATCGAACACATCAATGGCAGTTTATTGAAATTCTTCAGATTGATATATGTGAAAACTACTCTATTTGCGGTCCAAATGCTTACTGCCAGATCAATAATTCTCCTATATGCGCATGTCTGGATGGATTCATGCCCAGGTCTCCACGAGATTGGAAGCTGTCAAATTGGTCAGGTGGGTGTGTTCGAAGGACTCCTTGCAGTGACAAAGACAGCTTTGAAAATTACACGCGGATAAAATTGCCCGACACATATTCTTCCTGGTATAATAAAAGCACTGGTCTCGAGGAATGTAAGGGAATATGTTTGAAGAACTGCTCCTGCACTGCATATGCTAATTTAGACGTCAGAGGAGGTGGAAGTGGCTGTCTGATTTGGTTTGGTGGCCTCATTGATACAAGAAGGTCAACTGGGGATGGACAAGACCTTTATGTCAGGATTGCGGTTTCAGATTTAGGTATGCTTTCTAGTAATGCGAATGAATATTGATTTTTCATTAGTCTCTATTCTTTGTTCTTAAGCGACAGAAACATTTGTCGAGAGATGGATTATGTCTGATAAGTAATTACACTTCCCTTCATTGGAAACATTTAAAAATGTACAGAATTTGTTTCCTCACAGTACTTCGGTTTAGTTTTTTGGTATTGTGAGCACCTTCAGGTTGATTTTTGAAAGATGAATCTTTTCATTCATCAAAACTAGAAACTAGAAAGCGTGGTTTCTTCTGCTCCATCTGAACATGCTCTAAAATTATCACCTCTCCTAATTTCCATTTCGAGATAGCCCTCAGCACTGAAATAAAAATAACAAGCGTGCACTAACAATTCCTCTTTGCTTTCAGAAAATGTCGAGAATAAAAGACCCGTCGATAAGAAGAGGCAAGCAGTAATAATTGCTAGCTCTGTCATATTGGTTCTAGGTTTGCTGATAGTAGGAGTCATCTCCTACACAAGGAGAACATATCTTAGAAAGAATTACAACAGTGAAGAGAGGACACAAGACATGGATCTACCAATGTATGATTTGAGCACAATAGGACATGCCACTAATAACTTCTCTAGCAGCAACAAGCTGGGAGAAGGAGGTTTTGGACCAGTATACAAGGTGAATAGAAGCCAGATACTTGTGCAAACAATATGGTAATATTAAACTAAGTTCTGCTGATTATTTGTGATTTAGGGTACATTGGTAGATGGACAAGAAATAGCAGTGAAAAGGCTCTCCAAAAGTTCTGGGCAAGGAATGGACGAGTTCAAGAATGAAGTAATGTTAATTGCTAAACTTCAGCACCGCAACCTTGTGAAGCTTCTCGGTTTTTGCATCCACAAAGATGAAAAAATGTTAATCTATGAATACATGCCAAACAAGAGCTTGGACTCCATTATTTTTGGTTTGAGCCTATACAGATCAATACATAGCTTACTTTTTTTTGTCATTTTTCAATTAATGCTTCTATAACAAGACCTGGTGTTAGACTAACATGGTAGAGAAATTGGGCAGATTTAACCAGAAACAAATTACTGGATTGGAGTAGGCGTATCCACATCATTGGAGGAATAGCTCGAGGGCTTGTTTATCTTCACCATGACTCTAGACTGAGGATCATTCATAGAGATATCAAAGCTAGCAACATTCTACTGGATAATGAGCTAAACCCAAAAATTTCAGATTTTGGCCTTGCTCGAATGTTTGGTGGAGATCAAGCGGAGGCCAATACTAACAGGGTAGTTGGGACATAGTAAGTATTCTTAAACTTGCCACGTTTCATTACATTTATATGCTTTCAGAACTTATCTAGCCGATATTGTTTTGCAGCGGATATATGTCTCCTGAGTACGCATTAGATGGACACTTTTCTGTGAAATCGGATGTCTTCAGTTTCGGTGTCCTAGTTCTGGAGATTGTGAGCGGAAAGAAAAACAGGGGATTTTGTCACCCAGACCAGAACCTTAACCTTCTTGGACATGTAAGCTTTTGTATTTTGCATAGCATTTTCCTTCTGGTTACTTCTGTAGTTAACTGAACAAAGATATATTTGTTTGTGCACAATTACAGACATGTCAGACTAGTATTAATTGCTGTTACGCAAATCAGAATGATCCATCCACTGATACACTTTCTTGTTTTGGAAGGCATGGATTCTTTGGACCAAAGGAGCACAATTGGACCTGATTGACGAATGTTTGAGTGCTTCGCACGTTTCAGTTGAAGTCTTAAGATGCATTCATGTGGCTTTATTATGTGTGCAACAGCGACCAGAAGATAGACCAACCATGTCGTCTGTGGCTGTAATGTTAGGCAGTGAGAATCCATTGCCTCAGCCTAAGCAGCCTGGTTTTTTCATGGGAAAGAATCCACCTGAACAGGGCAGTTCATCAAGCAAGCATGAATCTTATTCAGCAAATGAGGTTACTCTGACATCATTAGAGGCACGGTAGTCTATCGTCGCTTGCCAACGGAGTTGACGCTAGAATATTCCATGCTCTCAGATATGCAGTCAGAATTAAACTCATAGTTAATAGGAATTGAAGCTAAACCCAACGGGCTAATTGGATTTGTTCCATAAACAACTTCAAAAAGGTTAGCGAATGTGGTTTGGCTTGTTGAGTGATTGTTATAAGAAAATGAGATCTTATTTGTGAATCTTTGTACAACTTCAATTAGATGTATTGAGTTGGAAAGTGATTCCCAACTTGTATATCCCGATTAGATGTTATTGTTTTCAAGAGACTATGAATTTTAATAATCTCCTTGAATAAAAGATCAACGATATGGAGAAAACTACTGCACCATAATTATAACATAACTCTTACCCCTCTGTGTGGAAGGAAGTCTGCCATGAAATCAATGCTCGTATCACATTTTAAGGTACTTTAGAGATTAATAATGGAGTATAAAGGCTCGTTTTTTGTCTATGGATTTTTCTAAATAACATGTTTTGCACCTCTCTATATTTTCTAACTCTATCAAAGATGGGGCCATTATCAACCATAACATGCTCTTTAATGACATATTTATGTTTTTCTTTCTCAAGGAAAACAACTTTTGTATTTGGACAACAAGAAAAAATATAACCTACACCTTAATATTTAAAACATTAAACAATAACAAATTGACTAGTACTTGATGACCTTTACTGTTTACAAGAATTTGTAGTCATTTCCTTGCTTGTTCAATTTATGTTAGGTGTATAAACAATCCAACAAGGCTTGCTCTCAATTTTTACCATACAGGACATCCATGTTGCCTAACCATGATTTTCAAGCTATATATACTATATATCAATTAAATCTATAGGTTTCAGTACTTCTAATCAAATTTCACAATAAAGGTTTTTAGCAATGTAAAATTTTACGAGAAAGTCAAAGGGACTCATTATTTTCAATGTTTCATTGTTAAAACCTAATATACTATTTTATATATTAGAAAACTTAGCTAAAAAAACAATTAGTAGCTTCATTAGTCTTCTCGTTCTTGGATACAATAATTTGATTAACATCGAGTTTAAACAACCTTTTAGATGAATAATTTTTTCCTAAGAACATCCCACTCTTGGTGACAAATAACTTCTCAAACTCGTAAACCAATCTAAAATCATTCACACTTAACATTATAAAGTTTATTCTATATCATATAAAAAAACATGACCCATTTTGTCTATATTATCTTTCGCAATGGTATTTTTTCCACGCTTCAAGGGGAGAGGCGCGGTGAAAATAGGTTTTTATAATCGTAAAATTATGACTATAATTCTTAGGAGTCTCCACCTAGTATTAAGATCACTAGAAAACCTAATGATCTGCGAAAATCTTGGTAAAGGGACTTGTTATGTAAGGAAAAAAAGGATCACCCCTAGTGCATCCTACCTAGTATTAACGCATTATTGTTTGATTATTTTTTTCTTAGTCAATTTTTTTATTCATTGGTCTTTCTATGGCTTGAAGTAGATCTCTCTTCATGATAAAGTCTCTACTTCATTAGAAGCCGAAAACCTAACCGTCGTAAAGTTTGGAAAGTTTATATAAAAAACTTTTATTTTTTACTATCTGTGAGCGTACTTCACAATGTAATTTTACACCTTGATAGCTAAAAAAATATTATTAATTTATTTTGATATTCTGGCCAAATTCCAATGGATAATCATAATCTGGTTATGATATCAAATTTTCATTTCAAAACATAAGAATTATGCTATATTTGTTTTTTATGAAAATTATCCTTGAAAAAAACTTGGAATTCGGCCGTATGCACGAAAACAACACATATTTATTGTTTACTTTTAAAATTCAATTTTTTATATTAAAAAAAATCAGATTGAGCTTGACCCAACTAAATAGGTCGCCACAGCCTAGTTGGGCCAAAAGGCCCAACTCTTCTGGCCTTGGGCTGGACGCACCCTAGCTAACTGGGCTAGGCCAAGAGCAGGTCCAACCCTAGAGTTAATCTAGTTGTGCATTGTTCACACAGCGTGAACAGTGCAGAGTGAATTAATTCACTCCTCACTGTTCATGTGTTACGTGAACAATAACAGGGTGATTGGCTAATGGTTATACGAGGCTTACCTGCTACTATTGTCGGGTAGAGGAGACCTAGATGGTTCTTCCTATGATACTGGCATAAAAAATGGTAGCATGTGGTGGTTGGGAGGAGCGCCGAAAACTGTTGATGGTTCGTGCAGGAGGGGTTGCTATGCATTGCCAGAGCTGGTTGTTGCTGCTGAAGGTTACGGTGGAGCTGCATGCATGTGGGAGAAGCCGCTGATGCCGAGGGAACAACCACTGGTGTTTGTCAAGAATTGTTGTTAGGGGAGAGAGAAAGTCATTTGTTGATGTTGCAAGAGAGGGAGATAGTCGTCGATGCCGCAGGAGAGAGAGATAGACGCCGACGGTGGTAGAGGTAAAGATGGAGAGAGTTTCCGAGGGAGATAGGCTTGACGGTTACTGCCAGCATCGGGGAAGAAGCCGCTGCTAATGATGCAACCGTTACTGGTATGGCTTCTGTCAATGTTCAGGTTTTTTCTTTCTTTTTTAATTTGTTCCTCACTTTTTGTTCGACTACTCTTGTTTTTCAGTGTTTTTGTTTGCAAATTACGATTATCCCTCAGTCGTGATCATTTTTCTCCTTCTCCGTCTCTGTCTCCATATGTCTCTCGTCTAGTTGTATTAGTTAATGCTCCCCCTCTCTGTAGTAAATTTTCTCTCCTTTTATGGACTTAATGTGAAGGTTGTAGGTATGAGAGTGGTGTCTTGGAATGGTTGTGTGAGTGGTTTGCAGGGTATGGTTGCCAAAATGGCACAAGCATGGCTCCAATGATGTCTCGGCAGATCTTTTTTTTGCAAAAAATATAAATTAGACAAACAAAAAATGGGTTGGGATAAAAAAGAGTTTTTGACTGGAAAACAAGGAAGAATGATGTATTTTTCTTCAATTTGGCTTCTTATTTCACCCTAAAACATTTTGTCTCTAAAAATTTCATTATCAATTTAACACAAATTAGGCTTTCAAACTTAATTTCTCACCAATTAATCCCTTAATAAAGTGAATTTGACCCATTTAAAATATAATTAAATCATTGCGCATAATTAAATTCTTCAACTGCACCCTAAATTAATTTTGGGAACATAATTACACTTTAAATTGAAATGGAAAAACATAAATCTCAATTAATAAATAAAGTAATCTAAAAACAATAATTCAATAATCAAATCAAATTAAAGTCCAAGGTCGGTTTGGATGACTCGTGTCACATTGGACTAGTGTTTCCTTACTTATGTCTTACAGAGATAAAAAAAATTATAGACAACTAATCAAAGTTTGAAAGAAATTAAAATGTTTAAAATATAAAAAAAATGATATATCCAAGGGTCCATCAAATGTAGCTTCTCCAAAACAAACTGTAATTATGTTAATAAAAAAACATTGTTAAAATATATAGTTTAATTTATCCTTATATTTTTGTAGCTATTTCCACTATGTATGTATCTATACATTCAATTATTTTTATTATATATTTAAATTTAAATTAGATATTCAATAAGTTCATTTCTTATAACGTGGTATATAAATTAATTGAAATTATGCTCGTAATGTAAATGTAAAATGACTCGTAGATCAAAAAATCCCCCCAGACACTTCGTGTTATATATATATATATATATATAGAGAGAGAGAGAGAGAGAGAATTTTTATTAATTTTCAATTATAGAGATGAGTGATTATTATGTAACTCTCATTCTTTTTTATCTTTTCTTTTTCTATTTGTTCAAAAATATAATTATGGAGAGTATGTGTAAAAATGAAAACCAGCCCATTGGAAACATAGGTCTTGCCTTGAAAATTGGGGCAATATGGTCCAGTGGGCTCTAAGTGTAAGCCCAACACAAATACCCATAGGAGCCGAGGAGACCAAATTCATGGAATTCAAAGCATTGAAATGCAGTTAATTAATGTAAAAATAAATAAATAAAAGAAAGGAACATAAATAGTTTTTTTTTCATTTAAAAAGATATTTAAAAAAAAATTATATTTTTTCTTCAAATTAAAAATTGCTCAGACTATTTTGATATACTAATGTTATAAATAAATTTTAAAAATAAAAGAATATTTTAATTCATTTATCAGCAAAAAATATTTTAAAAAATAATTACTATCATAATATAGAACATGCTTAAAGAAATAAATGTATCCAAAATAGGTGTTGTGCCCTGAAAGGGGTTAAAATTACTTTATAACCCTATCAGGAAATAATAATTGAGATATGACTTTTATTTGGATCTATGATCACTATTTATTCTAAAGAGAATATTTTAAGTATTTAATCTTTGGGTAACAGAATTGGGTAAGTATTCCAAATATGAAACTATTTATTACCATTTATGCTTCTCTTGAATTCGTATAGAATGGAAAGTAGAAGGCCTTTGCTCTGCTGCCTTGTCCATACCGTCAACACTATTTTCCAATGAACTCTTGAACAGGGTATACATCAGGATCTTCTAACTATTCTTCTGTGCACTCAGGTGTGCTTACGAAAAAGAGGATATTTAATAAAAGAAAGCTGGCAGGAATTGTCTCCAGCGCAATAGTATCAGGCATTGGCATGATAGTGTTAGCATTCATCTTTTCCATGCGCAAGAGGAATCTTAGGAAGAAAAATGAAAGTGTTTAAAAAAAGAAAGAATGAAAACAGGGGAAAACGGAAATGAAGAATGCCAGAAATTAATTTGCACAGTAGCTGTTTTTACTGTTCACAAATCTTGAATGAATTGCTATAATTGAATTAATTAAAACTGAAATGAAACATTACAATTTATAGAAGAGAAAGACACCCACGACAGCCATGATATGGACTCCATTATCATGTAACAAGCTGCCACTAAGACACGATCAAAGACACGAAGGAAAGACCACTACGCATGAAGTGAGCTGAATGTGCTGCACTGTCATTTACACATGATCAACATTTCCTAAAGACTCGGACAAAGCTTGACTGAATTTAAGTGCAGCTGAATTAAACAACAATGACTAAAAATAATTAATCAAACAAATGCAGGACTAAAATAAATAACTAACACTCCTCCATATTTTAGGAGCTGCAAATACCGAGTTTCTCCCTCAGAAATTCGAACTGGTTGGCTGGCAATGGTTTTGTGAAAATGTCAGCAAGTTGCTCTTCAGACTTGCAGTAAATGAGTTTGATTTCACCTTCCTTCTGCACTTCCCTCAAAAAGAAATATTTGATCTTGAAATGCTTTGTTCTTCCATGAAAAACTGGATTGCACGAGATTGCAATTGCTGCTTGATTATCCACAAACAATTCGGTTTGTTCCAATTGATTCCAGTATAAGTCACGGCATAATTTTCTCAGCCATACCGCTTGGTTTGCTGCAGCTGTTGCAGCAACAAATTCGGCCTCAGCAGTTGATTGTGCCACAGTTTCTTGCTTCTTCGAGCTCCATGAAAATACTCCTGATCCCAAGCTGAAACAGTAGCCAGAGGTGCTCTTCATGTCATCCACAGAACCTCCCCAATCACTGTCAGAAAATCCCAGCAGTTTGGAATTTTGACATTTCGTAAATTTTATACCAAAGGCAACAGTCCCTTTGATATATCTAATGACTCTCTTTGCTGTTTTAAGATGATTCTCGCTAGCGCAATGCATAAAACGAGAAAGGATGCTGACAGCAAATAGAATATCTGGTCTAGTTGCCGTTAAATACATTAGACAACCAACCATACTTCTGAAATAATTTTCATCCACCTTGTCTGCACCATCATCTTTGCTTAAGCTCTCCTTCGAATTCATTGGAGTAGCCATAGCCTTGCAATCTTCCATGTGGAATTTCTTGAGAATTTCCTTGGCATATTTTCTTTGGCAAATGAAGACTTCATGCTCTCCTTGCTTAATTTCCATCCCAAGAAAATATGACATTAACCCAAGGTCTGTCATTTCGAAAATCTCCATCATCTCCCCTTTGAATCCATCAATTTGCTTAATGTTGCTTCCTGTAATTAGAAGATCATCAACATAAAGAGAGACAATAAGCAAATCATTTTCTTTATGCTTCACATAAAGAGTAGCTTCGGACAGGCTCTTCATAAATCCCAGCCGTGATAGGTGCTCATCAATCTTGCTATACCATGCTCTAGGTGCTTGTTTCAAGCCATATAGAGCCTTCTTCAGCAAATAAACCTTCTCTTCTTGTCCTTGCGCAGCAAATCCTTCAGGTTGATCCACATAAATCTCCTCCTGCAAGTCGCCATTGAGAAAGGCGGATTTTACATCCAATTGAAAAACCTTCCATCCATTTTGGGCTGCCAATGCTAACACAAGTCTGATGGTGTCAAGTCTGGCTACCGGTGCAAATGTATCGGAGTAATCAACTCCAAAAATTTGCGCATAGCCCTTCACGACAAGTCTTGCCTTGTACTTGTTGATGGTTCCATCCGCGTTCAGTTTTGTCCTGAACACCCATTTTACGCCAATCACTTTCCTGTTTTTCGGCCTTTCAACCAGCACCCAAGTCTTGTTCTTTTCTATCATTGACATCTCCTCCTCCATTGCCTTCAGCCACATTTCATTTTTGACAGCTTCAAAATAATCAGCAGGCTCACATACAGCTACATTACATCTTTGATAGATGTCTTGAAGCAGCCTTGTTCCACGAATTGGTTCCTCATCTTCCAAGTCTGTTTCTTCTTCTTCTGCTGCTGGTTGAAAATCAGACATGGATATGAGTTTGCTGCTACTGGTTTCACTTGTTGGCTCCCAATTCCATTTTTGCTCCTCATGGAAAATCACATCTCGGCTCACAACTATCTTCCTTGTCTTTGGTTGATAGACTTTGTACGCCTTTGAGGATGAGCAATACCCGATGAAGATGCCGGGTTCTGATTTTTTGTCTAGCTTATCTCGCTTGACCTGTGGAATGTGAGAAAAACATACACAACCAAACACTCTTAGAAAATTGAGTGAAGGTTTGTAGCCATACCAAGCTTCAAATGGCGTCATGTTCTTGACAGCTTTTGTGGACATCCTGTTCTGCAAATACACAGCAGTGCTTGCTGCTTCGGCCCAAAAATTTTTGGGCAAGTCCTTCTCATGCAACATGCTTCTTGCCATCTCCATAATGCTGCGATTTCTCCTCTCACTCACTCCATTTTGCTGAGGAGTATAAGGAGCAGTAAGTTGGTGTTCAATACCAGCTTCTTCGCAAAATGTGTTGAATGTCGAAGATGTGTATTCAGTGCCATTGTCAGTCCTCACGGTCTGAATTTTGCAGCCACTTTGGTTTTCCACAAGCCTCTTGAAATTCCAGAACACTCCAGCCACTTCTGACTTGAATTTCAAGAAAAAAATCCAGCACATTCGCGAAAAATCGTCAATGAAAATGACATAATATCTGCTACCTGCGAATGATTCAGTTCTGTGAGGGCCTGCCACATCTGAGTGAATGAGCTGCAGCTTGCGAGTGGCTTTCCATGATGAAGGTGGAAAAGCCCTTCGTCTTTGTTTCCCGAATTGGCAAGCATCACAATTTTGAAAATTGTCATCAAATGTTGGAAGTCCAACCGTGAGCTCCTTCATGGCTTGCATACGTTGCAAGTGACAGTGGCCAAGCCTCTTATGCCACAATTCCGTGTGGCTAGCTGCAGTTGTGAATGCTAAAAGCTCTTCTTTTATTGGATTAAAAAAGAAGCTTTTCCCCTTCATTTTGACTTTGAGAATCTCCTCTCTATTAGCATCAAACACATGACAGCACCCATCTTCAAAAACCACTTTAAGACCCCTTTCAATTAGCTGGCCAACACTTAGCAAATTTTGGTTAATTTCTGGAACATAAAGAACATCAGAAATTAACTTGACACCACTGCTGCTAGTGATGGTGATGGTTCCTTTCCCTTCGACAGAAATGTAATCACCATTACCAATTTTAACTTTGGTAATTTCAGTCGGCATCAAGCTTTTGAAAAGCTTTTTGTCATTGGTCATGTGATTTGTACAACCTGAATCAATTAACCAACTTTCAGTAGAGGTTTCACTTACAAAACAGGTTGCTACAAAGAGTTGATCTTCATCTTCTTCTTCGGCAATTTGAGCTGCACTCTCCTGCTGCTGCTGTTGACTTTTCCCTTTGCAGATCACGGCTTCATGCCCAAGCTGGTTGCATTTTGCACACTTTGCATCAGGTCTCCTCCAACATTTGAATGGGGGATGGCCTTCCTTGTTGCAGTGATGACAAGGAGGATATTTGCCCTTGAAATTTCCCTTCTTGTTGCTGTTATGGGCTGCGGCAGAATGAGAAAAATTGCCATCTTGACCCTTCTTCTTCTTCCACTTGCTTTTATCACCTCCACGATGCTTTGCAAACAAAGCTCCTTCGGTGTTGACCTCCTCTCTCATGTGTCTCCTCTGCTCTTGTGCTTGCAAAGAATTCAACAATTCTGCCAAAGAGATTTTTGACAGGTCCTTGGTATTTTCCAAGGTAGTAATTGTAGCTTCATACCTCTCAGGTACAGTAACTAACAATTTTTCAACAATTCTGGAATCACTAAAATCAGAACCAAGTAGTCTGATTTTGTTTGCAATTCCAAGAAGTCTGTCTGAATACATCTTAATTGTTTCAGACTCCTTCATTTTCTGCAATTCGAAATCTCTAATAAGATTCAATACCTGCATTCCTCTTATCCTTTCATCTCCTGCATATTCTTCTTTGAGATAATCCCAGATGGATTTTGCTGACTTGTGAGACATGATCCTAGTGAAAATTGTTGCTGAAACCGCAGCAAACAAGCATGCTTTGGCCTTTGATTTCTTTGTCTTCAACTCTTTATGAGTTTTGATTTGCGTCAAGGTGGGATTGTTTGCAAGTGCAGGAATTGCATAATCCTCTTCCACTGCATCCCAAAGATCCATTGCTTCCAGATAAGCCTCCATACGAACAGCCCACATATGATAATTGTCTCCATCGAAAATTGATGGAGCAATTGAAGAGAAGCTTGATTCAGACTCCATGATCGCAACACACAAACAAGACAACCTCACACACAGATCCCTCAAGAAGAAAGCTCTGATACCAATTGAAAGTGTTTAAAAAAAGAAAGAATGAAAACAGGGGAAAACGGAAATGAAGAATGCCAGAAATTAATTTGCACAGTAGCTGTTTTTACTGTTCACAAATCTTGAATGAATTGCTATAATTGAATTAATTAAAACTGAAATGAAACATTACAATTTATAGAAGAGAAAGACACCCACGACAGCCATGATATGGACTCCATTATCATGTAACAAGCTGCCACTAAGACACGATCAAAGACACGAAGGAAAGACCACTACGCATGAAGTGAGCTGAATGTGCTGCACTGTCATTTACACGTGATCAACATTTCCTAAAGACTCGGACAAAGCTTGACTGAATTTAAGTGCAGCTGAATTAAACAACAATGACTAAAAATAATTAATCAAACAAATGCAGGACTAAAATAAATAACTAACAAAAAAGCACTGGGAAGCAAGGCAAGAAGATATGGAATTGCCAGTATTCGACATGAGTACTATAGCACATGCCACCGATACTTTTTCAGACAGCAACAAACTTGGAGAAGGTGGTTTTGGACCTGTATACAAGGTATGAAAAAAAATCTGATTCCTGACAATCCATCGTTTAACAATAAAACCACCTCAACTATTTGAATGATGAATCAGGGAATACTCATAGGAGGACAGCAAATTGCAGTGAAAAGGCTTTCAAAAAGTTCAGGTCAAGGATTAGATGAGTTCAAAAATGAAGTCATGTTAATCGCTAAACTTCAGCACCGCAATCTTGTAAAGCTTCTGGGTTCTTGCATTCATGAAGATGAAAGAATGTTAATTTACGAATACATGCCCAACAAGAGCTTGGACTCATTTATTTTTGGTGCGAACCCATCTGAAATAGTAAGACTGAAGTTCTACAAGCTCTCATTTATTTATGTATTATCTGTTACAAATCTGATTTGTTAATTGGACTAACATGGATGAGAAATTGTTCAGACCAAACAAGAAAACAATTATTTGATTGGAGGAAGCGCATAAACATTATAGTTGGAATTGCTCGAGGGCTTCTTTATCTTCACCAAGACTCCAGACTTAGAATCATCCACAGAGATATTAAAGCCAGCAATATTTTAGTGGATGAGGAGCTAAACCCAAAAATTTCTGACTTTGGCCTTGCTAGAATGTTCGGTGGAGATCAAACAGAGGCCAAAACTAATAGGGTAGTTGGAACATAGTAAGTACATAAACCCGATCTTGTCTTGCTGATTTTCATTACTATTTTGTGAACTTATCCTGTTAGTATCATTTTCAGTGGCTACATGTCTCCTGAGTATGCATCGAAAGGACACTTTTCAGTGAAATCTGACGCTTTTAGCTTCGGTGTTCTAGTCCTCGAGATCGTGAGTGGAAAGACAAATAGGGGTTTTCGTCACTTGGACCCCAACCTTAACCTTCTTGGACATGTAAGCTCTTAAATAATATTTTAATACATGCAACCTGATGAATACGGTGGTGAATATTAAAGTTTGATGTCCTTTTCAGGCATTTCAAATGAGATTTAACAAACAGTTTCTCTAAGATATTGAAACTTTCAGAAATATCATTGAAGCATTCATGTCATGGAACCACTAGGATAGTAATAGGGAAATTAGAATGAAATATTTTCTTGCCTTTTGTTTTTGAAGGCGTGGATGCTTTGGATTAAAGGGACACCATTTGAACTGATCGACGAATGTTTGGCTGAGTCGTGCAATTCATCTGACATTATAAGATGCATTCATGTGGCTTTATTATGTGTGCAACAACGACCGGAAGATAGGCCAGACATGTCAGCTGTGGTTCTGATATTAGGGAGTGAGATTCCTTTGCCTCAGCCTAAACAACCTGGATTTTTTATGGGGGAGAATCCACATGAACAGAGCACTTCATCAAACAAGCATGTAACTTATTCTGGCGGCGAGGTTAGTTTGATGTCATTAGAGGCCCGGTAGCCTGTCATCACAACGCATTTGGTTACATCCATTCATTATATCTACTCATTTCGCCATTCCAGTACAGAGTGTTAAAGCTAAGTAGAAACTTAATCAGGTCTACCAATGCCAGCCAAGTAGGCAGCTGGTCACAGATGATCATTTTCAGGATCTTATGCCGTGGATAGAAAATGAAAAGACATGTTGCAAATCGTTGCTTTGAAATATCTGAAATTCTATCTTGAATTAAATATCTGTCTGCTTTGGATGTGATGCTACTTACTGTACAGACAAGTGTGGATCATGGTACTATGTATATGTTTTAATAATAATAATAATAATAATAAAAGTATTAATTTATTATACATAACAGTAATGAAAAAAGACTTCCAAAATGATCTTATTATAATTTAAATAGTTTTTTCATTACATTAAAAACTAAAAATTTATCTCAAAATATTTAGTGAATAAATTTAAAGGGAACGTTAATTTATGAGGTTAGTATACATGTATTAATCATAATGCATTATATTACAGCTTCCAATGTACATGACATCGATTCCTGGTTCTTGCAAGCTTCATTTTTCTAGGTTGAATTTTTTAATTTTCATTGCTGATTTTTGTTATGACCTTTGTTAGATTTTTATTGCCGTTAGTCAAAACGTGGGCTGACTTTGTTTGTTTATTATTTAATCTCTCTTCACCGAAATCAACTTGCATATTTTTTTTTACTACTTTTCCTATTTTGATTTTCTCATTTTAAATTACATAATCAAAAATCAACCAAATCATTTCACATCATAATATTTCAACAAATCTTAAACATTTACAGCATACCAAAATATTAAAAATCAATACGATTCAATATAATTTCTACATTTTCTCCTTTTCTATAAATATAACAACAATAACTAACCTTTAATAATTCACATTACGATATTCACAACAAGTCTTAAGCCTTCTCTAATATTATTAACACATCATCAATCAACCTAATTTAAATCAGATCCTTTCAATCCTCAATATTGCATTTTGAAAGCATTTAATTTTTTTTAATTTAAATTAATTTTTTTAGTATTTTTAGAATATTTTCATGTGCTGTTATAAAAAATAATTTAAAAAAAAATCATTTTGATTAATTTCTAAAAAAAATCACTTTAAAAAACAACCCCAAACACATTCTCAAAACAGTCACTTAATCATGTAACTTAACCCAAAATTAACTAATAATTAACATCATTTCATTCATAAAATACATAAACCCTACGACTCGAGAATTCTTAATCCGCCATTAATAATCAAGAATAAAAATGCATTTAAATGAAAGAAAACCCCTTACCAGAACTAGGAAGCCTTTTAAATTCAATTCTGAAGATTTCTCCCTTTTCTTTTAATTTGATCAACTTATCTCTATATCCTCCAACTCCGAAATCTCTCTCTCAATTTTCTACTTCGTTTAAGTTTCTTTGTAGGATTTCATGTAACTCAGACCCTCTCTATAATCAAATTAAGAGAAAATAGAGGAATTTTAGGAGAATAAGAACAAAACTCTCCCTCCTACTGTTAGCAGGTTTGAAGAGAAAAGGGGAGTTTTCCTTTTTTGTTTGTGGAAATTCCACTTCTTTAAGTCCTGTATGTATTTGTCAAGCATCAATTTATTTTTTTATTTCATTTGAGTCTTTATACTATTTAATCGAGGAATTTTTACCTATAGTCATAAAGATTTTCCTTTTAATTTATTATTATTTATTTATAATTTGCTATTTAACATGTTGTTACACAAATATCTACATGTTTTCATCTACAAATACCCAAAAGTCCATGGAACCTCCTCAATTCCCAACCTAAAAAACATTTTAAATAGTCTAAACTCTCAAAATCAAATCAAAACCAAAAAAAAACTTTTTGAATTCTAGTCTATTTTTAATGTGTATTATTAGAGGTCAAGAAGAACTCACTGGCATAAAGATTAATCTTTTGTTGTCAAGATGTGATAGATTAAAACATTTCCGTGATTTTCGAAATAAAATGTGAAAAAATGTAATGTTGTGACCGAATTATTATGATTGGAAACTATAGGTACCAAAGGGAAAATTCACTACTCAATGAAATATATGATAAATAATTAATAAATTGTGGGTACAAAATGTTTTGGATATCTTGTCTTGTTTAGTATATAGTACTAATGCTATTATCAAAACACCTAAAAATTCTTGTAGTTTAACTATAGCGTCTCGCATAGCAATGTTCGCTAGAATAATATTTTTTTCTCGATCTTTTATTTTTTTATTTAGTGTTTTAACATTTCATTTATTTAGATCCAATCTTTATTATTTATCCCATGCTTTTTATAGAACTATCATGGTCTTCATAAACACATCTAGTCCTTGGGTTTAAATCAATTTTGAAAAAATCTATTTCGTTTTATTAATTTCATAAATATCAAATAAGATTAAAATGCAATCTATGCTATAGAAAAAAGAATGGTCCCTTTTTTACCAAGTGTTTCCTATGGGTTCTGTCAAAGTTCCTTTTGGTCCTTTTAGTTTAGGGATCAAATTTTTTTTGTTTAGTACTTTATTTTGTTTCTATTTTGATTCCTGGCTTGAGATAAGACATAGAAAGTTGTTGAGAAATAATAAAGGAGAAAAAATGTTATTGAGTGACCAATATTTCAGCTATGATAAAGGTGATATTTTATTGCATAAATGCCGTACGATTTTAGATGACAATTGGTAACCAGAGACGGTGATATTTTATTGCATAAATGCCGTACGATTTTAGATGCCGTACTTTCAGATGGCAGCTGCAATTATATCCTTTATTGCATGCTTTCTTCTTCTGTCTGGATTTTATTGTTTACTTTATTATTTGGTTATTATAATTTTAATGCAGATTTCATAAAATTAATATTAAGCTCTCTTCAATGGGAAGATTTTTCGTGATTCTTGTATGCTGTTTCTTATTATTCACCTTAACCAACTCCTCCACACCAGCTATGATCAATCCAAGCCAATCCATAAGAGACGGTGAGACTTTACTTTCAGATGGCGGAAGCTTCGAACTAGGATTTTTCAATCCTGGAAATTCGACAAACCGATACTTGGGTTTATGGCATACGAAGTCTCCAAAGACGGTTTTATGGGTAGCAAATAGAGACACTCCTTTTTCTGATCGTTTGGGAGTCCTGACTATCACCAGAGAAGGGGTACTTGTCCTATTACGTAGCCCAAATGATACTGTTTGGTCATCGAATCCGTCAAGAACTGCAGAGAATCCTGTCGCAGAGCTCTTGGAGTATGGAAATCTTGTTGTCAGAGAAGAAAATGATAGCAATCCCGAGAACATTCTGTGGCAGAGTTTTCACCATCCATGTGATACCTTGATGCTTGGAATGAAATTGGGGAGCAACTTTGTTATAGAGATAGACAAGTTTTTGTCATCTTGGAGGAGTGCTGAAGATCCTACTCGAGGTGAATATTCTTTGGTTATAGATACTCACGAGCTGTATGCCCGCGCGATATGCTAGAGTTTTTTTTTATCTATATAGAAAATTAATTGTTTTTATATGTATTGTATTTAATTATTTTAATATTTAATTAATATAATTATAATTGATAAAATATATATAATTGAAATGGAAAGTGGTTTGTGTATTTTGTAATTGCAGATAACGTATGTAATTTTTTTTTTCTGATTTTTTTTCTCAGTGATATTAGATTTGACACATTATATATAAAAAAATCCACAAATAAACTTATATTTTATGTGTGGTATAATTAGTTATTTTAATGTTCAATTACTAAAATTGCAATAGATCAAATATGTTAGAAATGAGTTTTTTGCGTGGTATAATTAGTATGCTTGCCCGCGCATTGTGTCAGGTTTTTTTCTATGTAGAAAAATAATTGATTTTTTACATGCTGTAATTAGTTGTTTAAATATTTAATTAGCAACATTATAATAGATAAAATATGCAACAAATTAATTTTTTACCCGCCTAAAAGGAATAGTGTAATCGAAATGGGAAGTGGTTTGTTTTTTTTTTTAATTGTAGATAACCTAGATAAATTTGTAAAAAAAAAATTTAGTTGTTTTTTTTCCTCAGTAATATTACATCTGACACATTAAAAATAAAAACATTGTAAATTTTTGAAGAAATAAACTAAATTTCTTTGCGTGCTATAATGACTTATTTGCCGTATTAAAGGAATAGTTTAATCGAAACGGGAAGTGATTCGCATAATTTTTGACAGGAATAGTGTAATCGAAATGGGAAATAGTTCGTATATTTTTTAATTGTAGATAACCTAAGTAAACTTGTTAAAAAAAATGAGTTGTTTATTTATCCCAGTAATATTAGATTTAAACTATTAAAAATGAAAAATTGGAAATATTTTTTTAAGAAATAAACTTAAACAAAAGAGTATCAAATTTAAATTGTAAGCCACAATTTTTTTTATATAAGGTTTATTAATCATATGATTATATTAAATATATTTAAGAATATTGATATTAATTTTAAAAAAAAAACAAATGCTAGGTCATTTTATTCTCTCTCTATATATTTTTAGGCGATAATATTAAATAAATATAAAAACATATAATTAGTTTCACATACATTATAGAGTAATCGAAATGAGAAGTGGTTCGTATATTTTTTAATTGTAGATAACCTAGGTAAATTTGTCAATATTTATTTTCATGAGTTGCTTTTGTTCCTCAGTAATATTCGATCAGACATATTGAAAATAAAAATATTGTAATTTGTTTTTAAATATGAACTTAATTTTTTTGCGTGCTATAATTATTTATTTGCCGTCTAAAAAGACAGTCTAATGAAAACGGGAAGTGACTCGTATATATTTTAGTTGTAGATAATGTAGGTAAATTTGTCAATTTTTTTTTTTTGAGATGTATTTTTTTTTCCAGTAATATTAGATCTACAATATTAAAAATCAAAAAACTGAAATTTTTTGTAAAGAAATAAACTTAAATAAAAGAGCACAAAATTAAATTTTGAAGCCAATTTTTTTTTATATAAGATTTATTCATCATATTATTATATTAAATGTATTTAATAATACTGATATGAATTTTTGCCCTTCAAAAAATCGTAGGTCATTTTTTCTCTCTCTTTATATAATTTTAGGCGATAATATTCAATAAATATTCAAAAATATAATTAGTTTCACATACTTTAATTTGACATAAATATACAAATATATAATTAATTTGACATACTTTTAATAATATATTTAATTTAAAGGACAATCTTAGGCCATTTTTTTTCTCTCAATATATATTCTTAGGCGATAATATTCAATAAATATTAGAACATGTAATTGGTTTTACATATTTTAATTTGACATAAATATACAAATATATAATTAAAAAATCAAAACATTGAAAATGTTTTTCAAGAAATAAACTCAAACAAAAGAGCACAAAATTTAATTTTAAAGCCAATTTTTTTTTTATTTTATAAGATTTATTCATTATATTATTATATTAAATGTATTCAAGAATACTGATATGAATTTTTGTTCTTCAAAAAATTCTAGGTCATTTTTCCTCTCTCTATATATATTTCTAGGCGATAATATTTAATAAATATTTAAACATATAATTAGTTTAACATACTTTAATTTGACATAAATATACAAATATATAATTAATTTGACATACTTTCAATAATATATTTAATTTAAAGGACAATTTTAGGTCTTTTTTTTCTCTATATATATATTCTTAGGCGATAATATTCAATAAATATTAAAATATATAATTGGTTTCACATATTTTAATTTGACATAAATATACAAATATATAATTAAAAAATCAAAACAATGAAAACAATGAAAATTTTTTCTAAGTAATAAACTTAAACAAAAGAGCACAAAATTTAATTTTGAAGCCAATTTGTTTTTTATTTTTATTTTATAAGATTTATTCATCATATTATTATATTAAATGTATTTAAGAATACTGATATAAATTTTTGTCCATCAAAAACTCCTAGGTCATTTTTCCTCTCTCTCTCCATATATTTTTAGACGATAATATTCAATAAATATTTAAACATATAATTAGTTTAACATACTTTAATTTGACATAAATATACAAATATATAATTAATTTGACATATTTTTAATAATATATTTAATTTAAAGAACAATCTTAGGTCATTTCTCTCTATTTATATATGTTCTTAGGCGATAATATTCAATAAAAATTAAAATATATAATTGGTTTCACATATTTTAATTTGACATAAATATACAAAATATATAATTAAAAAATCAAAGCACTGCAAATTTTTTTCTAGAGATAAACTTAAAAAAAAAGCATAAAATTTAATTTTGAAGCCAATTTGTATTCATCATATTATTATATTAAATGTATTTAAGAATACTGATATGAATTTTTGTTCTTAAAAAAATCCAAGGTCATCTTTCCTCTCTCTCTCTATATATTTTTAGGCGATAATATTCAATTAAAATTTAAAAATATAATTAGTTTAACATACTTTAATTTGACATAAATATACAAATATATAATTAATTTGACATACTTTCAATAATATATTTAATTTAAAGGACAATCTCAGGTTTTTTTTCTCTATATATAAATTATTAGGCGATAATATTAAATAAATATTAAAACATATAATTGGTTTCACATATTTTAATTTGATATAAATATACAAATATATAATTAATTTGAAATATTTTAAATAATATATTTAATTTAAAGGATAAAATTGAAGTAAATAAAAAAATGAAAATTAAATAATTTAAAATAAAACCTGGAATTAAAAGATTTGGGACCAAAATTATACTGAAATCTATAATTAACTTGCATAGAAGAATGAAATCGAAAGAAATCAAACTTTAGTACCGAAAATATTAAGGATTTATAATAAATTTGCATGAAAGGATGAAATTGAAACTAATCAAAAAATAAAAGTAGAAGCACGGTTATAAAAAAAAAGTGCAAGGGGAAAGCACCTTTTAAACAGTAATGAGAAAAAAATTGTGGTGTGCATAAATTCACCTGGACACCCCGGTCACGGGAAAAAAAATAAGCGGAAACAAAAAAATGGGAAAAAATATATAAGTTCAACCACAAAAGGGAAGAAAAAGAAGAAGCATGGTTATAAAAAAAAAGTGCAAGGGGAAATCACCGTTTTAAACAGTAATGAGAAAAAAATTGTGATGCGCATAAGTTAACCTGGACACCGTAGTCACGGGGAAAAAAATAAGCGGAAACAAAAGAATGAAAAAAAATGTTTAAGTTGAACCAAAAAAAGGAAAAAAAAGAAGAAGCACGGTTATAAAAAAAAAAGTGCAAGGGGAATTCACCTTTTTAAACAGTAATGGGAAAAAAATTGTGGTGCGCATAAGTTAAACTGGACATCCCGGTCACGGGAAAAAAAATAAGCGGAAAAAAAAATGGAAAAAAATATATAAGTTGAACCAAAAAAGGAAAAGAAAAATAGATCCGGAGATTAGTCATGGCACGCGTAAATTGCCATTGATATCCTAGTTTACAAAAATAATAATAAGAATAATAAAAAATCAGTAATGACAAAAAAATTGTGGTGCGAATAAGTTAACCTAGACACCCCGGTCACGGGAAAAAAAATAAGCGGAAACAAAAAAATGGAAAACAATATATAAGTTGAACCAAAAAAGGGAAAAAAAATAGATCCGGAGATTAGTCATTGTACGCGTAAACTGTCATTGATATCCTAGTTTAAAAGAATAATAATAAGAATAATAAAAAAAAGGGAAAGCAAATTTTCCAGACAGTCATTTTTAAAATCAGGATTGTAAAAGAAAAAAAACAAAAACACAGTAATTTAAAAAAAAAAAAATAATAAGAATAATAATAATAAAAAAAGGGAAAGCAATACCTTTAAAAAAAAAAAAACGGATGACAGAACAACAAAAAAAAAGGAAAGCAATTGCTTTAAAAAAAAAATGGGATGACAGAACAAAAAAAAAATGGGATGACAGAACAAAAAAAAAATGGAAAGCAAATAAAATTAGAAAAACGGAAGGAAATAAAACAAAAAGAAAAACGGAGGCTGTGAGGTTCGAACCTCTGCGTGCTGGAAATCCAGCGCGCAACCGAACCGCTTGGCCACAACTACTCATCTGACAATTTCACTATAAAAAAGTAAAAATGCAAGCCAGTGTAAAAAAAAAAAAAAAAAGGCACAAACTCGCGCGAAGCACTGGATAAAAGTGCAAGTCCACAGTGCCAATGTGAGTGCGTGAACAGTAATGAATAGTAAATGTATGATCTGTTTTAGTTTATTTAGTAATAATAGTAATAGTAATAGTAATAGTAATAGTAATAGTAATAGTAATAGTAATGGGTATCCCCAGCTACCAATGAATTTGTTTTCAACAGCAAAAATGTTTATTTCCAGTTTGAAATCCAAAGTTCATTCCGTGGAAGGCTCACACAGAGCTACACATGGAAAGACCGAACAAATGATTGGGTGATTACTGACGTTGGCCAGCCTGATCAGTGTGACAATTATGCCATTTGTGGTCCAAATACTCGCTGTGAGATAAATAGATCTCCTATATGTGTATGCTTGGATGGATTCGAGCCCAAGTCTCTAGCAGATTGGAACTATTCAGATTGGTCCGGTGGGTGTATCCGGAGAACTCCGCTAGAATTGCCCGACACATCATCTTCTTGGTATGACAAGAGCATCAGTATAAGAAAGTCAACAGGCCTGTTTATGTTAGGGGATGGGCAAGACCTTTATGTTAGGATGAATGCAACAGAATTGGGTAAGTATTCCAAATATGCAACTATTTATTACCATTGTGCTGAGAAAAAAATATTTCTACTTCTCTTGAATTCAAAGACATTGGAAAGTAAAACGTGTTTTTGCTCTGCTGATTTGTCCATACCATCAACACTATTTTCCCTTCTCAAAAATAAAATTGCAAGATAAAACTAAAGTACATATTTAACAATGAACTCTTGAAGAGGGTTATACATCAGGATCTTCTAAGTACTATTCTTCTGTGCACTCAGCTATGCTTAAGAGAAAGAGGACATTTAGTAAAAAGAAGCTAGCTGGAATAGTATCCAGCGCAATAGTATCAGGCATTGGCATGCTACTATTAGGGTTCATCTTTTCCAAGCGGAAGAGGAATCTTAGGAAGAAAAAGCACTGGGAAGCAAGGCAAGAAGATGTGGAATTGCCAGTATTCGACATGAGTACTATAGCACATTCCACCGATACTTTTTCAGACAGCAACAAACTTGGAGAAGGTGGTTTTGGACCTGTATACAAGGTATGAAAAAAATCTGATTCCTGACAATCCATCGTTTACAATAAAACGACCTCAACTATTTGAATGATGAATCAGGGAATACTCATAGGAGGACAACAAATTGCAGTGAAAAGGCTTTCAAAAAGTTGTTCAGATCAAACAAGAAGAAAATTACTTGATTGGAGTAAGCATATAAACATTATAGGTGGAATTGCTCGAGGGCTTCTGTATCTTCATCAAGACTCTAGACTTAGAATCATCCACAGAGATATTAATTCCAACAACATTTTAGTGGATGAGGAGCTAAACCCAAAAATTTCTGACTTTGGCCTTGCTAGAATGTTCGGAGGAGATCAAACAGAGGCCAAAACTAATAGGGTAGTTGGAACATAGTAAGTACATAAACCCAATCTTGTCTTGCTGATTTTCATTACTATTTTGTGAACTTATCTTGTTAGTATCATTTTCAGTGGCTACATGTCTCCTGAGTATGCATCGAATGGACACTTTTCAGTGAAATCTGACGCTTTTAGCTTCGGTGTTCTAGTCCTCGAGATCGTGAGTGGAAAGAAAAATAGTGGGTTTCGTCACCTGGACCCCAACCTTAACCTTCTTGGACATGTAAGCTTTTTTCAAATTTGCAATATAGTTTCCGCCATTTCAAATGAGATTAAACAAGCAATTTCTCTAAGATATTGAAACTTTCAGAAATATCATTGAAGCATTCATGTCATGGAACCACTAGGATAGTAATAGGGAAAGTAGAATGGAAAAGTCTGCTGAAATATTTTCTTGGTTTTTGATTTTGAAGGCGTGGATGCTTTGGATTAAAGGGACACCATTTGAATTGATTGATGAATGTTTGGCTGAGTCGAGCAATTCATCTGACATTATAAGATGCATTCATGTGGCTTTATTATGTGTCCAACAACGCCTGGAAGATAGGCCAAACATGTCAACTGTGGTTCTGATATTAGGGAGTGAGAATCCATTGCCTCAGCCTAAACAACCTGGATTTTTTATGGGGGAGAATCCACATGAACAAAGAACTTCATCAAACAAGCATGTAACTTATTCAGGTGACGAGGTTAGTTTGATGTCATTAGAGGCCCGGTAGCCTATAATCACATGAATATGTCACGTGCCCCGTAAATGAGAGTAGCTGCCGTGTCAGTGGTCCGTCACATCAGACGTGGCAGTTAGCTTTATATCGCATCAGGCACATCAGAGGAGGAACGAAATGATTTGGTTGTAACGAGAAGGAAGAAACAGTTAAGAGATCATTGGAAGTAGCTAGTTAGGAGGAGGCTCAGGTATGGGCTAAGCCTGAATCGGTAATAAGTCCAGTCCATTAGTTAAGTGGTTTTAGTCAGCCCATTGGGCCAATCAATAAATCAGGTAAGAGGTCTTAATAAATAGAGTTATGTTTTAATTAGGAGTCCAGAAGAAGATAATTGATTAGTATTGGATAAGAGATAGAATTGTACTACTGGTGACCTTATAAACCGGTAAATTAGTTTGCATTTAGATTATTTAAAGGGTGTTTTGAGAAGAAGTCATTATCGAACTTATTCCTGAGTAAATTGTTATTGGAGGTTGTGGATTCCTCGAAAATCCATATTTTCTTAATAAAAATCCGTTGGGTTGTACCATTGGTATCAGAGTCGGCTTCCATGGCTGAGGGTGTAGGAACCAGGTATTCTCAAACTTGCCGAATCACTGGCAACTGTAAAACAAAACCAAGAACAGACTCAGCAGAATCACTAAGCATTACAACAACTAGTACAAGGGATAGCACAAAAACTAGATGTGGTGGCCTCACACGTGGAGGCATTAGTGCAGAGTAAGGCGGCCCAAAACCCGGGCGAACCAGGAGGGTCTGGCCAGCAGATCATGAACCCTTTTTATGAGGACACATCTGGAATTCAGACGAAGGCTGTAAGATTGGAATTTCCAAAGTTTAATGGGGACAACCCTAGTGGGTGGATTTATCGAGCAAACCAGTTCTTTAATTATCATCAAACCAACCCCCATCATCGGGTGTTGATGGCTTCCTTCCATATGGAAGGGAAGGCCTTGGTATGGTTCCAAGACATTGAGGCTGCTGGAGGATTTAACAACTGGGATAGGTTCCTCCGTGCTCTCCTAACAAGGTTCGGGTCATCACCCTATGATGATCCCATGGAGACCTTGATCAGATTAAAACAGACGTCGACAGTGGAGGAATATAAGAGCCAGTTTGAGTTTTTGTCAAACCAACTTAGAGGCTTAGCTGAGTCATATAAACTCAGTTGTTTCCTAAGTGGACTAAAGGAAGACATCTGGTTCATGGTGAGGATGCTTAACCCACCGAATCTACACATGGCCTTTGGATTGGCCAAGATGCAGGAGGAGAATGTGGCTGCCCTTAGGAGAATAGCAAGGGTTGGATCCATGGCATTACAGCCACGTATGATCCATGGGCGTGGGAGTCAGCCCGAGAGGAGGGCTGTGATACCCATTCAAAAATTGACACCGGGCCAAATAAGGGAGAGACGGGATAAGGGCCTATGTTACAACTGTGATGACAAGTGGAGGCCCGGTCATAAATGTAAATTAGCCCGTTTGTTCATTATGGATAATGAAGGCTGGGAAGGGGAGGAGATGCTTCTTACAGAGAAGACAGGTGAACTAAACAGCCAACTCTATGAAGGCCTAGACAGGGAAGAGGTTGAACCAGAAATTTTGATTCATGCTCTATGTGGTTCACCCAACCCTAAAACCATGAGAATTATGGGGCAAATTGGCCGAAAGACAGTGGTGATATTAATAGACACGGGAAGCACTCATAACTTCATTGACCCATCTATTGTTCGTATGGTCTAGATACCCTATGATGCAGAGAGGAAAATGCAGGTCAAAGTAGCAAACAAGCAGTCGGTATGCTACGAAGGGAAGACAAATGAAGTACCGTTACACATGCAGGGTAATGTATACACCATTTATTTCTTTATTTTGACACTTGGGGGCTGTGACGTGGTCCTTGGAGTTCATTTGCTCCAGACTTTAGGACCATCCTATAGGACTTTTCTAAACTACATATGGCATTTAATATCCTGGACAGCCCGAGGAAATTACAAGGTATGATTTCTACTGGTACTTTAATAATAAAGGGAGAAAAATTTGGTAGAGCATCTAGACAAAATAAGAAGAGATTAGTAATCCAGCTAATAGATTTTGAAATTCCTAACTTGTGGACCATTGATAATCCTTGTGAAAGCCAAATAGAGCCCTTACTTCTACAATATTCAAAGATTTTCTCAGAACCAAAAGAACTACCCCCTACCAGAACCCATGACCACCATATTGTACTCCAACCAGACTCTAAACCTGTGTGTGTAGGACCATACAGATATCCATATTTCCAGAAAACTGAGATTGAGAAAATAATACAGGAAATGCTACAAGCTGGGTTAGTTAGACCAAGCCACAATCCATTTTCATCACCAGTGTTGTTAGTAAGGAAGCAAGATGGAAGTTGGAGATTATGTGTAGCCTATAGGGCCCTTAATAAAGAGACAGTTAAGGTTAAATTTCCTATCCCTATAGTAGATGAGCTTCTTGATGAGTTGCATGGGCCAACCATCTTTAGTAAGCTGGATTTAAGGTCTGGATATCACCAAATTAGGGTATGCCCAGAAGATATTTCCAAAACTGCCTTTCGAACACATGAAGGCCATTACGAATTTTTGGTAATGCCTTTTGGCCTTACTAATGCCCCGGCCACATTTCAAAGCCTAATGAATGACATCTTTAAGCCCTATTTTAGAAAGTTTATTCTAGTATTTTTTGATGACATTTTGGTGTACAACAAAACTTTTGATGATCATATTCAGCACTTGCATAGTGTTCTGGAGATATTGGAACAGCATCAGCTTTTTGCTAAAAGATCTAAGTGCTATTTTGGGTGTGAAGAAATTGAATATCTAGGACATTTGATATCAAAGGAAGGAGTTAGAGCTAACCCTAGCAAAATTGAAGCAATGCTGACTTGGCCATTTCCAAATAACCTAAAATCATTGAGAGGATTCCTAGGGTTAATAGGATACTACAGAAAATTCATTAAGGGTTATGGAACAATTGCAACCCCTCTCACAGCCTTACTTAAAAAAAAATTCCTTCCAATGGACTGAATTAGCAAGAGAGGCTTTTCAAAACCTAAAACATGCTGTTACTAATCCTCCTGTCTTAGCTTTACCAGATTTTTCAATTCCCTTTATTATTCAATGTGATGCTTCGGGCGTTGGTGTGGGAGCTGTTTTGATGCAACAGGGAAGGCCCTTAGCCTACATGAGTCAAGCTATACAGGTAAAGGCTTTGAAGCTATCTACCTACGAGAAGGAGCTCATGGCTCTGGCCCTAGTAGTGAAGAAATGGAGGCCTTATCTGTTAGGGCATCGATTCACGATACAGACTAATCATCACAGTCTCAAATACTTATTGGAGAAGAAGATTGGGACCCCACTTCAACAAAAATGGGTCACCAAACTTCTAGGGTATGAGTTTCAGGTGGAATACAGGCAAGGAAAGGACAACAAGGTGGCAGATGCACTATCCAGGAAGATGGAGATACCAGATCAAGGCCAACTAGCAGCCGTGTCAGCTCCAGCAAACTGTTGGCTGGAACAGCTAAAACCAGGGTACTTGACAGACCCTAAGACTCAGGGGATTCTAGATGAACTGAAGCAGGGTAGTGGGAAGTCCTTACACTATCACGAGAAGGAAGGATTGCTATTCTACAAGGGAAGATTGGTTATCCCGGATTCTAATGGTCTGAGGACCCAAATACTACAGGTGCTGCATAGCAGCCCACAGGGGGGACACTCTGGATTTCACAAAACTCTACACCGAGCTAGAGCAGAGTTTTATTGGAAGGGAATGAAATCCGACATAAGAGTTTTCATCAAAGAATGTGACACATGCCAGCAGAATAAGGCAGAGAACATTCTCATACCAGGTTTACTACAACCTCTGTCGATTCCTACGAAGGTGTGGTCTGATATTTCATTAGACTTTATCGAAGGGCTTCCTAAGTTAGAAGGCTACAGTGTGATCATGACCCAACATTTACTAGTGCATTCTAGAAAGAATTCTTTCAACTACATGGGACAACTTTGAAATTCACATCTGCCTACCATCCTCAAACAGATGGTCAGACCGAAATTGTTAACAAACTAGTTGAACAATATCTATGGTGTTTTCAGGGGATCAACCCAAGGGTTGGTCGAAACACCTGCCATTGGCCGAGTGGTGGTATAATACTACACAACATGCATCAACAAAGCTCACCCCCTTTGAAGCAGTATATGGTTATCCCCCCCTAAGCTACTACCATTTACACAAGGAACTATGCAAGTACAAGAATTGGAAAATACCTTGAAAACCCGTGATGAAATTTTGAGTATTATGCAGACGAACCTGCAACAAGCACAGGAAAGGATGAAAGTTTTCGCAGATCGTAAGAGAACGGATAGACAGTTCAACCAAGGTGATTGGGTTTACCTGCGCCTACAGCCTTACAGGCAACAATCAGTTGCTCGCCGAAGGAGTTGGAAGCTATCACCTCGATTCTATGGGCCTTTTCAGGTGATCGAGAAGGTGGGAAAGGTGGCTTATCGACTGGATCTACCATCCGAGTCGAGAATTCACCCAGTCTTCCATGTCTCATGTCTGAAGGAAAAGTTGGGTCAAAGACACAAGCTAGTGGTGACTCTTCCCCCCATGGACAAAGAAGGTATTGTGAAACCAGAACCTGAAGAAGTTTTGGACAGAAGAATGACGAAGAAGAAGGGAAGAGCGGTGACAGAGATTTTGGTTAAATGGAAAGGATTGGGAGCTGAGGATGCATCGTGGAGGACTTACGCAGAAATGGCAAGGGAGTTCCCAGACCTTGTGGACAAGGTCTTTTGAGGGGGGAACATTGTCACATGCCCCATAAATGAGAGTAGCTGCCGTGTCAGTCGTCCGTCACATCAGACGTGGCAATCAGCTTTATATCGCATCGGGCACATCAGAGGAGGAACAAAATGGTTCGGTTGTAACGAGAAGGAAGAACCAGTTAAGAGATCATTGGAAGTAGCTGGTTAGGAGGAGGCTCAGGTATGGGCTAAGCCTGAATCGGTAATAAGTCCAGTCCATTAGTTAAGTGGTTTTAGTCAGCCCATTGGGCCAATCAATAAATCAGGTAAGAGTTCTTAATAAATAGAGTTATGTTTTAATTAGGAGTCCAGAAGAAGATAACTGATTAGTATAGGATAAGAGATAGAATTGTACTACTGGTGACCTTATAAACCGGTAAATTAGTTTGCATTTAGATTATTTAAAGGGTGTTTTGAGAAGAAGTCATTATCGAACTTATTCTTGAGTAAATTGTTAGTGGAGGTTGTGGATGTTAAGGAACCATCTCACCTAAAAGCTTAAGCTTTTAGGTGAGATGGTTCCTTAACATGGTATCAGAGCCTTGTTGACCCAACGGCCACGAGTTCGAATCTCACTACCTCCATTCTATTTGATAAAAATCAAGCACAAGGTGATGTGGGCCTGTGCAAGTTTCAAGCCCAGAGGGCTTTCACTTGATGGGGTGTGTTAGAGAATAATATAAATCATATTATGGGGTCTCACTTACAAGCTTAAACTTTTAGGTGAGATGGTTCCTTAACAGTGGATTCCTCGAAAATCCATATTTTCTTAATAAAATTCCGTTGGGTCGTAGCAGAATACGGAAGGAATAAGATTTCTGATCAAACAATTGGTTTCTCGGGAATTTCATAGTTTCAAAGATGCATTACATCCATTCTTGATGTCTTCCCATTTCACCATTCCATTACAGAGTGCTAAAAATAATATCTAGGAGCAGAACCAGGTTCATCAATGTTAGCCAGTCACAGCTTGCAACGGACATGATTTTTATTATGACCTTCTATCGAATTTTACTGTTGTTAGTCAAAACTTGGGCTGGCTTTGTTTATTTATTATTTAATCTCTCTTCACCAAAATCAATGTCCAGCACCTACTTTTACTTGTTTGTTTGACAATAATTCCTGAAAAGTCACCCAGAATGAATATTTTATAAGTCATCGTCAACTGTGACGCAAATCTGATTGCTACTGATCGTCTTTTCCTTGCCAGTTAAGCTTAAACTTCCTTTGTTGACTTCTCTTTGATTAATTTGTGGCTGCTAAGAATGCCTGATGGGAGCTGAATCTATTACTGTGATTTTTCTTGTCCCACTTTGTTAATTTCTTTTTAATTGCATTTATTGTTTGCTTAGACTTCTACAGAATGAGTTGAACCTGGGAATTGTAGTTATTTTGGACACAGCATAGCCACAAGACATTTCTGCTGTGGATTGAAAATGGAAAGACATGTTGCAAATCGTTGCTTTTCCATTCTCATCCACTTTCTCATCTCACCCCTAAAATCCAATATTAAATCAAATTCATTACATTGTGAATTGTTTTTATATTTTTAGATATTGTAATGTGTTGATGTTAAAAATATTTTTTTAAAAATAAATAATTTATTATTTTAATATATTTTAGAAAAAAACAGATACTTTGAAATAATATATTCTTGTGATTCAAAATGAAAACGAATTCACTACTTATATGTACTATGATTTGTGAAAGGTGTTGAAAAGATAAAGTCAAAGAATCTGCAGATTTCTATCCTTTGTAAAATAGGAATAGAGTCTCTGCAAAACAGGAAATAACACAGCTCTGTTAGAATAGGACACAATGTCTTATTTCTCCTTCTTTATAGTTAGAGTAATTGTATATAAATAGCGAGTTGTAATCCTGCAGATCAATACACACAGAACAATATATTTCTGTCAAAACTCTCTTTCTCGATACTTTTTATTTCTCATGGTATCAAAGCATACAAAATCATATTAACCAAAAGCTTCCACAAAAACTTCAATGGATAACAATGCTGATTCAAACAGCATCAACCAAAACACAACGCCAAACACTACTCTTCAAAACACATCCACATTAACCATAGATCCTTATGATCCTCTCTTTATTCACACATCAGATCATCCTAGCATGAATCTTGTACCAAAGGTTCTTGATGGGACCAATTATGCCATGTGGAGACGTTCTATGTTGATAAGTCTCAGCGCCAAAAACAAGTTGGGATTCATCAATGGAACCATAATTACACCTGCAAAAACTGATCCTAAATACATGTTATGGCAATGATGCAATGATATGGTGCTATCTTGGATTTTTAACTCCTTAAATCAAGAAATTGCCAACAGCGTTCTTTATGTTGAAACTCCTTCAGAAATCTGGTTGGATCTTCAAGAACAATTCTCACAAGGTAATTTTTCTCATCACTATCAAATTCAACGTTCCATTGTTGAACTGCAACAGAATTAGGATTCAATCTTTACATATTATACCAAAATAAAGACCCTGTGGGATGAATTAAAGATGAGCAGCCCAGTCATTCAATGCACATGTGGTGGAATGAAACAATTAACAAACAATGAAGAAAAGATGAGACTGAGTCAGTTTCTTATGGGATTAAACGAGAGCTATTCAGCTATTAGGGGTAAGATCATGCTCATGCAATCTTTGCCAACTGTCAAGAAAGCATATTCACTCCTGTGTGAAGAAGAGAAGCAAAGAGGATTGGCTGAGCATAAAATCAATGAACAGGCCCATTCCATGAATGTAAAAAGACCAGGTTTTGTTTCACAAAATCGAAATTGGATGCCTGGATCAGCAACTAGTCAAGGACCAAGAAAACGAATCCACTGCACTTACTATGAAGGAGCTACACATACAATAGATAAATGCTTCTATTTAATTGGATTCCCTGTTGGCCATGCTCTTCACGGTAAGAATATTCAGCCTCGTAATCGATCTCAGAAAATAAATGCAATTCAAACAGGGACAGATTCATTGCACAACAAAGTTAGTCAAACCCCTGCTCAGCCTCTGCAACTCACAGCTGAAGAACTGTCACAAATCAAAGCTTTTCTACAAGAAAAATCCACTGTATCTGCAAATTATTCAGGTAATAATATCTCCTGTACTCAACATGCCGAGTTCTTACAATGGATCATTGACAGTGGTGCCACCAACCATATAGCCACCTCAGTTACTGATGAAGACATTACTCCCATATCCTCCCAAGTCACTTTGCCAAATGGTTCCCATGCAAAAATTACTAGTGCTGGTTCTGCACATATCTCTAAAGATTTACATGTTCACGGTGTTCTTTGTGCACCCTCATTCCATGTGAATTTACTTTCAGTCAGTAAACTCACAGCTGCTCTTAATTGCTCTGTCCACTTCTTTCCAACTTTTTGTATATTGCAGGACCTAGCTACGAAGAAGATGATTGGCCTGGGGAAGCTGAGTGAAGGACTTTACTACCTTATGCCACAATCAGAATCACGTTTATCTACACCTATCTCTTATCAAGTTGCTCTGTCATCAACAGCTTTGTGGCACAACCGATTAGGACATCCATCAAAACTACCCTCTCAATTTTTGTCGAAATTAATCCCCTCTTTCACTTATGATTCACAACATTCATGCGAAGTGTGTCCTTTGGCAAAACAAACAAGGTTACTCTTTCCCAAAAGTTCCATTCAAAGCATTAAAATTTTTGAGCTCATACATTGTGACATTTGGGGTCCACACAAAATCGAAACACATTTGGGTGCACACTATTTTTTAACCATTGTGGACGATTACACTCGCTTTACATGGATTTTTCTTTTGAAATTCAAATCTGAAACACAAAGGTTGTTAAAATTATTTATCACTTTTGTTCATACTCAATTCAACAGTCAAGTCAAAAGCATACGTAGTGATAATGGGATGGAATTTATCTCCTTATAACCATATCTTTCCACGCATGGAATTTTTACTCCAGAATTCATTCTCATACATACCACAACAAAACGGTGTTGTTGAACGCAAACATAGACACCTCCTAAATGTAGGTCGTGCATTGAGATTCCAAGCCAATTTACCATTAAAATTTGGGGAGAAAGCCTGCTCACTGCCACTTATCTCATAAACCGTCTTCCAACCCCAATTTTGAAACACAAATCACCATATGAACTTTTGTATGAAAAACTACCCACCTATCATCACCTTCATGCGTTTGGATGTCTTTGTTATGCCACCACTTTACAACCTTTGACCAAATTTTCACCGCGCGCTCGTCGCTGTATCTTTGTCGGATATCCTTCTAACCAAAAAGCATATCGTGTTTACGATCTTATCACTCGACAATTTTTCACTAATTGAGATGTTGTTTTTCATGAAAATACATTTCCATTTTCCATTCACACTTCAAAAGAACCACCTTCTCAAACATCTCTGCCCATCATAACCCCTGCATCTCATGACAGCCCCAATCCACCACCATTAATTCTTGCTCCATTATCAAACGAGAATCTTGCAACTACATCCTCTGATTCTCCCACTACAGAAACACTTTCATCACCCATACCATCTTCTCCACCATCACCCGCAGCTCCTCCTTTTCTACGTCGCAGTGATAGACCAAGATAAATATCTGTTCTTCTTCGTGATTTTCATTGTGGACAGGTTAGTACATCCACTCACTCTGCTTCCACGACCAAGTCATCCTCTTCATGGTCAGGTACTCAATATCCCTTATCCAGTTTTATCTCTTATCAGTCTCTATCTCCTGCTCATCAAATATTTATTAACAACATTACCAGCACTGTTGAACCAAAAACATATGAGCAGGCACTTAATGATCCCAGGTGGTGTGAAGCAATGCAGACTGAACTCACTGCACTTGAGAATCAGAAGACATGGTCACTTGTTCCACTTCCCACTCATTATCGTCCTATTTGCAACAAATGGGTCTTCAGAATCAAATACAATTCTGATAGTTTTGTAGAGAGATATAAAGCACGCTTAGTAGCCAAGGGATTTAATGAACAAGAGGGCTTCGATTATCATGACACCTTTGCTCCAGTTGCAAAGTTGACTACCGTGCGTTGTCTTCTTACTTTGGCAGCAGTACATAATTGGCCACTATTTCATATGGATGTAAATAATGCATTCCTTCATGGTGATTTACATGAGGAAGTTTATATGACTCCACCTCCAGGACTTTGCAAACAGAGGGAGAAGGTTGTATGTAGGTTTCATAAGTCCTTGTATGGCCTTAAACAAGCACCCAGAAACTGGTTTGCAAAATTCTCAGATTCTATCAAAACGGCTGGATTCTCTCAATCACACTCGGATCATTCCCTCTTTGTGCAAGAAAAAGGTGTTGCTCTAACCATTGTTCTTATCTATGTAGATGATATGATCATTACTGGGAACAATGACAAAGCTATTCAAGATGTTAAGTTGTTTCTGCAACAACAATTTCACATAAAAGATCTAGGTAAGCTGAAGTTTTTTCTCGGACTGGAAGTGGCAAGATCAAAAGCTGGAATAGTTATTTCTCAGAGAAAATGCACACTGGAAATACTTGACGACGTTGGATTTCTTGGAGCCAAACCAGTTGATTTTCCTATGGAACAAAATCTAAAGCTCACTAATGATCAAGGTGAGATGCTGAATGACGCTGCAAACTATAGAAGATTGGTAGGGCGATTAATATATCTTACAATCACTAGGCTAGACATCACATATTCTGTCAAAATCTTAAGCCAATTTATGCACGCACCAAGAAAACCTCACTGGGATGCTGCTCTTCGTGTGGTAAAATACTTAAAGAAAAACCCAGGTAATGGTTTACTATTTTCAGCCAACAGCTCTCTGCAACTTAAAGCTTACTGTGACGCCAATTGGGTAAATTGTCCTATGACAAGAAGATCTACAACGGGCTACTGCGTATTTCTTGGAGACTCTCTCATTTCATGGAAGATAAGAAAACAGAAAACAACCTCAAGATCATCAGCCGAAGCTGAATACAGGTCAATAGCTGCTGCAACATGTGAACTCACATGGCTTCAAAGCATATTTAAAGACCTACAAGTACACTTAAAGCTGGTGGAATTATTCTGTGATAATCAAGCAGCACTGTATATTGCCGCAAATCCAGTATACCATGAACGTACAAAGCATATTGAAATTGATTGTCATGTTGTACGAGAAAAGATTCAAGCAGGACAAATTGTTACGAAATTTATTCCATCATATCTTCAGTTAGCAGACATATTCACAAAGCCTTTAGGGGGAGATAACTTCAAAAATTTAACAAGCAAGTTGAACATTCTCGACATTCATGCTCCAACTTGAAGGGGAGTGTTAAAAAGATAAAGTCAAAGAATCTGCAGATTTCTATCCTTTGTAAAATAGGAATAGAGTCTCTGCAAAACAGGAAATAACACAGCTCTGTTAGAATAGGACACAATGTCTTATTTCTCCTTCTTTATAATTAGAGTAATTGTATATAAATAGCGAATTGTAATCCTGCAGATCAATACACACAGAACAATATATTTCTGTCAAAACTCTCTTTCTCGATACTTTTTATTTCTCAAAAGGGTGCCGATTGCATAGCGCTATAGTGTTCTATCTCTTGGATTTTTTTATATATAACTAGATTGCATGTCCAAAAAAAGTTGTGAGGCTAGTTTTGAAGCCTTTGTTTCTATATTTTTATAAAAATTAGATTAAATATTCATAAGAATTTCAATAAAATCAATTCAGGAATAAATGTATCTCTTAAGCCAAATTCACTTTTCCTTCTTCGTTTATTTCTTCTACATTTTAGTGAAAATATATCTAGTAACTTAGTATTTGTTTGAGAGTGTTGTTGCGGTTGTTTTAAAAAAAAATTGTTCATAAATGTATCAAAATGATAATTTTTTTATTTTTTAAAAATATTTCTTACATCAGCACATGACAATGATCTAAAATTACCAAAAACAAATTAATTTAAAATAAAAAAAATTATTTTTTTTTCAAAAGAGCTTTTGAAATGCAATGTCAAACTAGACCTTAGTTGTTTACAATTTAAAAATATCAGATTTACGTATTCATTAACTTAAATACATATAAGATAATAAATTATAAAATTATACCCAATACAACACCTGCATATTTTTTTACTACTTTTCATATTTTGATTTTCTCCATTTAAATTACATAACAAAAATCAACCAAATAATTTCACATCATAATATTTCAACAATTCTTAAACATCTATAGCATCACGAAAACATTAAAAATCAATACAATTCTAATTTCTACATTTTCTTCTTTTCTATAAATATAACAGCAATAACTAACCTTTAATAATTCACAACAAGTCTTAAGCCTTCCCTAATATTATTAAAACATCATCAATCAGCCTAATTTAAATCAGATTCTTTCGAACCTCTCTAAATTCTCAATATAGTTGTCAATTTCTTTAATTATTTCCTTAGTGAGTGTTGGTGTTAAGACTCCTAATTTGATTGATTTCTCACACTTATCTAGTTATGTGTTTTAGGTTTAATTGGGAGTCTTTGTCTTGCAAGCATGGAGCCGGCTAGGAATTAGAATTTCTCGACACTCATTGTTCTACCTCTAATAACTCTATCTCTCTTGGTTTCTTGGAGTGCGAAGAAACAACCTTTTATATCCCATTTCAACTATGAACCTAAGCATCTTGCTCTTGCATATACCATAATTGAACTTTTTTGGCTCACATTGTTTTTTTCATGATCTTTAGGTTCTTATATCACAATGACTCTTTTTTTACCCGACAACAAAAATGTCATTTTTTTAATCTATTTCCCTGTATTTCATAAATAGGCTAGCCATATTGAATTAGACTATCATTTTCTTTAAAAACTTAATGTTATTGGCAATCTTCAAACACAGTATGTGCCCTCTCACCTATAGGATGTCGACATCTTTATAAAAAGTGTTTCCCAATATATTTTAGAATTTTTTAGATCCAAAATTCATGGTCATTCTAATCCAATGCTCAACTTACACTAGGGAGGATTGTGTTAAGGATACTTTTCTTCATTTTCTTCATTTCTATAAATATAACAACTATATTAATAGTTCACATTACGATATTCACAACAAGTCTTGAGCCTTTACTAATATTATTAACACATCATCAATCAACCTAATTTAAATCAGATTCTTTCAATTCTCAATACTAGTTAGCTCTAAATTCTCAATTTCCTCTAATATGGTTTTTAATTTCTTTAATTACTTCCTTAATCATGTAACATAACCCCCAAAATTAACTAATAATTAACATCATTTCATAATTTTATTCACACATATGTAAACCCTATGATTTGAGAATTCTTAATACACCATCAATAGTCAAGAATAAAAATGCATTTAAATGAAACAAAACCCCTAACCGGGTCACCATTCTATTACAGAGTGCTAAAAATAATATCCTGGTTCTAGGGAGCTTCATTTTTGTAAGTTGAATTTTTCAATTTTCTTTGCTGATTTTTATTATGACCTTCTATAGATTTTTACTAGTTAATTGCCCGCACTACGTTGCGGGCCAAACAAATATTTTTTATAATTATTGAGATTAAAATAATTAATAGATTTTGCTAGTTCAAAAATAAAATTTAACTTCTATACATGCAGGGTTTGATATAAAGAAACATATAACACACCTTATTATAACAACAACAACAACATTGAAGGATTAACATCTAAAAATATTATTATTATTATTGCTAAAACAATAAAAATTATTAAATTATTCCAAGGAGAAAAAAACTCGAAAACATTAATAAAAGAGGAAGCAAGAAAAAAAAACTAAAATTATTATTATTATTGCGAGAATAATGGAAAATAAATTCAATAGAAGAATAAAAAAGCCCAAAAACTTTAACAAAATAGCAAACAAAAAAAATGAAAAAAATAAAAGTTATTAGCTAAAAAAAATCATTTGACATGAAAAAAAACTAATAAAAACAACCAAAAGAAAAAACAAAGGAAAAAAAAGAAATATCAATTTTCAAATGATCATAAACACAAACAAAAATTTAAGAACAAATTTTTTGAAAAAAAATGTTATCTTGACAAAGACAAAATAATAATAATTAAAAACCAAAACTAAGAGCACACATATATAAACATCGACAAAAATATGGACTATTTAAGAGCTATAAAAAATTATGGAAATTAAAATAAAAAATTAAAAGTATAAGGGCCAAAATGAAAACCAAATATATTATTAATTTGAATCAAATGAAAAAATCGAATAAAGTATAACATTTATACATGCAAGGTTTGATATAATGAAACGTATTAATATATCCTATTATAACAACAGGAACATCGAAGCCTTAACATCTAAAAATATCATTACTATTATTGCTAAAACAATAAAAAATATTAAATTAACCCAACAAAAAAATTGAAAACATTAAAAAAAGAGAAATCAAGAAAAAAAAACTAAAATTACTATTCTTATTGTGTTAATAATGGGAAAAAATTGAATTAAAGAAAAAAAAAAGTCAATAACTTTAACAAAAAACCAAACAAGAAATGAAAAAAAAAATATAAGAAAAAAAATAATTTGACATCAAATAAATAAAAAAATAATTTGACATCAAATAAATAAAAAAACTAATAAAAAAATAAAGAAAGAAAAATGAAAAAAAACAATTCAAGGAATAAAAAAACATAATCTACCAGGCGTGTTAGGCAAGGGTTCGAACCCCAACCCTCCTTGCTTAACAAACAGGCGCGTCGCCACTAGGCTACAAGTGCTTCTTCATTTCTTGATGTGCAAAAATAATTAAATATCAGTAAATAGGTGAATCAAATGACCCGATCCGAATCGAAAACTGAGCAATACTATTGTCATCCACAGTGATTCTCCTCACATGCTACAGTAACCCACTCTGACCTCTTTTAGTATATAGTATAATTACCATTAGTCAAAACTTGGGCTGGCTTTGTTTATTTATTATTTAATCTCTCTTCACCGAAATCAACGTCCAACACCTACCTTCATGGTTGCTAAACTAGCGAGTTGACTCGTAAAATCGTACAATTTTACGAGTCAACTCAGTAAAACTTGTAAAATCGGTTTGAAAAATCAGTTTTCTTCAAACTCGGAAAAAAAACCCCTAAATCGGTCTGGATCGTAAAATCAGACCGGATCGGTCTGATTTTACTATCCCGACTGATTCTTGTAAGAGCCAACTTAAATAAAGTTTTTCCCCAATTCTTCTTCAGTTTTTATCATCCTCTCAAGTCATCCTCTCCTCTCAAATCACGTCTGATCTCCTCTCATCTCTCAAATCATCCTCACCTGTGAGCTTGTCGTCGTCATTGCCTCTTAGCTTGTCGCTGTCATCGCCTCTCAACTCGTTGTCGTCATGGCCTCTCAACTCCTCGTCGTCGTCGCCTCTCAGCTATCTTCAATTCGTCACCTCTCAAGGTTAGTTAATCTTTAATTGGGGTTTCTGGGTTTCAATGCTAGAGTCACCTACTCATCAATAAAAATCCTTGTGTTTTTTATTTTTTTAAAATACAATCAAAATAGGTATAATCATCGAGTTATGACACCGGTCATAAACTGACTGTAATAAATCCCAGAAAACAGGAGCAGCGAAGCTCCAAAACATTTAAATGTGTTTATGCTTTTGTTAATTTTGTTTTTTTCGTTGATGCTTTCTGATCCTTGACAAGGTAATGGAGAATGTGCAACTTGACAAATATTTTTGGATTAATCTTATCTCTCATGTGCTGTTAATTATCCCCATATTATTGGGTTTTTGAGTAGCCATTGTTGGGTTTTTGTCATGAATTGTTGCATCTGAATATTTTTGTCATGAATCGTTTGTAATTTTAGTATGCCAGAGTTTTGCACATGGTCTGTTATCATATGGTTAAACTATAGCAGATTATGCAGAGATGTGAAGATTTTATTTCGTTTATTGCTGCAGGGAGCACAATATCTTAACTGTAATGGTCAAGGTTTTGTTCACAATGGGAAGATGTCTCTGAAACAGTCACACACTCTGGACATTCTTTTTACCCGTACAGTGTCCATCCACTTGAAAGAGAAAAAACTTTTGTTGATCAAGAGCAAGATTCATTGGAATTCTTTTGGCAATAAAGAACATTTAGACATGTAAATATGCTTAGCAGTTTGTATTGCAAAGTCATTGATGATGTTATTGGTGACTGGTTTGTTGGTTATGTCATTCATGACATGTAAACTATATGTTTAGCAGTTTGTGTTAGGAATGAATTGTTAGTTTTTGGAAAGAAAAAAAAACTGTTGAATTCTCTGACAAAATGCATCTCTGCTTATAAGGATTAGGTCACTAGTCTATGTATATGCATCATCACCTGGCTTCTAAAAGCAAAGAATTGAAGCACACTTATATGCATGCTCAAAATTGATAACCTAACTCCCATTCTAAGTTTGTTTTAGATCATGTCATTCATTCTCATCTTAGAAGATGATTTGAACCAACATTTTACAACAACAATAATTAGGGGGACAGGTAGTTTTGTGCTTAATGTGCAATACTTTGGTACCTGTTTCTTTGTTTCTTACTTTTTACAAGGGGAAAAAAATAAATTTGATCGACACTTTTTGTTGAGTAAGTTTGTGTACTTGCACATCTAACAAGTTAAGTTCATATTTATCGAGTTATGGTCGATTGAGGGTGACCAGGCGTTTAAAAATTCAATATGATTGTTGTCGGAGGGATTTGTAAATTGATCCTGTGCCTTCCCTATATTTTAGATTAGGCTAAGCCCATGCTGCTGTCTCTTCCAATAATATGAAACCCCAAGAGAAAATTTAGGCTTCTAACAACTTGGTTGAAGGACTGTACTGTGCACGATCCCTCACTGCAATGCGGAGTCGACATTTGAGTTTATCATCAAAAGATATGTGAAAACTGTTTGATTTTTTATGGACATAATTGTTTTGTAATATATTTTTAAGTTATTTTAAATCATGTATGAATCTTAAATAATGAAGTTTTATGGCCATAATTATGATGTATTATATTCGGAAATATTTTACTTATGATTTTATGATTGTACGATTTTTGTACGGAAAAATTCAGGTACGATTTTACAATTTTATGATCCGATCTTATTATATTCGAACATATATTATTTTTAAAATAATTCATTATTTTAATAGATTTTAGAGAAAACAAATAGATACTTTGTAATTGTATATTCTTATGAGTCAAAATTAAAACGAATTCACTACTTAGATCTACTATGATTTGTGAAAGGGTATCCATTGCATAGCACTATAGTGTTTTTATATCTTGGAATTTTTTTTATATATAACTATTAAATAATCATCTCATCTAAAAGCTTAAGCTATTAGGTGAGGCTCCAAAATATGATTTATATTATTCTCTAACACTTCCCCTCAAGTAAAGCCCTTTGAGCTTAAAACTTGCACAAGTGCTTACTATCTTGTGCTTGATTTTTATCAAATAGAATGAGGGTGTGAGATTCGAACTCGTAACCGCTGGGTCAACAAGTCTCTAATACCATGTCAAAAAATCATCTCACCTAAAAGCTTAAGCTATTAGGTGTCACCCTAGAATATGATTTATATTATTCTCTAATACACTTCGTCAAGTGAAAGCTTTTTGGGCTTGAAACTTGCATAGACCCACACTATCTTATGCTTGATTTTTATCAAATAAAATGAGACTAGTGAGATTCAAACTCGTGACTGTTGGGTCAACAGTCAATGATCAACCAAATCATTTTTGACATTAGCACATGACAATGATCTAAAATCACCAAAAAAATTTAATTTAAAATATTTTTTTTTTCAAAAGAGCTTTTAAAACGCAGTGCCAAACTAGACCTTAGTTCTTTACAATTTCAAAATATAAGATTTACGTATACATTAACTTAAATATATATAAGATAATAAATTACAAAATTATACCCAATACAAAACTTGCATATTTTTTTTACTACTTTTCATATTTTGATTTTCTCAACTTAAATTACGTAACCAAAAATCAACCAAATCATTTCACATCATAATATTTCAACAAATCTTAAACATTTACAGCATACCATATTATTAAAAATCAATACGATTCAATATAATTTCTACATTTTCTTCTTTTCTATAAATATAACAACAATAACTAACCTTTAATAATTCACATTACGATATTCACAACAAGTCTTAAGCCTTCTCTAATATTATTAAAACATCATCAATCAACCTAATTTAAATCAGATCCTTTCAATCCTCAATATTGCATTTCGAAAGCATTTAAAAAAACATTTTATTTTAAATTAAATTTTTTAGTATTTTTAGAATATTTTCATGTGCTGTTATAAAAAATAATTTTAAAAAATAAATAAAAAATCATTTTGATTAATTTCTAAAAAAAAATCACTTTAAAAAACAACCCCAAATATATTCTCAAAACGGTCAGTTAATCATGTAACTTAACCCAAAATTAACTAATAATTAACATCATTTCATTCATAAAATACATAAACCCTACGACTTGAAAATTCTTAATCCGCCATTAATAATCAAGAATAAAAATGCATTTAAATGAAAGAAAACCCCTTACCAGAACTAGGAAGCCTTTTAAATTTTTTAAGGAACCATCTCACCTAAAAGCTTAAGCTTTTAAGTGAGGTCCCATAATATGATTTATATTATTCTCTAACACACCCCCTCAAGTGAAAGCCCTTTGGGCTTGAAACTTGCACAGACCCACATCACCTTGTGTTTGATTTTTATCAAATAAAATGGGGGTAGTGAGATTAATTCGAACTCGTGACCGCTGGGTCAACAAAACTCTGATACCATGTTAAGGAACCATCTCACCTAAAAGCTTAAGCTTTTAAGTGAGGTCCCATAATATGATTTATATTATTCTCTAACAAAATTCAATTATGAAGATTTCTCCCTTTTCTTTTAATTTGATCAAGTTATCTCTATATCCTCCAACTCCGAAATCTCTCACTCAATTTTCTACTTCGTTTAAGTTTCTTTGTAGGATTTCATGCAACTTAGACCCTCTCTATAATCAAATTAAGAGAAAATAGAGGAATTTTAGGAGAATAAGAACAAAACTCTCCCTCCTACTGTTAGCAGGTTTGAAGAGAAAAGGGGAGTTTTCCTTTTTTGTTTGTGGAAATTCCACTTCTTTAAGTCCTGTATGTATTTGTCAAGCATCAATTTATTTTTTTATTTCATTTGAGTCTTTATACTATTTAATCGAGGAATTTTTACCTATAGTCATAAAGATTTTCCTTTTAATTTATTATTATTTATTTCATTCGGTTTTTCCAATTATTTGATCATAAAAACAAATCAAACCGAACCGAAAATGATCGATTTTTAATAAGTCCGGTTCGGTTTCGGTTTCGGTTTCGGTTTTTTTTTTAAATGCAATTTTCGGTTTGATTATGTTTTTTGATAAAAACCGAACCAAACCGAAAATGCTCACCCCTAGTTGTCTTGGTTTTTCTTCATATAGCTTTCATGTAGAAAACAAAGCAATAAATGCCGTACGATTTTAGATGACAATTGGTTACCAGAGACGGTGAGACTTTACTTTCAGATGGCAGCTGCAATTATATCCTTTATTGCATGCTTTCTTCTTCTGTCTGGATTTTATTGTTTACTTTATTATTTGGTTATTATAATTTTAATGCAGATTTCATAAAATTACTTAAAGTATTAAAATTAATTTTAAGCTCTCTTCAATGGGAAGATTTTTCATGATTCTTGTATGCTGTTTCTTATTATTCACCTTAACCAACTCCTCCACACCAGCTATTATCAATCCAAGCCAATCCATAAGAGACGGTGAGACTTTACTTTCAGATGGCGGAAGCTTCGAACTAGGATTTTTCAATCCTGGAAATTCGACAAACCGATACTTGGGTTTATGGTTTACAAAGTCTCCTCAGACGGTTTTATGGGTAGCAAATAGAGAAACTCCTTTTTCCGATCGTTTTGGAGTCCTCAATATCACCAGAGAAGGGATACTTATCCTATACAGTAGAAGCAGTTCTATTGTTTGGTTGTCAAATTCGTCAAGAACTGCAGAGAATCCAGTCGCAGAGCTCTTGGAGTCAGGAAATCTTGTTGTAAGAGAAGCAAATGATGACAACCCTGTGAACTTTCTGTGGCAGAGTTTTGACTATCCTTGTGACACCATGCTGCCAGGAATGAAACTGGGAATCAACTTTGTAACTCGGCTTGAAAGCTCTGTGTCATCCTGGAAGAGCTCAGAAGATCCTGCTCGGGGTGAATTTTCTTTCCTTCTAGATCCTAACGGGTATCCACAGCTAGTTTTGAAGAAGGGGAATAAAACAGTGGTTAGAGCTGGGTCATGGAATGGAATACGTTTCACTGCACAAACTAAGTCGAAACCAGATTCGATTTCAACAGATGAATTTGTGCTCAACGAAAAGGAGGGATATATAGTTTTTGGGAACACAAGCTTAGGTTTTCCAAGGCTTACACTAACTCCAGAGGGCATTCCACAGCGCTCAATATGGAATGATCGAACACATCAATGGCAGTTTATTGAAATTGCTCAGATTGATATATGTGAACGATACTCTATTTGCGGTCCAAATGCTTACTGCAACGTCAATAATTCTACTATATGCGCATGTCTGGATGGATTCATGCCCAGGTCTCCAAGAGATTGGAAGTTGTCAAATTGGTCAGGCGGGTGTGTTCGAAGGACTCCTTGCAGTGACAAAGACCGCTTTGAAAATTACACGCAGATGAAATTGCCAGACACATCTTCTTCCTGGTATAATAAAAGCACTGGCCTCGAGGAATGTAAGGGAATATGTTTGAAGAACTGCTCCTGCACTGCATATGCAAATTTAGACATCAGAGGAGGTGGAAGTGGCTGCCTGATTTGGTTTGGTGGCCTCATTGATACAAGAAGGTCAACTGGGGATGGACAAGACCTTTATGTCAGGATTGCGGTTTCAGATTTAGGTATGCTTTCTAGTAATGCGAATGAATACTGATTTTTCATTAGTCTCTATTCTTTGTTCTTAAGCGACAGAAACATTTGTCGAGAGATGGATTATGTCTGATAGGTAATTACACTTCCCTTCATAGGAAACATTTAAAAATGTTAAGAATTTTTTTCCCCACATTACTTCAGTTTTTAGTTTTCCGGTATTGTGAGCACCTTCAGGTTGATTTTTGAAAGATGAATCTTTTCATTCATCAAAACTATAAACTAGAAAGCGTCGTTTCTTCTGCTTCATCTGAACATGATCTAAAATTTCACCTCTCCTAATTTCCATTTCGAGATAACCCTCAGCACTGAAATAAAAATACAAGTGTGCACTAACAATTCCTCTTTGCTTTCAGAAAATGTCGAGAATAAAAGACCCGTCGATAAGAAGAAGCAAGCAGTAATAATTGCTAGCTCTGTCATATTGGTTCTAGGTTTGCTGATAGTAGGAGTCATCTCCTACACAAGGAGAACATATCTTAGAAAGAATTACAACAGTGAAGAGAGGACACAAGACATGGATTTACCTATGTATGATTTGAGCACAATAGCACATGCCACTAATAACTTCTCTAGCAGCAACAAGCTGGGAGAAGGAGGTTTTGGACCAGTATACAAGGTGAATAGAAGCCTGAACTTGTGCAAACAATATGGTAATATTAAACTAAGTTCTGCTGATTATTTGTGATTTAGGGTACATTGGTAGATGGACAAGAAATAGCAGTGAAAAGGCTCTCCAAAAGTTCTGGGCAAGGAATGGACGAGTTCAAGAATGAAGTAATGTTAATTGCTAAACTTCAGCACCGCAACCTTGTGAAGCTTCTCGGTTTTTGCATCCACAAAGATGAAAAAATGTTAATCTATGAATACATGCCAAACAAGAGCTTGGACTCCATTATTTTTGGTTTGAGCCTATACAGATCAATACATAGCTTATTTTTTTGTCATTTTTCAATTAATGCTTCTATAACAAGACCTGGTGTTAGACTAACATGGTAGAGAAATTGGGCAGATTTAACCAGAAACAAATTACTGGATTGGAGTAGGCGTATCCACATCATTGGAGGAATAGCTCGAGGGCTTGTTTATCTTCACCAAGACTCTAGACTGAGGATCATTCATAGAGATATCAAAGCTAGCAACATTCTACTGGATAATGAGCTAAACCCAAAAATTTCAGATTTTGGCCTTGCTCGAATGTTTGGTGGAGATCAAGCGGAGGCCAATACTAACAGGGTAGTTGGGACATAGTAAGTATTCTTAAACTTGCCACGTTTCATTACACTTATATGTTTTCAGAACTTATCTTGCCGAATTTATTTTGCAGCGGATATATGTCTCCTGAGTACGCATTAGATGGACACTTTTCTGTGAAATCGGATGTCTTCAGTTTCGGTGTCCTAGTTCTGGAGATTGTGAGCGGAAAGAAAAACAGGGGATTTTGTCACCCTGACCAGAACCTTAACCTTCTTGGACATGTAAGCTTTTGTATTTTGCATAGCATTTTCCTTCTGGTTACTTCTGTAGTTAACTGAACAAAGATATATTTGTTTGTGCACAATTACAGACATGTCAGACTAGTATTAATTGCTGTTATGCAAATCAGAATGATCCATCCACTGATACACTTTCTTGTTTTGGAAGGCATGGATTCTTTGGACCAAGGGAACACCATTGGACCTGATTGATGAATGTTTGAGTGATTCGCACGTTTCAGTTGAAGTTTTAAGATGCATTCATGTGGCTTTATTATGTGTGCAACAGCGACCAGAAGATAGACCAACCATGTCGTCTGTGGTTGTAATGTTAGGCAGTGAGAATCCATTGCTTCAGCCTAAGCAGCCTGGTTTTTTCATGGGAAAGAATCCACCTGAACAGGGCAGTTTATCAGGCAAGCATGAATCTTATTCAGCAAATGAGGTTACTCTGACATCATTAGAGGCACGGTAGTCTATCGTCGCTTGCCAACGGAGTTGAAGCTAGAATATTCCATGCTCTCAGATATGCAGTCATGTACTTATTTTAAACTCTCAACTTGAACTTTCACATCATAATTAAACTTATAGTTAATAGGAATTGAAGTTAAACCCAACGGGCTAATTGGATTTGTTCCATAAACAACTTCAAAAAGGTTAGCGAATGTGGTTTGGCTTGTTGAGTGATTGTTATAAGAAAATGAGATCTTATTTGTGAATCTTTGTACAACTTCAATTAGATGTATTGAGTTGGAAAGTGATTCCCAACTTGTATATCCCGATTAGATGTTATTGTTTTCAAGAGACTATGAATTTTAATAATCTCCTTGAATAAAAGATCAACGATATGGAGAAAACTACTGCACCATAATTATAACATAACTCTTACCTCTCTGTGTGGAAGGAAGTCTGCCATGAAATCAATGCTCGTATCACATTTTAAGGTACTTTAGAGATTAATAATGGAGTATAAAGACTCGTTTTTTGTCTATGGATTTTTCTAAATAACATGTTTTGCACCTCTCTATATTTTCTCCTTTATCACAATAAGTTATAACTCTATCAAAGATGGGGCCATTATCAACCATAACATGCTCTTTAATGACATATTTATGTTTTTCTTTCTCAAGGAAAACAACTTTTGTATTTGGACAACAAGATAAAATATAACCTACACCTTAATATTTAAAACATTAAACAATAACAAATTGACTAGTACTTGATGACCTTTACTGTTTACAAGAATTTGTAGTCATTTCCTTGCTTGTTCAATTTATGTTAGGTGTATAAACAATCCAACAAGGCTTGCTCTCAATTTTTACCATACAGGACATCCATGTTGCCTAACCATGATTTTCAAGCTATATATACTATATATCAATTAAATCTATAGGTTCAGTACTTCTAATCAAATTTCACAATAAAGGTTTTTAGCAATGTAAAATTTTACGAGAAAGTCAAAGGGACTCATTATTTTCAATGTTTCATTGTTAAAACCTAATATACTATTTTATATATTAGAAAACTTAGCTAAAAAAACAATTAGTAGCTTCATTAGTCTTCTCGTTCTTGGATACAATAATTTGATTAACATCGAGTTTAAACAACCTTTTAGATGAATAATTTTTTCCTAAGAACATCCCACTCTTGGTGACGAATAACTTCTCAAACTCGTAAACCAATCTAAAATCATTCACACTTAACATTATAAAGTTTATTCTATATCATATAAAAAAAACATGACCCATTTTGTCTATATTATCTGTCGCAATGGTATTTTTTCCACGCTTCAAGGGGAGAGGCGCGGTGAAAATAGGTTTTTATAATCGTAAAATTATGACTATAATTCTTAGGATTCTCCACCTAGTATTAAGATCACTAGAAAACCTAATGATCTGCGAAAATCTTGGTAAAGGGACTTGTTATGCAAGGAAAAAAAGGATCACCCCTAGTGCATCCTACCTAGTATTAACGCATTATTGTTTAATTATTTTTTTCTTAGTCAATTTTTTTATTCATTGGTCTTTCTATGGCTTGAAGTAGATCTCTCTTCATGATAAAGTCTCTACTTCATTAGAAGCCAAAAACCTAACCGTTCTAAAGTTTGGAAAGTTTATATAAAAAACTTTTATTTTTTACTATCTGTGAGCGTACTTCACAATGTAATTTTACACCTCGATAGCTAAAAAAATATTATTAATTTATTTTGATATTCTGGCCAAATTCCAATGGATAATCATAATCTGGTTATGATATCAAATTTTCATTTCAAAACATAAGAATTATGCTACATTTGTTTTTATGAAAATTATCCTTGAAAAAAACTTGGAATTCGGCCGTATGCACGAAAACAACACATATTTATTGTTTGCTTTTAAAATTCAATTTTTTATATTAAAAAAAATCAGATTGGGCCTGGCCCAACTAAATGGGTCGCCACAGCCTAGTTGGGCCAAAAGGCCCAACTCTTCTGGCCTTGGGCTAGACGCACCCTAGCCAACTGGGCTAGGCCAAGAGCAGGTCCAACACTAGAGTTAATCTAGTTGTGCATTGTTCACACAGCGTGAACAGTGCAGAGTGAATTAATTCACTCCTCACTGTTCATGTGTTACGTGAACAATAACAGGGTGATTGGCTAATGGTTATACGAGGCTTACCTGCTACTATTGTCGGGTAGAGAAGACCTAGATGGTTCTTGCTATGATACTGGCATAAAAAATGGTAGCATGTGGTGGTTGGGAGGAGTGCCGAAAACTGTTGATGGTTCGTGCAGGAGGGGTTGCTATGCATTGGCAGAGCTGGTTGTTGCTGCTGAAGGTTACGGTGGAGCTGCATGCATGTGGGAGAAGCCGCTGATGCCGAGGGAAAAACCACTGGTGTTTGTCAAGAATTGTTGTTAGGGGAGAGAGAAAGTCATTTGTTGATGTTGCAAGAGAGGGAGATAGTCGTCGATGCCGCAGGAGAGAGAGATAGACGCCGACGGTGGTAGAGGTAAAGATGGAGAGAGTTTCCGAGGGAGATAGGCTTGAAGGTTACTGCCATCATCGGGGAAGAAGCCGCTGCTAATGGTGCAACCATTACTGGTATGGCTTCTGTCAATGTTCAGGTTTTTTCTTTCTTTTTTAATTTGTTCCTCACTTTTGTTCGACTACTCTTGTTTTTCAGTGTTTTTGTTTGCAAATTACGATTATCCCTCAGTCGTGATCATTTTTCTCCTTCTCCGTCTCTGCCACCATATGTCTCTCGTCTAGTTGTATTAGTTCATGCTCCCCCTCTCTGTAGTAAATTTTCTCTCCTTTTATAGACTTAATGTGAAGGTTGTAGGTATGAGAGTGGTGTCTTGGAATGGTGTGTTGTGTGTTGCTAGTGCAGGAGTGGTTTGCAGGGTATGGTTGCCAAAATGGCACAAGCATGGCTCCAATGATGTCTCGGCAGATCTTTTTTTTGCAAAAAATATAAATTAGACAAACAAAAAATGGGTTGGGACAAAAAAGAGTTTTTGACTGGAAAACTAGGAAGAATGATGTTTTTTTCTTCAATTTGGCTTCTGATTTCACCTTAAAACATTTTGTCTCTAAAAATTTCATTATCAATTTAACACAAATTAGGCTTCTAAACTTAATTTCTCACCAATTAATCCCTTAATAAAGTGAATTTGACCCATTTAAAATATAATTAAGTCATTGCGCATAATTAAATTCTTCAACTGCACCCTAAATTAATTTTGGGAACATAATTACACTTTAAATTGAAATGGAAAAACATAAATCTCAATTAATAAATAAAGTAATCTAAAAACAATACTTCAATAATCAAATCAAATTAAAGTCCAAGGTCGGTTTGGATGACTCGTGTCACATTGGACTAGTGTTTCCTTACTTATTTCTTACAGATAAAAAAAATTATAGACAACTAATCAAAGTTTGAAAGAAATTAAAATGTTTAAAATATATAAAAAAAAATGATATATCCAAGGGTCCATCAAATGTAGCTTCTCCAAAACAAACTGTAATTATGTTAATAAAAAAACATTGTTAAAATATATAGTTTAATTTATCCTTATATTTTTGTAGCTATTTCCACTATGTATGTATCTATACATTCAATTATTTTTATTATATATTTAAATTTAAATTAGATATTCAATAAGTTCATTTCTTATAACGTGGTATATAAATTAATTGAAATTATGCTCGTAATGTAGATGTAAAATGACTCGTAGATCAAAAACTCCCCCCAGACACTTCGTGTTATATATATATATATATATATATATATATATATATATATATATATAGAAAATTCTTATTAATTTTCAATTATAGAGATGAGTGATTATTATGTAACTCTCATTCTTTTTTATCTTCTCTTTTTCTATTTGTTCAAAAATATAATTATGGAGAGTATGTGTAAAAATGAAAACCAGCCCATTGGAAACATAGGTCTTGCCTTGAAAATTGGGGCAATATGGTCCAGTGGGCTCTAAGTGTAAGCCCAACACAAATACCCATAGGAGCCGAGGAGACCAAATTCATGGAATTCAAAGCATTGAAATGCAGTTAATTAATGTAAAAATAAATAAATAAAAGAAAGGAACATAAATAGTTTTTTTTTCATTTAAAAAGATATTTAAAAAAAATATATTTTTTCTTCAAATTAAAAATTGCTCAGACTATTTTGATATACTAATGTTATAAATAAATTTTAAAAAATAAAAGAATATTTTAATTCATTTATCAGCAAAAAATATTTTAAAAAATAATTACTATCATAATATAAAACATGCTTAAAAAAATAAATGTATCCAAAATAGGTGTTGTGCCCTGAAAAGGGTTAAAATTACTTTATAACCCTATCAGGAAATAATAATTGAGATATGACTTTTATTTGGATCTATGATCACTATTTATTTTAAAGAGAATATTTTAAGTATTTAATCTTTGTTAATTCCTTGGGAAGGGAAGAAGTTGGACCCTTAATCTCTTCATATTTATAAAATTAGAGGTATAATGATAAAATAGCTTATTATTCATAATTTACAATGGGTGTGATACTATTGTCAAAACATTTCTTGCTTAAAATATATGTATTTTTTTTAATTATTTTAAAGTATTAGTATCCAACCAATCCAAGGAATGAAATGGAGAAAAAAAAGAAGAAGAAAAAAACAAGAAGATAATATAGAAAAATAAGTCATCAATGCATCACTAATGACTTCCATCCACACGTGTTGACCAACAAGCCTCTTCTTGCCGGGACAAAGTCAATACAATCAAAGAAAACACCAGTCCCACAATGGAGTTAGGGTCATGTGTCAACCAAATTAATTTTTTATTTTTGGATTTTATTTGAGTTAATCAATAGGTTTTATTAGACTTTTAGGTGTTTATTATATGTTTTTATGTTGAAAATAATTTTTTCAATAAAAATAATATCTCTTAAGTGCTATGATTTTTTCATGGTTGTCTAAATTTAGGTTTTCAAAAGAAATAGGAAAGGTCCACGAACATGGGTCTAGCTATAGGGGTCTATAGGGTTATGCATATGGACTTATTTTTGAAAGCCAAAGTGCTAGGTTTATTTTTTTTTCTCAAGAATTTATATGTAATTTTTAAGAATTAAACAATGTATAATATTGCTGATATATTATTTTATTAAGGTATTAAATATTTATGTATTATTTTAATTACTCTTAAGTATGATATTTTAACAAGATCATATTTTTAAAAAATAGAAAACACTTTTTTTACCACTTATCATGGTCATTTTATTTCAATTTGTAATTTTTGTCAATAAAATAAAACAAAGAACTAAAAATTCATTGAAAGCCGTTAGATTTATGACCTAATTACAAGTTTAAGCACGTTAACTTGGATTGAATTGAATCATTATGCAATATTGTCATCTATTTTTTATTAAAAAATAATTTTGTAGCATCTTGATGTTTTTTTTTTTTAGCAAAACCGAGTTTTGATTAGTCATCTAACTTGCCTTTAATTAAAATATCTTTAATTATGTTGTCTCTTGATTTTATGATTTAATCTTTTATTAGTGTTTATTTACATATATAATCCTCAAAGTCTTATTAAATTTATGCATTAGATTTTGAGGCTACAGTTAAAAAAAATTGTCATTTTTTTGTCCAAGTTTCTTTTAATGTAGAATATACTAAGCTGACGCTTTGCTATGCTCATTGCGGATTATATGCTGCGAAATTATGGAGACTTCCTGAAATAGGACTTTTCAGGCTTTGATGGATGGATCTTACAGTCATTGAAAAACGGTACGGTAGCCAATTTTTAAAGAAGCTACTTGGAGTCCCATCACACCAGCAACTTGTACTACTAACAAAATATGTTTCTGTGTGATCAATACCAGAACATTTCTGAAAACTCTCTTGAATGGGAACATTTTCATTACTGTTTGCATGCTCGTTCGTATTCTCTATTTTAATCAACTCCGCCACATCAACCATAATCTACCAAAGCCAATCTATAACAGATGGTGATACTGCAGTTTCAGCCGGAGGAAGCTTCGAACTAGGATTTTTCAGCCCTGGAGGTTCAGAAAAGCGTTACCTGGGAATATGGTATAAGAAGTCTCCTCGTACAGTTCTCTGGGTAGCAAACAGAGAAGTTCCAGTTTCCGATAGTTTGGGAGTTCTGAATATAAGCAGCAAAGGGATACTTGTCCTATACAGTAGCACAAATAATATTGTTTGGTCATCGAATCCGTCAAGAACTGCAGAGAATCCTGTCACAGAGCTCTTGGATTATTGAAATCTTGTTGTCAGAGAAGAAAATGATAGCAATCCCGAGAACATTCTGTGGCAGAGTTTTGACCATCCATGTGATACCTTGATATTCGGAATGAAACTGGGGAGCAACTTCGTTACAAAGATCCTGCTCGAGGTGAATATTCTTTCGTTATAGATACTCATGGGTATCCCCAGCTACTTCTGAAGAGGGGAAACACATGGAATGACCGAACAAATGATTGGGTGCTTACTGACGCTGGCCAGTATGATCAATGTGAAAATTATGCCTTTTGTGGTCCAAATACTCGCTGTGAGATGAGTAGATCTCCTATATGTGTATGCTTGGATGGATTCGTTCCCAAGTCTCTAGCAGATTGGGACTTTTCAGATTGGTCCGGTGGGTGTATCCGGAGAAATCCGCTAGATTGCAGTGACAAAGTTGGCTTTCTAAAATATACAGGGATGAAATTGCCAGACACGTCGTCTTCCTGGTACGACAAGAGCATAAGTCTCAAGGAATGTGAGGGATTATGTTGGAAGAACTGCTCCTGCACTGCTTATGCAAATTTAGATATCAGGAATGGTGGAAGTGGATGCCTGATCTGGTTTGGTGACCTGATTGATACAAGGAGGTCAACTGGGGATGGACAAGACCTCTATGTTAGGATGAATGCAACAGAATTGGGTAAGTATTCCAAATATGAAACTATTTATTACCATTTATGCTTCTCTTGAATTCGTATAGAATGGAAAGTAGAAGGTCTTTGCTCTGCTGCTTTGTCCATACCGTCAACACTATTTTCCCTTCTCAAAAAATCAATTGCACGATAAAACTCAAGTTCATATTTAACAATGAACTCTTGAACAGGGTATACATCAGGATCTTCTAACTATTCTTCTGTGCACTCAGGTGTGCTTACGAAAAAGAGGATATTTAATAAAAGAAAGCTGGCAGGAATTGTCTCCAGCGCAATAGTATCAGGCATTGGCATGATAGTGTTAGGATTCATCTTTTCCATGCGCAAGAGGAATCTTAGGAAGAAAAAGCACCGGGAAGCAAGGCAAGAAGATGTGGAATTGCCAGTATTCGACATGAGTACTATAGCACATGCCACCGATACTTTTTCAGACAGCAACAAACTTGGAGAAGGTGGTTTTGGACCTGTATACAAGGTATGAAAAAAAATCTGATTCCTGACAATCCATCGTTTAACAATAAAACCACCTCAACTATTTGAATGATGAATCAGGGAATACTCATAGGAGGACAGCAAATTGCAGTGAAAAGGCTTTCAAAAAGTTCAGGTCAAGGAGCAGACGAGTTCAAAAATGAAGTCATGTTAATCGCTAAACTTCAGCACCGCAATCTTGTAAAGCTTCTGGGTTCTTGCATTCATGAAGATGAAAGAATGTTAATTTACGAATACATGCCCAACAAGAGCTTGGACTCATTTATTTTTGGTGCGAACCCATCTGAAATAATAAGACTGAAGTTCTACAAGCTCTCATTTATTTATGTATTATCTGTTACAAATCTGATTTGTTAATTGGACTATCATGGATGAGAAATTGTTCAGACCAAACAAGAAAACAATTACTTGATTGGAGGAAGCGCATAAACATTATAGGTGGAATTGCTCGAGGGCTTCTTTATCTTCACCAAGACTCCAGACTTAGAATCATCCACAGAGATATTAAAGCCAGCAATATTTTAGTGGATGAGGAGCTAAACCCAAAAATTTCTGACTTTGGCCTTGCTAGAATGTTCAGGGGAGATCAAACAGAGGCCAAAACTAATAGGGTAGTTGGAACATAGTAAGTACATAAACCCGATCTTGTCTTGCTGATTTTCATTACTATTTTGTGAACTTATCCTGTTAGTATCATTTTCAGTGGCTACATGTCTCCTGAGTATAGCTTCGGTGTTCTGACACTTTTCAGTGAAATCTGACGCTTTTAGCTTCGGTGTTCTAGTCCTCGAGATCGTGAGTGGAAAGACAAATAGGGGTTTTCGTCACTTGGACCCCAACCTTAACCTTCTTGGACATGTAAGCTCTTAAATAATATTTTAATACATGCAACCTGATGAATACGGTGGTGAATATTAAAGTTTGATGTCCTTTTCAGGCATTTCAAATGAGATTTAACAAACAATTTCTCTAAGATATTGAAACTTTCAGAAATATCATTGAAGCATTCATGTCATGGAACCACTAGGATAGTAATAGGGAAATTAGAATGGAAAAGTCTGCTGAAATATTTTCTTGCTTTTTGTTTTTGAAGGCGTGGATGCTTTGGATTAAAGGGACACCATAATATTTTCTCATTTTAAATTACATAATCAAAAATCAACCAAATCATTTCACATCATAATATTTCAACAAATCTTAAACATTTACAGCATACCAAAATATTAAAAATCAATACGATTCAATATAATTTCTACATTTTCTCCTTTTCTATAAATATAACAACAATAACTAACCTTTAATAATTCACATTACGATATTCACAACAAGTCTTAAGCCTTCTCTAATATTATTAACACATCATCAATCAACCTAATTTAAATCAGATCCTTTCAATCCTCAATATTGCATTTTGAAAGCATTTAATTTTTTTTTTATTTTAAATTAATTTTTTTAGTATTTTTAGAATATTTTCATGTGCTGTTATAAAAAATAATTTAAAAAAAATCATTTTGATTAATTTCTAAAAAAAAATCACTTTAAAAAACAACTTCAAACACATTCTCAAAACAGTCACTTAATCATGTAACTTAACCCAAAATTAACTAATAATTAACATCATTTCATTCATAAAATACATAAACCCTACGACTCGAGAATTCTTAATCCGCCATTAATAATCAAGAATAAAAATGCATTTAAATGAAAGAAAACCCCTTACCAGAACTAGGAAGCCTTTTAAATTCAATTCTGAAGATTTCTCCCTTTTCTTTTAATTTGATCAACTTATCTCTATATCCTCCAACTCCGAAATCTCTCTCTCAATTTTCTACTTCGTTTAAGTTTCTTTGTAGGATTTCATGTAACTCAGACCCTCTCTATAATCAAATTAAGAGAAAATAGAGGAATTTTAGGAGAATAAGAACAAAACTCTCCCTCCTACTGTTAGCAGGTTTGAAGAGAAAAGGGGAGTTTTCCTTTTTTGTTTGTGGAAATTCCACTTCTTTAAGTCCTGTATGTATTTGTCAAGCATCAATTTATTTTTTTTATTTCATTTGACTCTTTATACTATTTAATCGAGGAATTTTTACCAATAGTCATAAAGATTTTCCTTTTAATTTATTATTATTTATTTATAATTTGCTATTTAACATGATGTTACACAAATATCTACATGTTTTCATCTACAAATACCCAAAAGTCCATGGAACCTCCTCAATTCCCAACCTAAAAAACATTTTAAATAGTCTAAATTCTCAAAATCAAATCAAAACAAAAAAAAACTTTTTGAATTCTAATCTATTTTTAATGTGTATTATTAGAGGTCAAGAAGAACTCACTAGCATAAAGATTAACCTTTTGTTGTCAAGATGTGATAGATTAAAAAATTTCTGTGATTTTCGAAATAAAATGTGAAAATTAATATTAAGCTCTCTTCAATGGGAAGATTTTTCGTGATTCATGCATGCTGTTTTTTATTATTCACCTTAACCAACTCCTCCACACCAGCTATTATCAATCCAAGCCAATCCATAAGAGACGGTGAGACTTTACTTTCAGATGGCGGAAGCTTCGAACTAGGATTTTTCCATCCTGGAAATTCTACAAACCGATACTTGGGTTTATGGTTTACAAAGTCTCCTCAGACGGTTGTATGGGTAGCAAATAGAGAAACTCCTTTTTCTGATCGTTTTGGAGTCCTCAATATCACCAGAGAAGGGATACTTATCCTATACAGTAGAAGCAGTTCTATTGTTTGGTTGTCAAATTCCTCAAGAACTGCAGAGAATCCAGTCGCAGAGCTCTTGGAGTCAGGAAATCTTGTTGTAAGAGAAGCAAATGATGACAACCCTGCGAACTTTCTGTGGCAGAGTTTTGACTATCCTTGTGACACCATGCTGCCAGGAATGAAACTGGGAATCAACTTTGTAACTCGCCTTGAAAGCTCTGTGTCATCCTGGAAGAGCTCAGAAGATCCTGCTCGGGGTGAATTTTCTTTCTTTCTAGATCCTAAGGGGTATACACAGCTAGTTTTGAAGGGGAATAAAACACTGGTTAGAGGTGGGTCATGGAATGGAATACGTTTCACTGCAGAAACTAAGTCAAAACCAGATTCGATTTCAACAGATGAATTTGTGCTCAACAAAAAGGAGGGATATTTCATTTTTGGGAACACAAGCTTAGGTTTTCCAAGGCTTACACTAACTCCAGAGGGCATTCCAAAGCGCTCAATATGGAATGATCGAAAACATCAATGGCAGCTTGTTGAAATTCTTCAGATTGATAAATGTGAAAACTACTCTATTTGCGGTCCAAATGCTTACTGCCAGATCAATAATTCTCCTATATGCGCATGTCTGGATGGATTCATGCCCAGGTCTCCACGAGATTGGAAGTTCTCAAATTGGTCACGTGGGTGTGTTCGAAGGACTCCTTGCAGTGACAAAGACCGCTTTAAAAATTACACGCGGATGAAATTGCCCGACACATCTTCTTCCTGGTATAATAAAAGCACTGGTCTCGAGGAATGTAAGGGAATATGTTTGAAGAACTGCTCCTGCACTGCATATGCAAATTTAGACGTCAGAGGAGGTGGAAGTGGCTGCCTGATTTGGTTTGGTGGCCTCATTGATACAAGAAGGTCAACTGGGGATGGACAAGACCTTTATGTCAGGATTGCGGTTTCAGAATTAGGTATGCTTTTTAGTAATGCGAACGAATACTGATTTTTCATTAGTCTCAATTCTTTGTTCTTAAGCGACAGAAACATTTGTCGAGAGATGGATTATGTCTGATAGGTAATTACACTTCCCTTCATTGGAAACATTTAAAAATGTACCTTCAGGTTTTTAGTTTTTTGGTATTGTGAGCACCTTCAGGTTGATTTTTGAAAGATGAATCTTTTCATTCATCAAAACTATAAACTAGAAAGCGTCGTTTCTTCTGCTCCATCTGAACATGCTCTAAAATTTCACCTCTCCTAATTTCCATTTCGAGATAACCCTCAGCACTGAAATAAAAATACAAGTGTGCACTAACAATTCCTCTTTGCTTTCAGAAAATATCGAGAATAAAAGACCCGTCGATAAGAAGAAGCAAGCAGTAATAATTGCTAGCTCTGTCATATTGGTTCTAGGTTTGCTGATAGTAGGAGTCATCTCCTACACAAGGAGAACATATCATAGAAAGAATTACAACAGTGAAGAGAGGACACAAGACATGGATTTACCTATGTATGATTTGAGCACAATCGCACATGCAACCAATAATTTCTCTAGCAGAAACAAGCTGGGAGAAGGCGGTTTTGGACCAGTATACAAGGTGAATAAAAGCCAGATACTTGTGCAAACAATATGGTAATAGTAAACTAAGTTCTGCTGATTATGTGTGATTCAGGGTACACTGGTAGATGGACAAGAAATAGCAGTGAAAAGGCTCTCCAAAAGTTCTGGGCAAGGAATGGACGAGTTCAAGAATGAAGTAATGTTAATTGCTAAACTTCAGCACCGCAACCTTGTGAAGCTTCTCGGTTTTTGCATCCACAAAGATGAAAAAATGTTAATCTATGAATACATGCCAAACATGAGCTTGGAGTCCATTATTTTTGGTTTGAGCCTATACAGATCAATACATAGCTTACTTTTTGTCATTTTTCAATTAATGCTTCTATAACAAGACCTGGTGTTAGACTAACATGGTAGAGAAATTGGGCAGATTTAACCGGAAACAAATTACTGGATTGGAGTAGGCGTATCCACATCATTGGAGGAATAGCTCGAGGGCTTGTTTATCTTCACCATGACTCTAGACTGAGGATCATTCATAGAGATATCAAAGCTAGCAACATTCTACTGGATAATGAGCTAAACCCAAAAATTTCAGATTTTGGCCTTGCTCGAATGTGTTGAATTTTCGAAGAAAAATCAAAATCCTGACAAAAACACGTACTGTTCAAATTTGTACGGACGAATTGACAAAAAACCTGAGAACAAGTACTGTAGCAATTAAAATCTGGGAATGTGATTTTTTCCAAAACTGAAGAGAAATTTCCCTGAAAAATAAGAACACAAATTACTCTGAATTTTGAGTTAAGAGAAACGTAAACATGGGCAGAATCTTTCGTGTGGTTACTGCCATCCCATTAGCTTTATTTATATGAATCAAGAACTTACAACGGCTATATTTACAAAAATCTGTTAAATTGAAACTTATCTAAAAACATTGACTTTTAACTGAATTAACTGAATAATGTTGACTTCTTATCTATTGGATGTTAATCATCCCGATTACATTGAATTTAAAACAGGAAACATCAAAACATGATTCTTCAATCTTCAATTCTCCTGCGCACATGCAACCTGTTAGCTTCTTTGGCAGGTCTGGAATCAGCTTCAAATTTCAACACTCCCCCTTGATTCCAGAGCTGCACATTCCCTCAGTTGACTGATCAAGGTTTAAATCCTTTAAAGCTTTCCTTAACCAAACTGGTTGGTCTGCATTTACCAATGTTGTAATGTAGTATAACTGACTAGTGTTTTGCATGAACTTTGTGTTGAGTATAGCAGAGCATACTATTTCTGGTTGAGTGAAAGATTGATAGAGTAGTCTGCTAATTTGCATTCTATAAGTTCTGCCATCTACACAGGTAGCACCATCTTCCTTGGCGAGCTTCATTCCCAGCACCATTGGTGTGCTCCTAGCTTTGAATTTTTCCATTGCACCCTTGTTCAGTAGCTTGGTGGTAAACTGTTTTTGACACACACAGCAGCCTTCATCTGATAGTTTTATTCCCAAAACATAGGCTAAAGTTCCAAGTTTATTTATTTCGAACTTGTCTTTCATATAGGTTCTAAATTCAGCATCCAATTCTTCATCATCATTGATATCAGCTGCAACTGCAGCACCTTGAGTTTCAGCCATTTTCAGAGGGAAATTTTTCCTAGTATTTCCATGATGATCCAGGACATAGAACAAGCCAAATGAAGTCCCAACAAGAATGTCTAAGTTCTCATCAACATCCAAATCAACCACTGAAGGTGAAGAGTATATATATGCACAAAAATTTTTCAGTACTTGCACTTAACTCTAGTTCTCGATTCCTCGAACTGGCATCACATTTCCCAACATCTTTATCACCAAGCACTTTCAAATACTCAGGATTGTCATAATACTCATGATCAAAGTAATATGAACTTGTAACACTCATTTCAACTACTCCAACACTATCAATGTCAGCAATCTTAGAAGTGCACAAGATATGTGAATCTATATTCACATAATCCTCCAACATCTCATGTTTCCTTTCTGACCTCTGTTCATCTCCCCACCTGGGTTCATTAACATACTCATCATAGTTGTAATTGTACTCGTCAGTTAATTCATCTCTTTCACAAGATGAATCTGCATCTGTTTCTAACCCTTCTTCATTTTCAGTTGTGTTGCTTTGGTATTCTAGCTGCTTCTCAAAACTAAAACATCTATTTGACATTTTTGTATTGAATAAGAGAGCACCTTGATCATCTTTGATCATGCATTTGCCATCTATAAACAGCAAAGAGTGTCTATCCTCAAGTAATTGACCTACACTTATCAAATTTTGGTCAATTTCTGGCACATACAACACATGCTTAAACTTTCGGATTCCAGCTAGAGTTTTAATATCAACTTCCCCTTTACCCTCAACACTTACATATTGCCCATTTGCAACTTTAACCCTAGATTTGTAGCTTAAGTCTAGGTTTTCAAACATACTTACTGCTGCAGACATGTGGTTTGAACAACCACTATCAATAGACCAAGTTTGTATGTTTACCTCAGTTTTGTTGCATTTGTGTGCTTCAGTGGCTGTGAATAACATTTCTTCTTTGGTCTCCTCCACTTCAGCAGCTTGAGCTTGGTTTGCATTGTCTTCATTGCAAAAATTTTCTATGTGACCAAACTTCTTACATTTTCGGCATTGTGCATTCTTGAGCCAACATGATGACTCAAGATGATTGGTTTTCTGACAGTACTTACAGGTGGGAAGTTGCTCTCTTCTTTCCTTCCACCTTGCATTGAAGTTGTTGCCATGTGTTTGATTATTTGGCCAATTCTTCCTCTGCCATGAATTTCCAGAACTGGACTTGTTTTCTGGGTTTCTGAAGAACATCTGAGGTTTTGTTCTTCCCTTGAACCCTGCTGCAAATGCTTCTTCACTTGCATTTTCATGTCTGAGTGCCTGCCTTTGTTCCACGACTTGTAAGGCATTTATCAACTCTTGCAAACTGAGTTCACTAAAGTCCTTTGAATCTTCCAGTGAGCAGATTTTATTTTCAAACTTTTCAGGTAGGCTTACAAGTACTTTTTCAACCACCCTTGATTCTTTCACTTCTTCACCTAGCAGTGTCATTTGATTCACAATTTTGGATACACTTGAGGAAAATTCCTTGACTGTGTCAGTATCCTTCATTTTCAATCCTTCAAATTGTCTTTTCAATGTTAAAATCTGCATTCTCCTAGACTTCTCATCACCTTGGAACTCAGCCTTTAATTTGTCCCAAGCTTCCTTTGCAGTTTCACAAGCCATGATTCTCGAAAAAATCTCCTCACTTACTGCATTATGAATGCAGGTAAGAGCCTTGTATTTCTTTGCTCTTTGTTCATTGAAGTATCTTAGTTGGTTCATTGTTGGATCTTCATTCAAGGGATTTACTTCCCTTTTAGTCTCCACATCTTCCCACAAGTCGAAAGCCTTAAGATACATCTTCATCTTCACTGCCCAGACTCCATAGTTTACTCATGTGAAGATTGGGGTTCTTGATGAGAATGAAGCATCCATGTCTGTCAAGAACAGTCTGCTCGAAATTTTTGTTTCTTGTAATTTACTTCCAAGGCTTCACAATACTGGAGAACAAGGATATCGATTAATCTTCTTTGTCAATTGTTTATCCCTTTTTAAAGAACAATCCAAGACTTTTCTTGATTTCAAAAATCTGCAAATTCTGGTCAACACCTGCTTCTTGCACCAAATTCTGATCAACACTTGCTTCTTGCACTCTTTTCCTTCCAGGGATTCCACAGAACAGAGAACACGAACTGTAATTGAGCAATTCTTCAATTATCAGTCCTTTAGAGAACAAATCAAGACTTTTCTTGATTGACGAATTCTGGAATTTCTGGAGACAGTGCAACCTTTTTCTTTCAAGGTTTAATCAATCCTGGAATTCTTTTTCACTCGAATATTTCTTTCAATCCCTTCTAAGACCTAATTCTGCTCTGATACCATGTTGAATTTTCGAAGAAAAATCAAAATCCTAACAAAAACACGTACTGTTCAAATTTGTACGGACGAATTGACAAAAAACCTGAGAACAGGTACTGTAGCAATTAAAATCTGGGAATGTGAATTTTTCCAGAACTGAAGAGAAATTTCCCTGAAAAATAAGAACACAAATTACTCTGAATTTTGAGTTAAGAGAAACATAAACATGGGCAGAATCTTTCGTGTGGTTACTGCCATCCCATTAGCTTTATTTATATGAATCAATAACTTACAACGGCTATATTTACAAAAATCTGTTAAATTGAAACTTATCTAAAAACATTGACTTTTAACTGAATTAACCGAATAATGTTCACTTCTTATCTATTGGATGTTAATCATCCTGATTACATTGAATTTAAAACAGGAAACATCAAAACATGATTCTTCAATCTTCAATTCTCCTGCGCACATGCAACCTGTTAGCTTCTTTGGCAGGTCTGGAATCAGCTTCAAATTTCAACAGAATGTTTGGTGGAGATCAAGCGGAGGCCAATACTAACAGGGTAGTTGGGACATAGTAAGTATTCTTAAACTTGCCACGTTTCATTACACTTATATGTTTTCAGAACTTATCTTGCCGAATTTATTTTGCAGCGGATATATGTCTCCTGAGTACGCATTAGATGGACACTTTTCTGTGAAATCGGATGTCTTCAGTTTCGGTGTCCTAGTTCTGGAGATTGTGAGCGGAAAGAAAAACAGGGGATTTTGTCACCCAGACCAGAACCTTAACCTTCTTGGACATGTAAGCTTTTGTATAAATATGTGACTATATAATCGTGATGAATAGTGCCGATATCAAACTATCCGAAGAGGCACATCCAAGAACATGCCATAGCATTTTCCTCCTGGTTACTTCTGTTGAGATATAATTAGTTGCTAATCATATAGTTAGTGGCTATTAAAGGTTGTTACTTTCTGTTATAGTTAGTTGTATTCGGTTTAATTGTTAGTTCAGTTAGTTGAGGTACTGAACTGAAGTTGTATATAAAGGGACCATAATGCATTCTGTCATTGTGGGATTCAATTGAATAAATTGAAACTTCAAGGATTCTGTCAAATGGTATCAGAGCCAGTATAAAGGAAGAGAGAGAAAGAAAGCTTCTCTCGGAAGCTTCGTGAGAAACGAAGAGAAGAGTGAGGAGGAGATCGACTGGCGAAGGAAAATTTTCGATTCGAAGAGCTCAAATCGAGCCTAGAATCAGTGATTTCTGCGGAAATAGAGGAGGAGGAGAAGAAGCAACTCTTGATTTGTGAAGAAATCGAGAGTAATGATCCATTAGAATCCTTCATCGGTGGAGAAGATGAAAAATCCACCACCACCGAAGATCACCACAGTCAGTTGGTGAGTGAGAGAGTGAAGCAAGGTGAGTAAGAGTGAAACACAGAGAGGTGCGAGCGAGTGAAACACGAGAGAAAGAGAGAAACACTGAGAGTGAGTGAGAGTGAAATTTTTTGTGCAAATCGTACACTGTGTGCTGAGAAAATGCATAACACAGACAAATTTGTACAAGCTGCCATTCCAAGATTCGACGGGTATTATGACCACTGGTCGATGATGATGGAGAATTTCTTGAGGAGCAAGGAGCTGTGGACGTTGGTGGAGGATGGCATCCCAGCCGTAGCTCGAGGAACGACACTGAGTGAAGCTCAGCGAAAGAGCTTAGAAGACATTAAGCTCAAAGATTTGAAGATAAAGAATTGCCTATTCCAGGCAATTGATCGAGAAATAATGGAGACGATTCTTGATAAAACCTCATCCAAGGCTATTTGGGAATCGATGCGGCAGAAGTATCAAGGTTCAACCAAGGTTCGTAGGGCACAATTACAAGCCCTGAGAAGAGAGTTCGAACTGTTGAGCATGAAGGAAGGAGAAAAAATTGACAAGTACATTTCACGAACCTTGGCAGTGGTGAACAAGATGCGTACCAATGGAGATAAAATGGAGCAGAGTGTGATAGTAGGTAAGATTTTGAGAACATTAACCTCAAAATTTAACTACGTAGTGTGTCTGTGGAGGAGTCAAATGACTTGGATACACTGAGTATCGATGAGCTGCATGGAAGCTTATTAGTCCATGAGCAGCGGATGAGTGAGCTCCGAGATGAGGATCAAGCCCTCAAAGTTGTGTATGATGATAGAACAACTAGAGGTAGGGGCAGAGGGGGTTACAATCCAGTCAGAGGTGGTGGCTTCAATTTTCCCAGGGGGACCCGGGGTAGGGGAAGAGGCAGAGGGAGGTTCCAATACAACAAGGAACTCACCGAATGCTATAAGTGCCACAAGTTAGGGCACTTTCAGTATGAGTGCCCACTATGGGAAAGAGGAGCTCACTATGCCGAGCTAGAGGATGAGGAAGAAATGCTCTTGATGACACATGTGGAACTAAATCATGCAAGCCGAGAGGAGGTATGGTTCCTGGACTCTGGTTGTTCCAATCATATGACTGGAAACAAATTGTGGTTTATTGATATTGATGAAGAATTTAGACAATCTGTGAAACTAGGAAATAATTCAAGAATGGGGGTAATGGGAATAGGTAGTATAAGGATGACTGTGGAGGGGGTAACACAAGTTATTACCCAAGTATACTATATTCCTGAATTGAGGAACAATCTATTAAGTATAGGTCAATTACAAGAAAAAGGATTGACTATACTGATCAAGAACAATTATTGCAAACTGTTTCACATGTCTAGGGGGCTGATTATGACTAGTGAAATGTCAGTAAACAGAATGTTTGTAGTAATAGCTTCTTTAGCCATTAAAGAACCTGCTGCTAGAGAACAAAATTGCTTTAAATTGGTTGCTGAGGATGAGGCACAATTGTGGCATTGTAGATATGGCCATTTGAGTTACCAAGGGCTGAAAACACTGTATAATAAGAAAATGGTGAGGGGGCTGCCACTGATAACAGCCCCTACCAAAGTATGTGAGGGATGTATGTTGGGCAAGCACCATAGGGATCCATTCCCAAAACAAAGTCAGTGGAGAGCCTCTAGGAGACTGCAACTGATACATGCTGATATATGTGGGCCAATAACACCAATATCCCTCAGCAATAGGAGGTACTTGATTACTTTCATTGATGATTATTCGAGGAAACTATGGGTACAATTCATCACTGAAAAATCTGAGGCATTTGTGAATTTTAAGAAGTTTAAGGTGCTGATTGAGGGAGAAATTGGTGAGAATATTGGCAGCCTAAGGACTGATAGGGGGGGAGAGTTTTGTTCTGAGGAATTCAACTCATTTTGTGAATTGAATGGTATAAGTAGACAACTTACGGCTGCCTATACTCCCCAGCAGAATGGGGTGGCCGAGAGGAAGAATAGAGCTATAATGAACATGGCTAGGAGTGTATTGATTGAGAGGAATGTGCCGAGAGAGTTCTGGCCTGAGGCAGTAAATTGGACTGTCTATTTGTTGAATAGAAGTCCTACCTTGGCTTTGAAAGATAAAACCCCTAAGGAAGCATGGAGAAATGCCACACCTTCTGTAGAATATCTTAGGGTATTTGGATGCATAGGTTATGTGCATAATGTGGATCAAAAAAGAAAGAAATTAGATGATAAAAGCATTAAGTGTGTGTATATGGGAGTGAGTAAGGAGACCAAGGGGTATAGGATGTATAATCCCATAACCAAAAAGATTGTCATAAGTAGAGATGTGGTTTTTGATGAAATGCAGAGCTGGAAATGGGGAGAAACCACTGAAAATGAACCTGGCAACAGCATATTGAAGTGGGGAGATGATTCTGAGGGTGATGACAGGTCTAGTATGTGTGATGATGAGGATGAATTGGAGGCTAAGTTGGGGGAAAATGTGGACAATATGCTGGAAAACCAAGCTGAAACAGCTGGGGTAGAAGAAGGGGTGCAAGATGATTCTTTTGAAGTAAGTGAGGACATATATGAAATTGAAGATGAGCTTGAAGAAGAGAGTGAGAGCAAGAATGTGAACACTGCTGGCAGGTCACTGGGGAGAGTGAGCAGAGAGCCAAGATGGATGAGAGACTATGTTTCAGGAGAGGGATTGACTGAAAGTGAGGAAGAACAAAACATGGTTATGTACACAGAGACTGGGGACCCAAAGTCATATGAAGAAGCAGCGGGAAATCCGATATGGGAGCAAGCTATGGTGGCTGAAATGCAAGCCATAGAGAAGAACAAAACTTGGGTTTTGACAGAATTGCCAAGACACACCAAAGCCATTGGGGTGAAGTGGATTTTCAAAACCAAGTTGAATGAGAAGGGAGAGGTGGATAAACACAAGGCCAGGTTGGTTGTGTTAGGGTATGCTCAGAAGTATGGAATCAACTACACAGAAGTATTTGCTCCCGTAGCACGATGGGACACAATAAGGTTGATTTTGGCAGTGGCAGCTTATCATGATTGGAATATATATCAGTTAGATGTGAAGAGTGCCTTCCTGCATGGAGAGTTAAAGGAGACGGTGTACATTGAGCAACCAAAAGGGGTTTGTGAGGAGAGGGGAAGAAGGGAAGGTATTGAAACTTCACAAAGCTCTATATGGTTTAAAGCAAGCACCAAGGGCTTGGTATAGCCGTATAGAAGCATATTTTGTTGGATGTGGGTTTGAAAAATGTCCTAGTGAACACACATTATTCACTAGGACTGAAGGAGGGAAGGTGTTGGTTGTCAGTATATATGTGGATGACTTGATATTCACGGGTAATAATGAGGAGATGATCAGTGAATTCAAGGTGTCAATGAAGAATGAGTTTGACATGACAGACTTGGGAAAAATGAAGTACTTCTTGGGAGTGGAAGTAGTGCAAAACAGCAAGGGTATCTACATGAGCCAAAGGAAATATGCTGAAGAAATCCTTCTGAGATTTGGTATGGAAAACAGTAACCCCACCAAAACTCCTATAGTACCTGGCTGCAAGTTGTCAAAAGATGAGGATGGAATTAAGGTTGACTCGACCAAGTATAAACAAATGATTGGGAGCTTGATGTACTTGACTGTGTCGAGGCCTGATCTCATGTATGTGATGAGCTTGGTGAGCCAATATATGGAGAAGCCCACTGAACTTCATATGCTGGCAGTGAAAAGAATATTGAGATACTTGAGAGGCACTACTGACATGGGCATATGTTACCAGAGGAGAGGATGGACAAATGGATTAATTGCCTATTCTGATAGTGATTATGCTGGTGATGTAGATGACCGCAGAAGCACCTCAGGATATGTGTTCATGATGAGCTATGGGACAATTGCATGGAGTTCGAAGAAGCAAGCTATAGTCACTCTCTCGACCACTGAAGCTGAGTTCATATCTGCAGCAGCATGTGCATGCCAAGCCATTTGGATGAAAAGGCTACTTGGGCAACTACAGTGGAATCAAAAAGGTTGTGTGATATATTGTGATAATTCCTCAACAATCAAGTTGTCAAAGAATCCAGTAATGCATGGGAGGAGCAAGCATATAGCTGTCAGGTATCACTTTCCTCGTGACTTGGCAAAGGATGGAGAGATAGAGCTGAAGTTTTGCAGATCACAAGAGCAAGTGGCAGACATCATGACCAAGGCTTTAAAGCTGGAAACTTTTGTGAATCTAAGAAAGCAATTGGGAGTATGTGACGTACCTAAAATTGTAAACTGATTTAGTTTAAGGGAGGGTATGTTGAGATATAATTAGTTGCTAATCATATAGTTAGTGGCTATTAAAGGTTGTTACTTTCTGTTATAGTTAGTTGTATTCGGTTTAATTGTTAGTTCAGTTAGTTGAGGTACTGAACTGAAGTTGTATATAAAGGGACCATAATGCATTCTGTCATTGTGGGATTCAATTGAATAAATTGAAACTTCAAGGATTCTGTCAACTTCTGTAGGTAACTGAACAAAGATATATTTGTTTCTGTATTTATTAAAAGGCTCCATAATATATTTTATATTATTCTCTGACAGTATTAATTGCTGTTATGCAAACCAGAATCATTCATCCACTGATACACTGTCTTGTTTTGGAAGGCATGGGTTCTTTGGACCAAAGGAGCACAATTGGACCTGATTGACGAATGTTTGAGTGATTCGCACGTTTCAGTTGAAGTTTTAAGATGCATTCATGTGGCTTTATTATGTGTGCAACAGCGACCAGAAGATAGACCAACCATGTCGTCTGTGGTTGTAATGTTAGGCAGTGAAAATCCATTGCCTCAGCCTAAGCAGCCTGGTTTTTTCATGGGAAAGAATCCACCTGAACAGGGAAGTTCATCAAGCAAGCATGAATCTTATTCAGCAAATGAGGTTACTCTGACATCATTAGAGGCACGGTAGCCTATCGTCGCTTGACAACGGAGTTGAAGCTAGAATATTTCATGCTTTCAGATATGCAGTGATATATGTTCAAGCTTTCTACCAGTCTCACCACTCCACGACAGATGTGATTGGAGTTAAAGGATTTCCAATATTCGTCCTTTATTTCTGTAGTTGTTTCTCTTGACAAGTCTTCCTGTGTAGAAAAGAGGGTTGCACTTTTTTTTTCCAGTCTATTTTTTATAATTCTTGCTTTGTGTATGTTGAGATTAGTAAAAGTGTGAAGAAATTGTGTAGAGAAGAAGAGAGATAGAGAGTTCGGAGAGAGAATGGAAATTTAGAATATAATCTGTTGTAATGTTTCTGCACACACACCGTGTGTTAGTAACAACTTTATATACATGTGTCAAGTATCCTATACTACATTCTAGAATATATTTTAGTATTCCAGAATATACACTCTAACATCCCCCCTCAATCTCTTGCTTTGACAAACCAAGCATGAGATTGCAGAAATGAAATCAAAAACACATGAGTACTGAAACCTTTTTGACAAAAAATCACTATGTAAAGAAAAGAGGAGTTTGAATACGATGGAGAAGAAAAAGAAAAATACTCAAATGGCAAAGAAGATAGAAGAGAGAGAAGACATTTCATATGTCTATTTCTTGATTGAAATTTCATTTGTCTACTTCAGTTTTTCTGAAGTTTTTCCTTTATCTACTTCAGTTTTTCTGAAGTTTTTCATCTTTGAGAAGAGAGGGATGAGAAGACAGAAATGGGAGGTAAGAGAGTGTTAAACTTGCAGAGTACAGAAAACGATCTTACTTTATTTGAATAATACGGTGCCCTTTTATAGTCCATACACACCATCATTTGATAACAACTACTAATAGAAGAAACTAGAAAGTAACAAACTAAATCCAGCTGTCTAGTAACAAACCCATTAACCACTAACAGACTCTATAACAGACTCAACATACCCTCCCTTAATACTGACTTACCATAAAGTAATCAGTTTAACCTTTTGGCAACATACACACTCCCAACAATTCCCGCATCTTGATGAAGTTGTCGAGCCTCAATGGTTTGGTCATAATGTCAGCAGTCTGTTTTTTTAGTATTGCAATAGTTATGTGCAATTTTAGCTTTACCACACCATCCTTTGACAAATCACGCAGAAAGTGATAACGAATAGCTATGTGCTTGCTTCTCCCATGCATGACTGGATTTTTAGAAAGCTTGATAGTGGATGAATTGTCACAATAAATCTTGCAACTGTTTTGTTCCCAACCAAGATGATTGAGAACCCTTAGCATCCAAATAACCTGACAAGCACAAACAGCAGCAGAAATAAATTCTGCTTCAGTAGTTGACAGAGTTACTACTGCCTGTTTCTTAGAGCACCAAGCTACAGCACCAGACCCCATCATAAACACATATCCAGACGTGCTCTTCCTATCATCCAAATCCCCGGCATAATCACTGTCGGAATAAGCCACAATCCCTTCCATATCTTCAACCCTTTTGTAATAAATGCCATGTTCTGAAGTTCCCTTAAGATACCTCAAAATTCTCTTTACTGCCATCATATGAATTTCAGTAGGAGTCTCCATATACCTACTCACCAAACTCATAACATACATCAAATCCGGCCTGGAGACCGTGAGATACATCAGGCTTCCAATCATTTGCTTGTATTGAGTAGAGTCAACTCTAGTTCCAGCTTCATCCTTGGTCAGTTTGCACCCCGGTACCATGGGAGTCTTAGTGGCATTACTGTTACTCATCCCAAATTTCAGCAATATTTCTTGAATGTATTTTCGTTGACTGATGAAAATACCTTCAATATTCTGAATGACTTCAACACCCAGAAAGTACTTCATTCGCTCAAGATCTGTCATATCAAATTCTTCCTTCATGACAGATTTGAATTTCTCCATCATTTCTTTGTCACTCCCCGTGAAGATCAAGTCATCTACATAAATGCTAACAATCAACACATGACCCCCATCTTCAGCTTTTGTGAATAGAGTGTGTTCACTTGGACACTTCATAAATCCCTCCTTTATGAAGTAAGACTCTATTCTGCTATACCAGGCACGCGGTGCTTGCTTCAAACCATACAAGGCTTTTCTCAGCTTTAGTACTTTTCTTTCTTCACCTTTCTTTACATACCCCTTGGGTTGTTCCACATACACCTCCTCTTCCAAATTCCCATACAAGAAGGCACTTTTAACATCTAATTGGTACACATACCAATTCTTGTGTGCAGCCAACGCCAAAATCATTCTGATGGTATCCCATCTGGCAACAGGAGCAAACACCTCAGTGTAGTCAATCCCATGTTTCTGAGCATATCCTAGAGCCACTAGTCTGGCCTTGTATTTATCTACTTCCCCTTTTTCATTCAACTTCGTTTTATAGAGCCATTTTACACCAATAGTTCTTGCTCCTTCTGGCAGTCTCATCAATTCCCATGTCTGATTTTTATTAATGGACTGAATCTCCACATCCATAGCTTCCTTCCATTTTGCACACTTTATGGCTTCTTCATATGTACTTGGGTCATCAGCCTCTGTATACATAACAAGATTCTGCTCTTCATCATCTTCATGGTGCTGAAATTCCTCATCTTCAGATAATCCTTCTCCAGTAACATATTCATTCATCCAAGCTGGCCTGCTGCATTTTCTGCCCCTGACTGTGCATGTTTCAGCAGCCCTTACTTGGGTGGGTACTGGGTAGTGTGCTTCACCGTGAACCATGTCTTCTTCATCTCTTTCATGGCTTATCTCAATTAGTTTCTCACCACAGCTCATGCCTTCAATTCTGGCCCCAAGATTTCCTTCACTTCTAGCTGCAAGCCCATCAGTTATTCCACCCATCAATCCTTCACTCCTGGCCGTGAGACTGTCTTCACTCCTGGCAGCAAGACCATCACAATTTCCACCCAACAAATCATCATTCCACTGCTCTTTTGTCATGAGATTTTCATCCTCACTATCACCCCAATCCAGAATATTTCCACCAGTACCTTCACTGTCTTCATCTCCCCATTCCCAGTGCTCACTTTCATCAAACACAATGTCCCTGCTCACCATGATCCTTTTGGCAGTAGGATCATACATTTTGTAAGCCTTGGACTCATTGCTCAGTCCCAAGTGCACACATTTGATGCTTTTAGCATCTAATTTCCTTCTATTCTGGTCCACATTATGGACATACCCAACACACCCGAACACTTTGTAGTGTTCTACTGTGGGTTTGACATTGCTCCATGCCTCTTCAGGGGTCTTGTCTTTCACAGCACTTGTAGGGCAGCGATTCATAACATGCACAACCCAGTTTACCCCTTCAGCCCAGAATTTCTTAGGAACCTTTTTCTCCATCAACATGCTTCTTGTGAGGTTCATTATGCTTCGGTTCTTCCTCTCTGCCACCCCGTTCTGCTGGGGTGTGTATGCTGAGGTAAGTTGCCTCTTTATTCCATGAATTCGGCAGAATTCTTGGAACTCAACAGAGGTGTATTCACCTCCTCTGTCGGTCCTTAAACAGACTATGCTCCTGCCTGCTTCTTTTTCCACTTGAACCTTGAAGACTTTGAAGGTGATCAGGGCTTCTGATTTTCTTGTCAAGAAAAACACCCAAGTCTTCCTAGTCAAGTCATCTATGAAGGTCAGCACATATCTCTTCCCACTATTAGACTCGGGTGTTATAGGGCCACATATATCTGAGTGTATAAGCTGTAATTTTTCTTCAGCTCTCCACAGACTTTTCTTAGGGAAAGAGTCTCTATGTTGCTTACCCATTAAGCACCCCTCACACAGTTTTTCAGGTGCTTCTAGTTGAGGTAACCCCCTCACCATATTCCCCTTATGCAAGTCTCTCAACCCTTGATAATTCAAGTGCCCCATTCGGCAATGCCACAGGTGAGTATCATTTTCATCACTTGTCTTAAAACAGGCCTGATTATTTTCACTAACATTCATGCTAGCCAACAGTATAAACATGCGATTTGCATACATTATACTCTGCATTATTAATCCCCTACTGTGATGAAACAGTTTACACATGTTATGTTGGATAAGTATGGCTATTCCCCTCTCTTGCAGTTGCCCAACACTTAACAAATTGTTTCTCAATTCAGGAATGAAGTAAACATGTGAAATAACTTGAATCATTCCCTTCACTTCCATTCTAATTGTTCCCCTTCCCATTACTAACAGTCTAGCATTGTTTCCCAACTTAACATACTGTCTAAATTCCTCATCTAAATTCACAAACCACATCCTATTCCCGGTCATGTGATTACTACACCCCGAGTCAAGAAACCATACCTCATCCCTTGAAGCCTGCTCCTTGTTGACGTGAGTCATGAGCAGCATCTCATCATCTTGTTCCAGCTCAGCAACACTTTGCATATCCACATGAGCCATGAGCAACATTTCATCATCATCCTCTGCTGCTGTGTAATTGGCACCCTTCTGCCATTCGGGACACTCATATTGAAAGTGTCCCAACTTATGGCACTTGTAACACTCTATCAACTCCTTGTTCAGTAGCCTTTCTCGGCCTCTACCTCTTCCTCGAAATCCCCTAAACACTCCTCTGCCCCTTCCTCTAAAGGCACGATTATCCTGTGTAACTTTTAGGGCTTGATCATCTTCTTTATGATCCAACATCCTCAGTTCGTGAACAAGCAGACTGCCATGAAGCTCGTCAATACTCAGACTGTCCAAGTCATTGGATTCTTCTATGGAGCAGGTCACATAGTTGAAATTTGACGTCATGGACCGCAATATTTTCCCAACCACTGAGCTCTGTTGCAATTGTTCACCGTGAGCTTTCATTTTGTTCACAATCGTCAGTGTTCTTGCAACATATTTGTCCACCTTTTCCCCCTCCTTCATGCTCAAGATTTCATACTCTCGCCTCAAAGCTTGCAATTGAGCTCTTCTTACCTTTGTTGAACCTTGGTACTTTTGCTTCATGGACTCCCATATAGCTTTTGCAGATCCTTTATCAAGAATTGTTTCCATAATCTCTCGGTCAATGGCTTGAAATAGGTAGTTCTTGAGCTTCAAGTCCTTGAGCTTTGATTCTTCGGTGGATTTCCTTTGGATTTCACTCACTGTTTGCCCTAATTTCTGCACAGGGATACCGTCTTCAATCAAATGCCACATTTCCTTGCTTATGAAGAAATTCTCCATCATCATTGCCCAATGGTCATAATGTCCATTGAACCTTGGTATGGATGTTGTGACAAAGTGCTCCGATGACGACGAAGCCATGTTGATGTTCACTCTTCATGTGGATTTTCACTCTTTGTTTTCTGCGAATCTCTCTTTGATTCCCTCTCTTCTGCAAGTTTTCTCTCTCAGTGTTTACACTCACCAATTTTTCCCAAATTGATTTGCTCTTCTCTCTTTCTTGCTCTCTCTCTCGGTGTTTCCCGCTTTTAATTTTTCCCAAATCAGGCCACAAATGGCTCTGATACCAAATGTTAAACTTGCAGAGTACAGAAAACGATCTTACTTTATTTGAATAATACGGTGCCCTTTTATAGTCCATACACACCATCATTTGATAACAACTACTAATAGAAGAAACTAGAAAGTAACAAACTAAATCCAGCTGTCTAGTAACAAACTAAATCCAGCTGTCTAGTAACAAACCCATTAACCACTAACAGACTCTATAACAGACTCAACAGAGAGGTGATAGAATGGGTTTGAATTTCATTTGTCTACTTCAGTTTTTCTGAAGTTTTTCATTTGGCTACTTCAGTTTTTCTGAAGTTTTTCATTTGCCGATGAATTTCTTAATCCGTGTAAGAATTCATTTTGTAATTCTAAATGATATTGTTTTTTTTTCTTCTTTTTCTTTTTATTCTTTTTTTCTTTTTTTTTATTATTATCATAGCAACTTATCAAAACGGCAGCACAACAAACAACAGGACAATACAAACGACACTATAAAAATCATAACATCTAGGGTTTCTTCTTATTTCTTTACCAGCAACCGCCTCATCCTCTTCTACTTGCAAAACCAAATGAAATGGCAGCTTTCGGTGAAGCGCGTCCTGGCAAAGCAGCGTCGCGAAATCGAAGAGGCCAAAACCTTAAACTTCGATCTCGAATTCGCATTCAATCTCCAAATGCAAGAAGCGATGACAGCCTCCCTTTCCATCCTCAATCATCCTCCATCAACGACCTTGACATCCTCCTCCACCCCCAAAAGTGAAAAAGTAGAAGATTTCGATTGTTGCTCGACACTTTTCCGTCGAATTCAAGATAAAAAAATCACCAGCGACTCCAGGACCGAAGCCCACACCTCTGGTAAATCAATTCTCCTCTCCCTCGATTGCTCTTTTTCTTTTTCTTCTTCTTCTTCTTCTTCTTCTTCACTCTGTTGCTGCTCTGTTTAATTTTTTTTCTGTTGCTCTGTTTGAGCTTCACTTTTATTGTGCAAAATTTGAATCCAGTAATTTATTGCACAGAGACTAAAGAGTTGAGAGTATTACTGAGACTAGATTATGATTTTTGTGTGGCTTTCGGTAGACTCTTTGAACACTAAATGCTTGATTTAAGGATTGGAGACAGTGGAGAGAGGAGGAGCAGTGGTCAAAGAGCTAATCTAGCTTTAAAGAAACATCAAATTTGCAGAAGCAGAAGACTGTATTAAGGTAAACTTACAGGACCAAGAAGCTATGTGTGTTGCTCTGCTGCTTAATTGTGCAATCCTTTTTACGATGCACGATGGTGCTTGCTCTGTTGCTGCTCATTTTTTTTTTTGAATGATCCATTGAAGGATCAGCTTGCAGAAGATTGGATCAAATCATGCGCTAGCATAAAATAGCTATAATTCCATGTTGAGATTAGTAAAAGTGTGAAGAAATTGTGCAGAGAAGAAGAGAGATAGAGAGTTCGGAGAGAGAATGGACCGTGTGCTAGTAACAACTTTATATACATGTGTCAAGTATCGTATACTACATTCTAGAATATATTTTTAGCATTCCAGAATATACACTCTAACAGTGTACTTAGCTGCATTATGTAGTCATTATAATATAGGAATATTTTAGCTTTGAACATTACTTAGTGAAAATTATTGGATTCACTTGGTTAACTATTTAACATGATTTCTGAATTATGATGGTTAAATAACAGAGATCACATAAATCATCATCATACAATTTTGATGGATATATTGAGATTTTCCAATATACATAGTATTTTACACCCTACCAATTAAAGAAGCTCGCAGAAAGATCATTAATCTAGAGCCAAAAATCACATTGCCAAAATCCCGTGCTTATGTTGCTGCCAGACAAATGAAGAGTAACAAACCTTACAAAGGAAAGCGACAAGATTTAAAGTGCACTTACTATCACAATCTTGGACACACAATCGGGTGATGCTGGACTCTTCATCCAGATTTGAAGCCAAACTTTGAAAAGGAAAAAGGACTTCAAAAGGGCTATGAACATAGAGCTCACACTGCCGCTCACTCTATTGCGAAATCTTCTCCAAGTGATGATGTAAATTTCTCTTCCAACCGAGCTGCTCTCCTCAATGATTTTGCTACGTATCTTAAGGAAAAGGGTGATATTTGTCAATAATGTATATTTAGTATTTGTGACAATATTAGCTTGACAAACTCAAGCAACTCTGATTCAATGACTTTTTTTGGTAAGTTGGTTTTCTGGCAAACTCCACTCATCTATAACTAGAGAATTTAGAAGGTATTTTGATTGCTTTTAAAACTGCTTTAGTTGTTAGCACCGTGCATAATTTTTGGGTGATTCTGGTGCTTCCAATCACATAACAAATAAAATGACTAGCCTATATCATTTCAAAAATATTCCTACTCGAACTCATGTTTCTGTTGCAAATGGCAAACATGCTTCTGTCAAAGGTAAAGAGAAAATTATATTACTTTTTGAAAATGTGAAATCTTGAGTTTTATATGTTCCATCATTTCCTCTACAATTGGCAAGATCACTCAAACACTAAATTGTCGTGTTGTATTTGACTCTTATCGAGTTATTTTTTAGGACCGCGTCACCAAGAAGACAATTGGTGAAGGATTCTTTTTTCAAGGACTTTATTACTTTTCAAATAATTCTAAAAGCAAAAATCATCCTCAAGCTTCTGCTCTTTCTTCCCTTGGTCAGGATCAAGTTTATGGCATCAACGTTTAACCATCCGTCTGAAAGTGTCTTTTACAAAATTAATGCCCAGTCTTGATGCCAAAAAAATCATTTATGATACATGTCATCTATCCAAATCCACAAGACTTCCTTTTTCACTTTCTTTTTCTAGAGCTAATAAGATGTTTGAACTTGTACCGTCTGATGTTTGGGGACCAAAGATTGAATCCTTTAATGGTTATAAGTATTTTGTTACTTTAATTGATGATTTTTCTGTTGTGACCTCGATATATATTTTAAAATTTAAAAGTGAAGTTATTGATGTTTTTAAAGATTTTCGTATGCTAGCCATGACTCAATTTTCTGTGAAACTTTAAAATCCTTAGATCTGATAATGACACCGAATACATGACTAAAAAAATGACACATTATCTAGTTTCTCATGGCATTTTACATCAATCTAGTTGTGTTAGTACACCTTAACAAAATAGGGTGGCTGAATGCAAAAATAGAGATCTGTTAGAGAAAACTCGAGCCTTAATGATACAGATGCATGTATTTAAAACTTTTTGGTCTCAAGGAGTATTAATCATATATAATTGGCTACCTAGCCAAGTGTTGTGTTTTAAATCACCACTTGAAGTTTTGGCATAAACATTCACTGACGTATCACATCTAATGGTGTTTGGTTGCACATGTTTTGTGCATATTCAAGCTTCAAATCATGACAAACTTGATACTAGGTCTGCAAAGTGTATTTTCTTGGGATATTCTTCAACCAAGAAGGGTTATAAATGTTATCACTCGCAATCCAAGAAACTATTTATATCAAGAGATGTTCAATTTGAAGAAACTACTCTATATTATGATAAGATAAGTGAGCACTCATCTTCATAAGATTTTTTCCTCTACCATATCCGGCTTCTGCAGACATGGTACCTTCTTCATCTTTACGTCCTGCTGCAAGGAACACTTCCTCATCAACTACTGATATATCTTCAGGAAAAGAGAATGCTTGTCCACTTAATTCAGAATCTAAAATAGCCATGAACACTCTAAACTCGATGCCAATTCTGGTGATAGCATTTCTGTATCTACTACAGATCCTTATTCTAGCTCAAAGGTCATGAATCCTATTATAGTTAATCCTGAAGATGATCTCCTAAATAAGTAGTCAGAATTGGATGCTCATGTTATTCCTCTACCACAGACTCGTAGAAATCCAATTCACAATCGTGCTCCTCGAATTAAAATGCAAGATTTTGTTACTTATGCATCAAGACATCCTATTCATAATTCTCTCACATATCAACGACTCTCACCTACTCATACTGCTTTACTTTCTGCTGCATCTAATGTTCATGAGCCACAAAATTTTCAAGAAGCTATCTCTCAAGATGAGTGGAAACATGCCATGAATGATGAGCTTTTAGCTCTTGATCAGAATCAAACTTGGAGTATTGTCAAACTTCCCAAAGGAAAGCACGTTGTTGGAAGCCGGTTGATGTATAAAAATAAGTTTAATTCTGATGCCACCATCGACAAACACAAGGCACGTCTTGTAGCTCAGGGTTTCACTCAAACATTTGGAGTAGATTACAAGGAAACATTTGCTCATGTTGCAAAGATGAACACTATTCATGGTTTACTATCAATTTCCATGAACAATGGATGGTTAATGTGCCAAATAGATGTAAAAAATGCTTTCTTGCATGGAAATCTTGAGGAAGAAGTTTACATGAAATTGCCTCTTGGTCATCCTCAAGCTTCCAATCCTACCTTAGTATGTCTAGTTCACAAATAAATTTATGGTTTGAAACAATCTCCACGTGTTTGGCATGCTCAATTAAGTTTTGTTCTTGAAGAACTTGGCTTCAAAAGAAGTAATGTGGATTCATCCTTATTTGAAGCATGCATCGAATGGACACTTTTCAATGAACAGAGCACTTCATCAAACAAGCATGAACCTTATCCAGGCGATGAAGTTAGTATAATGTCATTAGAGCCCCGGTACCCATTTCACCATTCTATTACAGAGTGCTAAAAACAATATCCTGGTTGTAGGAAGCTTCATTTTTGTAGGTTGAATTTTTCAATTTTTTCTGCTGATTTTTATTATGACCTTCTATAGATTTTTATTACCGTTAGTCAAAACTTGGGCTGGCTTTGTTTATTTCTTATTTAATCTCTCTTCACCGAAATCAACGTCCAGCACCTATCTTTACTTGTTTGTTTGACAAATATTCCTGAAAAGTCAAAACAAGAATGAATAGCATCGTCAGCTGTAACGCAAATCTGATTGCGACTGATCTTCTTTTCCTGGCCAGTTAAGCTTAAACTTCCTTCGTTTACTTCTCTTTGCTCAATATGTGGAAAAAATGTGAAAAAATGTAATGTTGTGACCAAATTATTATGATTGGAAACTATAGGTACCAAAGGGAAAATTCACTACTCAATGAAATATATGATAAATAATAAATTGTGTGTACAAAATGTTTTGGATATCCTGTCTTGTTTAGTATATAGTACTAATGCTATTAACAAAACACCTAAAAATTCTTGTAGTTTAACTATAGCGTCTCGCATAGCAATGTTCACTAGAATAATATATTTTTTCTCGAGCTTTTATTTTCTTATTTAGTGTTTTAACACTTCATTTATTTGGATCCAGTCTTTATTATTTATCCCATGCTTTTTATAGAACTATCATGGTCTTCATAAACACATCTAGTCCTTGGGTTTAAATCATTTTTGAAAAAATCTATTTCATTTTATTAATTTCATAAATATCAAATAAGATTAAAAAGGCATCTATGTTATAGAAAAAAGACTGGTCCCTTTTTTACCAAGTGTTTCCTAGGGGTTCTGTCAAAGTTCCTTTTGGTCCTTTTAGTTTAGGGATCAAACATTTTTTGTTTAATACTTTATTTTGTTTCTATTTTGATTCCTGGCTTGAGATAAGACATAGAAAGTTGTTGAGAAATAATAAAGGAGAAAAAATGTTATTGAGTGACCAATATTTCAGCTATGATAAAGGTGATATTTTATTGCATAAATGCCGTACGATTTTAAATGCCGTACGTTCAGATGGCAGCTGCAATTATATCCTTTATTGCATGCTTTCTTCTTCTGTCTGGATTTATTGTTTACTTTATTATTTGGTTATTATAATTTTAAAGCAGATTTCATAAAATTAATATTAAGCTCTCTTCAATGGGAAGATTTTTCGTGATTCTTGTATGCTGTTTCTTATTATTCACCTTAACCAACTCCTCCACACCAGCTATGATCAATCCAAGCCAATCCATAAGAGACGGTGAGACTTTACTTTCAGATGGCGGAAGCTTCGAACTAGGATTTTTCAATCCTGGAAATTCGACAAACCGATACTTGGGTTTATGGCATACGAAGTCTCCAAAGACGGTTTTATGGGTAGCAAATAGAGAAACTCCTTTTTCTGATCGTTTGGGAGGCCTGACTATCACCAGAGAAGGGGTACTTGTCCTATACAATAGCACAAATGATACTGTTTGGTCATCGAATCCGTCAAGAACTGCAGAGAATCCTGTGGCAGAGCTCTTGGATTATGGAAATCTTGTTGTCAGAGAAGAAAATGATAGTAATCCCGAGAACATGCTGTGGCAGAGTTTTGACCATCCATGTGATACCTTGATGCTTGGAATGAAATTGGGGAGCAACTTCGTTACAAAGACAGACCAGTTTTTGTCATCTTGGAGGAGTGCTGAAGATCCTACTCGAGGTGAATATTCTTTGGTTATAGATACTCATGGGTATCCCCAGCTTCTTCTGAAGAGAGGAAACAAAACTCTGTTTAGAGGGGGGTCATGGAATGGCATAAATTTCGTATCAGATCCTAGACCACTACCTATTTCCAATGAATTTGTTTTCAACAGCAAAGAGGTTTATTTCAAGTTTGAAATCCAAAGTTCATTCCGTGTAAGGCAAACACTCAGTCCATCGGGCCTTCTACAGAGCTACATATGGTCAGACCGAACAAATGATTGGGTGATTACTGACGCTGGCCAGCCTGATCAGTGTGACGATTATGCCATTTGTGGTCCAAATACTCGCTGTGAGATAAATAGATCTCCTATATGTGTATGCTTGGATGGATTCGTGCCCAAGTCTCCAGCAGATTTGAACTTTTCAGATTGGTCCGGTGGGTGTATCCGGAGAACTCCGCTAGAATGCAGTGACAAAGTTGGCTTTCTAAAATATACAGGGATGAAATTGCCCGACACGTCATCTTCTTGGTATGACAAGAGCATCAGTATCAAGGAATGTAAGGGATTATGTTCGAAGAACTGCTCCTGCACTGCTTATGCAAATTTAGATATCAGGGATGGTGGAAGTGGATGCCTGATCTGGTTTGGTGAACTGATTGATATAAGAAAGTCAACTGGGGATGGGCAAGACCTTTATGTGAGGATGAATGCAACAGAATTGGGTAAGTATTCCAAATATGCAACTATTTATTACCATTGTGCTGAGAAAAAAATATTTCTACTTCTCTTGAATTCAAAGACGTTGGAAAGTAAAAGGTGTTTGCTCTGCTGATTTGTCCATACCATCAACACTATTTTCCCTTCTCAAAAATAAAATTGCAAGATAAAACTCAAGTACATATTTAACAATGAACTCTTGAAGAGGGTTATACATCAGGATCTTCTAACTATTCTTCTGTGCACCCAGCTATGCTTAAGAGAAAGAGGACATTTAGTAAAAAGAAGCTAGCTGGAATAGTATCCAGCGCAATAGTATCAGGCATTGGCATACTACTATTAGGGTTCATCTTTTCCAAGCGGAAGAGGAATCTTAGAAAGAAAAAGCACCGGGAAGCAAGGCAAGAAGATGTGGAATTGCCAGTATTCGACATGAGTACTATAGCACATGCCACCGATACTTTTTCAGACAGCAACAAACTTGGAGAAGGTGGTTTTGGACCTGTATACAAGGTATGAAAAAAATCTGATTCCTGACAATCCATCGTTTAACAATAAAACGACCTCAACTATTTGAATGATGAATCAGGGAATACTCATAGGAGGACAGCAAATTGCAGTGAAAAGGCTTTCAAAAAGTTCAGGTCAAGGATTAGATGAGTTCAAAAATGAAGTCATGTTAATCGCTAAACTTCAGCACCGCAATCTTGTAAAGCTTCTTGGTTGTTGCGTTCATGAAGATGAAAGAATGTTAATTTACGAATACATGCCCAACAAGAGCTTGGATTTTTTTATTTTTGGTGCGAACCCATCTGAAATAATAAGATTGAAGTTCTCATTTATTTATGTATTTTCTGTTACAAATCTGATTTGTTAATTGGACTAACATGGATGAGAAATTGTTCAGATCAAACAAGAAGAAAATTACTTGATTGGAGGAAGCGTATAAACATTATAGGTGGAATTGCTCGAGGGCTTCTGTATCTTCATCAAGACTCTAGACTTAGAATCATCCACAGAGATATTAAACCCAGCAACATTTTAGTGGATGAGGAGCTAAACCCAAAAATTTCTGACTTTGGCCTTGCTAGAATGTTCGGAGGAGATCAAACAGAGGCCAAAACTAATAGGGTAGTTGGAACATAGTAAGTACATAAACCCAATCTTGTCTTGCTGATTTTCATTACTGTTTTGTGAACTTATCTTGTTAGTATCATTTTCAGCGGCTACATGTCTCCTGAGTATGCATCGAATGGGCACTTTTCAGTGAAATCTGACGCTTTTAGCTTCGGTGTTCTAGTCCTCGAGATCGTGAGTGGAAAGAAAAATAGGGGATTTCGTCACCTGGACCCCAACCTTAACCTTCTTGGACATGTAAGCTTTTTTCAAATTTGCAATATAGTTTCAGGCATTTCAAATGAGATTAAACAAAAAAAAAAATTCTTACATATTGAAACTTTCAGAAATATCATAGAAGCATTCATGTCATAAAACCAATAGGATAGTAATACGGAAAGTGTAATGGCATAGTCTGCTGAAACATTTTCTTGGTTTTTGTTTTTGAAGGCGTGGATGCTTTGGAATAAAGGGACACCATCTGAACTGATTGATGAATGTTTGGCTGAGTCGAGCAATTCATCTGACATTATAAGATGCATTCATGTGGCTTTATTATGTGTGCAGCAACGCCCGGAAGATAGGCCAAACATGTCAGCTGTGGTTTTGATATTAGGAAGTGATATGCCATTGCCTCAGCCTAAACAACCTGGATTTTTTATGGGGGAGAATCCACATGAACAGAGAACTTCATCAAACAAGCATGTAACTTATTCTGGCGCCGAGGTTAGTATGATGTCATTAGAGGCCCGGTAGCCTATCATCACATGAATACGGAAGGAATAAGATTTCTGATAAAACAATTGGTTTCAGAAATTCATTTGGTTACATCTATTCTTGATGTCTACTCATTTCACCATTGCGGTAGAGGGTGCTAAAGCTAATCATTTGGAGGATTTGGTTACATCCATTCTTGATGTCTACCCATTTCAGAGTGCTAAAAATAATATCTAGGAGCAGAACAAGTTCATCAATGCTAGCCAGTCACAGCTTGCGATTTTGTTTGTTTATTATTTAGTGTCTGTTTAGAAGTGTAATTCGGGTTGCTTTTGAAAGTGTTTTTCATATAGAAAACCATCAAAATAATGTAAATTATGTTTTTTTATTTAAAAAAAAAATATTTTTGATATTAGTATACGAAAATAATACATAAAGATCAAAAATATTTAATTTAAAGTAAAATATAAAAATAAAAATTAAACAATTCATTTTTCTGTCTTCACCGAAATCAACGTCCAGCACCTCTCCTTTGTTGACTATTTTTTTTCTTATTTCCAAATAAATTTGATTATTTTTATAAACTCTGTTAAACTGAAAAATAATTTTTCAAATTCAAAGGTGATACTCTTGTTAATGAAGGAAAAAAAAAGAAAGATATTTTATTTTTACTTGAACTAAATTAAATATATATATTATAATTGTCCATGTAAGGTAAATTTGAGTTGATCAAAATTAGGACACAAAGGTTACAGTACCAAGAATTTCAGGGGGAAATAATTCACCATAATCCACAGTATTTTTCATTTAAATTTATGATGGTTTACTATTATTATTTTTACTATTTCCTTGTCTTATCTATGGTTTTTTTTAACAAAATCATGCCTTTTTACTATTTCCTTGCCTTATCTTGTTTGATTAGATATAAAATGAAATTTGAATTTTTGATTGCTTAACATGCTTGATGTCATGTAAAAAAAACCCATCTTTAACTTAAAAATTAAATTTTTAAAAATAATTTTATATTACTCTCTAGTATCAACTACTTTAAAGCCTAACAAAAATATTGCTATATGACCCCACTATTGAGTGCTTGTGTTGGAAGTGTGGTTGAAATTGTTTTTTAAAATATTTTTTGTTTAAAAATACATCAAAATAATGTTTTTTTTTATTTTTTTAATTATTTTTGATATCAACACATGAAAATAATCTAAAAACATAAAAAATAAATAATTTAATATAAAAAATAAAAATAATTTTTAAAAAAAAAAAATTGAAACGTAATGCTAAATAAGACCTAAGAAAAAAAAATTTGAAACGTAATGCTAAATAGAACATAAGAAAATTCAATTAATTAACTAATAGACAGGGATATTCCACTCGCATTACAGAATTCTTTATAAGATCATATTTATATTTATAGATTACGACGTTATATATCTTAAATTTATCATTAATATAATTAAGTTTTTGGATTAAATGTAGTTTGTTGATCATTAGTAATCGAGCTTCTTTAATTGGAGCTAGCAGGCGTAAGTAAGCATGCATTAGTTCAATATTCATGTACAATATTTGAATTTGGAGGACTAAATTTCATCACATGCATTCTTTTCGTAATTGAGTTTGATTATTTTCGTAATTAACTACCAATACTTATCCCTAGTTTTATTTTGAAGAAATGAATAGATAATTAAAGGAAGAATTATATTCAAACTCATTAAAGAGATAAAAATATTTTTATTTAGGCTCTCTCTCTCTCTCTCCTCTTTAAAAATTTATGGAGAACTAATTTTCTCCTTGTATCAACATTTTTCAAAGAGTAGCGAGGGTGAATTTACTAATACTTTCTTTAAAGATTTCCTTTGCACCTTTGATATTCGTCATCATTTTTTTTTTCATATACATTTGCCTAAAAGAATCGTGCTGAATGAAAACCCCATCATGTTAGTGAAATTGGCTTGATCGTTCTTTTTCACTCTAACCTTTCGTTTTCACTCCTTGGTTATAGGTCGATGCCTTCATCACTACAACTTACATCATCAACTATTTGCCTACACCATTTTTTAAGGTTATGTTACCATTTGAGTTTTTTTTGGTTCATCTCTAAAATATGAGAATTGTTGCACGTCCCTGTGTGGTGTCCGAGAGGGTCTTTTGGAGTCACCATCTTGTTGTTTGTTAAGAGTCCCTAGGAAAACCTGAGCGTACTAGTCTTGTTAAAGATTTAAGGGTAAGAGACTTGTTATATAAAAGAAAAATATTAATACTTCTAGTACACCTTACCTAAGGTAAGTTGTATTGTATATTTTGATGTGATTCAAAGGTCTGGGTGAGAAACATTTATTCATATGAATAAATCTGGATTTTTGAGTTTTATAATGGGATTGTTTGTCCAAAATAATTTTAAAGAAAAAAATTATATAGATACCCTGACATGATTCACCTATCTTGGAAGGCAAATGGATTTTCCCAACAGGTCTTGTGAAGGGACATGGATGAGAAGAGGAGGAGCTGGGCAGTTGACACGAGAGAAAAAGAAGACAACAAGAATGAGGGGGTCTTTAGTTGAGGCTATCGTGGTTTGAAAAGGGAGATGGGTTTGTGGTGGTGTTACCTGGGACAAAGAAGAAAATGGCTAAGGAAAGTTAGATCAATGGAGAGGATGACTGTTGTAAGGAGAAGAAAAGAGTTGGTCGATGGTTGTTTAGTGTTGGCCATTTCAAAGAAAAGGAGGGAAGAGGCAGTCGGTGACTAGGCCTGCCAAGAGAGAACAAAAATGGTTTGTTAGGTTGAGGGATATTTTTGTCCATGGGGAGTGAGAGTATCATAAATTTTGGTCCCTAACTATTTTATTTTCCTCCCTCTCTCCTCTCATTTATTTGTGGACATATGTATATAATAGTATAAAATTATTTTTTTTGGTCCCTTGTTTCCTTTCTCTTCAACTTTGGTCCTTAAGTCATAATACTTTTTATTTTATTTTTTTGTTCTTTTTGTAATAGAAAAAAAATCAACTTCGAATCAAAGTAAAAAATCAAAATTTTTAAAAATGGTGTTAAAAGCTAAACACTTTCAAAAGACATTGAAAATTCAAATCCTTTTGAGACGACGCTGAAAAATGCTAAAAATGACATAAATACATCAAAGACATATTTTTTTTGTTTTTTTTTTTTTGTGTTTTTCTATTTTTTTGGTATTTTTCAAAAATACTTGAAAATATGATCAAAATTGGGTAGTAACAGATGTCCTCTCTTTAAAGTACTTACGGAGCAAAAACTTGTCTTGTGCATTGCATAGTAAGTTTGTAAAGATACTCATACTATCTGTCATAACCCAATTTTGGGTCATTCCCCAAAACTACCCGTAAATAAGAAAATAACAAAAAAATAAAATAAAAGAGGCTGGTGTCGGTAGGAAAATCAAGGTAAAATTTTGGATGTTTTTCGAGATCTCGATCGTACTTTTTTTGTGCCCAGAAATGAAGGAAATCGCAGATTAAAAGCTGAAGTAATTTATTATCGGATAGATCTGCGTAAAAATTAAGTCGAAAGATATAATTATATTTTTATGGGCCAATTTGATTTAATCGTTGGTTAATTTAAAAGTGTAATTGTGTTCGAGAATTAATTTAGGTCCAATTGAAGGGTTTAATTAAGCGCAATGACTTAATTATACTTTAAATTGGTCAAATCAATTTTATTAAGGGCTTAGTCAATGAGAAATCAAGTTCGTGAATTTAATTCAGGCTCAATTGATGAGATTGGAATTTTCAGAGATCGAATTGAATTTTTGCAAGCCCAATTATGCGAAATCGGGGGCCAAATTGAGCGAATTGTGAGTCTAATGGTCAATTGAAGTTTAAATCGCGCAAATCAGAAACCAAGGACCAGAATAAAAAAATGCGCGCAAAGCTAAGGTTTGAGATTGAATTTTTGATGGGTATAATTGCATAAAATCACAAGTTTAAATCCAATTTAGTGCAATTAAAGAAATTATAAATTGGGGGACCAAATCATATTTTTACCATCTTAAAATTTTTGAAACTTGCACTAGTCAGGCGTGCCCTGCAACACATTTACCGGCGTAAGCGTGCACTGTTCCGGCGTGCTTGGCATTGAATTTTTAGGAGCGCCCTGCATTAAATTTTCAGCGGCGGCATAAACATCCTGGTGGCCGAGCCTCTCATGGCTATAAATACCTGCATGCATGAGAACGAAAGAGGGGAGGGGGATCGAAGACGAAAAGAAAGAAAAAGGAGAAACAGGGAGAAAAAAGGAGGCAGAGCAGAAAAAGAAAAAAACAGAAAAAACAGAGGGTGAAGAAGGGAAAAAAGAGGAGTTCACAAGGCGAATTTCACGTGAAAAAATTCAAGTAATCTTCTTCAACAGAGCCCCCAGCATCACCAGTCCCTTTCTTTTTTCTTTCCTTCTTGGTCGTTCGGCCACTTCTCTCTCTAAAACCAGAAGCCAACGTTCTCTCTCTCCCCCTCTCGGTCAACTCCTGGCGCCAGTTCAGACCCTCTAGCACCACCCAGTCATCACCATCATCCTCCCTTCCACACCAGCAATCCATCTGTGGTCTCCGGTGAAGCAAAGACAGACCAGCTCCAGCAACTACCACGTGACCGTCACTTTCCGACGAAATTTCCGGCCACCACAAGCCACCACAGGCCACCATTTCCGACGCCAAAACGACCAAAAGAACCACCACAACCTCCTCTAACCAACGGTAGTAACAGGTACGCCGTTCATAACACTCGAAAATCCACCATCACTGTTCATCGTCTTCTCTGCATGCGCGGGGGAGTGAACCGGCTTGGGCTGGGCTTTGTGTCCGGCCCAATCCATGAAAAATAAGGTTCCCAGCCCAAGGTGACTAGGCTGGAAGCCCATATGCCGAGAGTCAAGACCAATGAAATGGGCCGAAGCCCAGCTTGAGATTGATTGGACCGATGCCCAATCATTTAGATTAGGTGGGCCTAGAGCCCAGCCCAATGCAGGGGGCTGGCAGCCCAGCACAGGAGGCGGGCTGGCAGCCCAGCCCCACACAGGCGGGCTGACAGCCTGGCCCCATGTAGGTGGGCTGGCAGCCTGGCCCAGCCGGGCTGGCAGTCCAGCCCACCAACAATAAATAATAAATAAATAAAAAATAAAAAAAATAAAAATTGCAAAAAGCCCACCAACAATTATTTTTTTTTTTTGAGAAAAATACCTAAAACAAAAATGTGATTTTATGCATACGGCCAATTCACTAGCATATTTTAAAAATTCATTTTCTTTCAAAAAAATATATACTATATTGGAGTTTGAAGAAAAAATGTGTTTTAGCATGGGTTTCGTAAAGAAAAATCAATTTAATTGGATATTGGCCAATATTTCAAAAAATATAAAAATCTTATTTTTGGGAATTTATTATTCACTGTCGTTATTCGGATAAATAAATCCTAAGGGGTTAATATCCAAAATATTCAGCGGGAATGATATGCTATTATTCATTGTCGGTGTTTGGCTAAATAAATCATAAGGGGTTAATATCCAAAATATTCGGCGGGGTAATATCCCATCACCATTTAACCAACATATGCTTTGAAAGATCAAAACCATAACAAATTATAAGCAAACCAAAACGTCAAGCAGCTTACCTTAGATAGAGCGTATTAAGGGTGCTAAAAATTTCCCTTTACGCAACCAGTCTCTTGCCTTAGAATCTCTTAAAGACCAGTTTTAGGTTTCCTAGTAACCATAATACTAGGTGGCGACTCCCTTTTTCACGAAAATAAAGATAAGACCCCGACATTGAATCCCCCGCACACGGGGAAAGTCGTCACGACGCCGCGCTCTCGCGATGGGGTGCGACAGTATCTTTAAAAACTAAACTTCTTGAAATGAAACCTCAATCTGGCAATTTCAGTTGATTCTTTTCACTTCTCTTCTTTATTGTAGGGTTGAATTTCTTGGTATTTCCTAATTGCAAGGTTGACCTAAAATTCTGTATTTTGGTGATCCTCTTAGTGTCAAAATCTTTATAAATAGCTTGGTTAACCTGAAATCCCATCTCACGATCCTTTCTTACCAGACCAATCTTTGTCTTTTTTCTTAGCTCAATCAACCTGAAATATTAGTGTAGAGACCCCCTTTAACCATAACTTTGATATTTATTTTTAGCTCGGTCAACCCGAGATCCCATTTGACGATCCCTTATAACCAGAACCTTGATTTAGCTTCAGGTTAGTCAACCTGAAATCTCAATTCATAAACCTCCTTAACCAGAATTTTGGTTTTTGTCTTTTTTCTTCAACTCGGTTAACTTGAAATCTAAATGATGAGACCCTTTTTAACCAAAATCTTGATGTGCATTCATTTGGGCCAACCAAAAATGTTGTTATCAAGACGACCATCGCCTGTGTTGAGCTTTATATTGTTATGGCCAACAAATGACCTTTTTATTAACTTCATGTTAAGAATGCATTTCACAATCAAACTCTCAGTGAAAATGTTTATATAGAACAACCTCATGGGTATGTTGACCCATGCTTACCTAATCATGTCTGTCAACTAAAGAAAGCCTTTATGGTCTTAACTAAGGTCATCATGCCTGGCTTTAGTGCTTCATTAATTTTTGCAATTAATCTCGTTTTTTTTATAGCTATGGTGACACTTTTCTATTTGTCTTTCATAAGCAGTCATATATTATCTATTTTATTATTTATGCTAATGAAATTATTATTACCACCATTTAGGATTTGTGTCCTTTTAGTTACTTCAATCGAGCTTAGTTAATTGATAGAAAATATATTCTATTTTGTTATTGGTCTTTTTTGTTGGATCCTATTCCTTACTGATCTTTTATTGGCGCACTCTATTACTAAATCATCACTCATTTAGACATTTCTTATATTGAAATCCTATTACACAATATATAGATACTCTAACCAATGATCATTTTCCTATTGTTAAGCATATTCCACACTATTTCAATGACACCTCCATTTTTGACTTTTTTTTGCCCATTTTCTACTTTCGTGCTATAGTTGTTTACTATGATGTTGACTAGACAAACTCTCTCGACACTCATTGTTTTACCTCTAACTACTCTATTGGTCTTGGTTACAACTTGGTTTCTTGGAGTGCTAAGAAACAACCTTTTATATCTCATTTCAGCTATGAATCTAAGTATCTTGCTCTTGCATATAACATAGCTAAAAACTTTTTTAGCTCACACTGTTTTTTTCATGATCTTTAGGTTCTTATCTCACAAGGACTCTTTTTTTACACGGTAACAAAAATGTCATTTTTTTAAAATCTATTTCCTTGTATTTCATAAATAAGCTAATCATATTGAATTAGACTATCATTTTCTTCAAAAACTTAATGTTATTGGCAACCTTCAAACATAGTATATGCCCTCTCACCTATAGGTTGCCACATCTTTATAAAAAGTGTTTTTCAGTATATTTTATAATTTTTTAGATCCAAGATTCACATTCATTCCAATCCAATGCTCAACTTACACTAAGGAGGACTGTGTTAAGGATACTTTTCTTCATTTTCTTCTTTTCTATAAATATAACAACAATATTAATAATTCACATTACGATACTCACACAAGTCTTAAGCCTTAACTAATATTATTAACACATCATCAATCAACCTAATTTAATTCATGATCTTTCAATCCTCAATACTGGTTGGCTCTAAATTCTCAATTTCCTCTAATATGGTTTTTAATTTCTTTAACTACTTCCTTAATCATGTAACGTAACCCAAAATTAACTAATAATTAACATCATTTCATACTTTTATTCACAAAATATGTAAGCCCTATGATTTGAGAATTCTTAATCCACCATCAATAGTCAAGAATAAAAATACATTTAAATGAAAGAAAACCCCTAACCAGAACTAGTTCATCCAATCTAGGAAGCCTTTTAAATTCAATTCTAAAGATTTCCCCATTTTCTTTTAATTTGATCAACTTATCTCTATATCCCCCAACTCCGAAATCTCTCTCTCAACTCCCTACTTCGTTTAAGTTTCTTTCTAGGATTTCATGCAACTTATACCCTCTCTATAATCAAATTAAGTGAAAATAGAGGAGTTTTGGGAGAAGATGAACAAAACTTTCCCTCCTACCGTTAGCGGAGGACTTTTCCTTTTTTGTTTGTAGAAATTCCACTTCTTTAAGTCCTCTCTGTATTTTTCAAGCATGGATTTATGTTCTATTTCTTTTGAGTTCTTATACTATTTAATCTAGGATTTTTTTTACCTTTAGTCATAAAGATTTTTCTTTTAATTTATTATTATTATTATTAGTATTATTATTATTATTTTACTATTTAGCACGTGTATAAACAAATTTCAACATGTTTTCATCTACAAATACCCAAAAGTTCCATGGAATCTCCTCAATTCCCAACCTATAAAACATTTTAAATAGTCTAAAATCTCAAAATCAAATCAAAACAAAAGAAAAGTTTTTGAATTCTAATCTAATTTTTTGAGATCTAAATCACATCCATTGAACTCTCTTATTCAAGAAGAACTCACTAACATAAAGATATCTCCGTTTTAGTATATAGTACTAATACTATTAACAAAACACCTAAATTTTTTTATAGTTTAACTCTTCTTGCATAGCATTGTTTACTAGAATAGTTTTTTTCTCGATCCTTTGTTTTTTTATTTAGTCTTTTAGCATTTCATTTATTTGGAATCTAATTTATCACATGCTTTTTATAGAACTATCATGGTCTTGATAAACACATCTAGCACTTGGGTTGATCTCAATTTACAAAAAAAAACTATTTCATTTTTCTAATTTCATAAAAAATAAATATAGAAAACAGAATTTCAGTAAGATTAAAAAGGAATATATAATGTAGAAAAAGAATGGTTCCCTTTTTGCTAAGTGTTTCCTAGGGGTTCTGTTAAATATCTTATGACAAACATTTAGATATTATTTGTAAATATCCTTTATATTTGAGCTTATGAAAATAATTATTTCTTTTTATAGAAAAAAATATATAATATGTATCGGTTTATATAAGTCTAATAAATATCTAGTGTTTAAAATAATATCAAACAAAAACATTTTAAAAAACTAATTGGAAAAAGAAAAGAAAAAAACAAGATATTGATAGTGACGTTATATTCTAGGTCGAACATCAGCCGCTCAAGCTTGTCCAGAACTCAAGGTGGCGCAAGTTTCTTCTCCACCACTTGTACGAGTCAACTTTGGAATCTACAACAATGTTTCCCATTGTCAAATCAAATGTCGCTCGGTGGAAAAAAGGAAAGTACAACATGACTTCGCATGAAAGTGTCCCACTCGGAATGGCTATTTGCACAGTTTCCACCACGTGTGTGTGTGTACACGATTGATTCCGGTTAGGGTTAAGGGCCACTTACCGGAAAGAGAAAGCGGTTAATGGGTTATTGGTTTAATTTATGACTCAATGAGTTAATTATTTTTATTAGAACCAAGCTGTTTTTTTCTAAAATAAAATGGTATTGACTCGATAGAGTTTGAACTGGGTTTAGTTGACTCGACCATGTCACTGAAGTCTATGAGTTAACACGGTTCAATTCCTTGAAATATTCTGCATAATAGCAATTTTTGGTAATGAATTGTAGCTGTTAAAGCTATTAAAAAAAATAATGAGAGGCGCTGATTTTGTTTATTTATGTGTCTAATTTGCACTGTGTTTTAAAAATAATTTTAAAAAATTTAAAATTTTTAATTTTTAAATTATTATTTTTGATATTTTTAGATGATTTTGATGTGCTAATATTAACAATAATATTTTAAAAAAAATTAAAAATATATATTTTTCTGAACAAAAAACAAGATTATTCTCTCTCTTTAGAATTGTTTCCAACTTAGCTTTGGAAAATCGAAAAGGAAAACCAACCCCTACGCTCAATCTTGACCGGGGCTTTTGTTCCTTCTTAGCCACGGCAGTCCACCATCGCTATAATTAACTCACAGTACACCGATCTCTTTATTAATTTATAAAACTTATGGATTAAATATTTAGTGAATATTTGTAATTCAAACTCTTTATTATACACGTAAAAGGTGCTTCATTTCAAGGATTGAAATGCTATTAAAGTGTACTTTGACCTTTGTCTTGCATGAAAAGTAAATTGAATGATTATTTTAGAGTGTTGTTGAGTTTGTTTTTTTAAATGCTTTTTGTTATTAAAATGATATGTTTTTAAAAAAATTATTTTGATGCATTTCTGAACAAAAAATACTTTCTAAAACAACCTCAACCATATTCCCCAACAGGCACTAATCATGTAATTGAAAATTAACTAATAATTAACATCATTTCATTCACAAAATACATAAAACCTACAACTTGAGAATTCTTAATCTGCCATCAATAATCAAGAATAAAAATGCATTTAAATGAAAGAAAACCCCTTACTAGAACTTGGAAGCCTTTTAAATTCAACTCTAAAGATTTCTCCCTGTTCTTTTAATTTGATCAATTTATCTCTTGCACCCCAACTATGAAATCTCTATCCAACATCCAAGAAATAAAATGTAAAAAAATGTAATGTTGTGACCAAATTATTATGACTAGAAAATATAGGTATCAAAGGAAAGAAAAAACTTTGTTCACTACTCAATGAAATAGATGATAAATAGTAAATTGTGTGTACAAAGTGTTTTGGATATCCTATCCTATCTAATATATAGTACTAATGCTATGAACAAAACACCTAAAAATCCTTGTAGTTTAACTATAGTGTCTTGCATAGCAATGTTGGCTAGAATAATATTTTTTTTCTTGAGCTTTTATTATTTTTATTTAGTGTTTTAACATTTCATTTATTTGGAATCCGTCTTTGTAATTTATCCCTTGCTTTTTGAAGAACTTTCAGTCTTCATAGAACATCTAGTCCTTGGGTTAATCTCAGTTTTGAAAAATTATATTTAGAACACATGTATTTCATTAAGATTAAAAAGGCATCTATGAGTGAAATGTTAATTTTGAATGTGAATAATAAGCAACAATCTTAGATTTTTAATTTGCTTATGCTAGGTTTATGTGATTATCTTGGAATGAAAGTTTATGCTTTATCTCATATACTCTTGAACTTGTACTCGCCAAGGACACATTTATGTGATCTCTTGTGTTTTAATGACATTTTTTATTTTCACCAATTACTGTAAAAGTTGAGCTTTCTTTCTCTTGATTCCCGAAAACATAATATCTCAGAAATGAAGAGATATGATCTGTCAACCATGATTCTCTCCCTCAATTACTTCTCCATGATTCTCTACCATTCCTTCTATGTAAAGTATACGTTACTAGATAGCCGTTATATGCAGTAAATATGTTTCCTTTGTAGTCATAAGAGACAGCTCTGTATTTCCTGTATTACAACTTACCATTCTTGTAATTTGTTATTTAAGATGAATAATACAATAGAGAAAGACAAGTTAGCTTTCCTACATGGTATCAGAGCCACAAGAGGTATTAGCAGTAATGGAATCTTCTACCTCTTCGATCCCACCTGTGTCCAACTCCAACTCTAATTCTAATTCTTCTGCGATCCAGTCAGCTTCTCCTCACCTGCCTGATATTTCTACTAAGCTAGCTTCAACCAATTATTTGTTATGGAAAGCTCAAGTAGTTCCTGTCCTACGTGGCAATGGTTTACTTGGCTATGTGAAAAACCAGATTGTTTGCCCAGAACAGACCATCACTAGTGAAGGTGGTGTGTCTCAAACAAACCCAGCAGCAACTACATGGTTGCGCACTGATCAACTGATCCTTGGGTGGATCAATAGCTCCCTGACTGATGGTCCCTTGTCTCAAGTCATCAATTGTGAGTCATCTCATGATGCTTGGCAGGTATTGGAGACTCTTTATAGTAGTCATACTCGGGATCGTTTGCAACAAATGAAAAGTGAGTTGCAGTCACTCAACAAAGGCAGCTCTTCTTTAGAAGATTATCTGCACAAGGCCAAATCTCTGGCCCTATCATTGCGAGGTGTAGGCAAGGCAATGGATGAGGATGAGCTCATCATATGTATCCTCCGAGGCTTGGGATCTGAGTTTGATCCCATAGTGGCAGCCTTAAATGCCAGAGACGTTTATCCATCCCTTGAAGGAGTCATTGGCAAATTAAGGGATTTTGAAATTCGTATTCAAGCAGCAAGAGTGGTCTCTTATAATGTTGCATTCTACACAAACAGGGGCAGAACCAGTACAAGGTCCCGTGGAACTCAAGGATTTCGTGGGCGGCACACTACACCTCATCAGATAAATACACAATATCAGCAGAGAGATGTTCGTTCTACACGTTCAACTAAAGGTAATCCTGGAACTCGCTCTCAATTTACTAATCGTGGTGGCAGGAGCACTGGTCGTGGACGTGGAGGCATAACGTGTTTTCGTTGTGGGGGCCCCAATCACAAAGCAGATGGTTGCTTTGCCACAGAAGAAGAAGCCGAACAATTCAAAGCATTTGCAGCAATGCATGTTACTGATACTACAGACGAAACCTGGTACCCTGATACTGGAGCAAATCATCACATACAGCTGATACAAGTGAGGTGCAAGGTATTCAATCTTATCTTGGTAATGATTCTGTTATGGTTGGCAATGGAAATGGATTGCAGATATCTGGTATTGGACAAGTTTCATTGCCTACTACTAATATCAAGCTTCGTAATGTTCTTGTTGTTCCTGAAATTAAAAAGAAACTGCTATCTGTCTCTCAGCTTACAAAAGAACATAATTGTTATTTTATCTTTTATCCTTGGGGTTTTCTTCTTAAGGACTTGAGGATGAAAGGAGTGCTACTTAAAGGGTCAATGGTTGATGGCTTGTATCCAATCCAGCTGAGGCACTACACAAATTCGGCAGTGGGTTTATTATCAGCTAAAGTATCTAGCAACTTGTGGCATGCGAGACTTGGCCATCCTCACTCTCGCATTCTTCAACTTTTATGTTTTTCATCAATGAACAATACTGTTAATTTTTGTGAAAGTTGTGTGTTGGGAAAATCCACAAAGTTACCTTTTAACTCTAGAGAAACATATGCTGCTACCTTTTTGCATACTCTTCATACTGATGTGTGGGGACCGACTTCAAAAACCTCTTATGATGGATTTCGATTTTATCTACTTATTGTTGATGAATATTCTCGGTATGTATAGTATTTCCCTAAGGCTCGTAAATCTGATGTTGCCACCATATTTCCAGCATTTATTCAACAAATGACTAATCAGTTCAGCACAATTGTTAAAACCATTCAAAGTGATGGTGGCGGGGAATTTGTAAACCAAAGTTTAAGGGATTATTTTGCTTCCAAGGGCATTATTCACAGGCTCTCTTGTCCAGGTACACCAGAGCAAAATGGCTTCGCTGAACGCAGGCATCGACATATTGTGGACACTGGTTTAACACTATTGGCTCATGCCTCTGTTCCTTCACAATACTGGACTGCTGTGTTTACAGCTGCAATATTCCTAATCAATCGGCTTCCCACCCCTGTTCTTGGTAACAAGTCTCCTCATGAACTTGTCTATGGATCCTCACCATCCTATACTCTTTTATGAGTATTCGGATGTGCATGCTATCCACTACTTACTCCTTTTGGAAGATCAAAACTGGACTACAAATCTGCTCGCTGCGTGTTCATTGGTTATTCAGCACAACATAAAGGGTATCAATGTCTTCATGTGCCAACTGGTCGCATATATATTTCTAGACATGTGAAATTTGATGAACTTACATTTCCTTTTAAGTTTACTCATCAGTCTTGTAAACCAGATTATCCTGCATTCAAGGTTCGTGCTCTTCCCAAGCCTCTTCGGTCCACTACTTTTCCACCTGTTCCAATGGATCCACCTGTAGCTGCCACCCCTATCTATGATCCACCATGCCAAAACAGTCCAGCAATGTCTCCTTGCATTGATGTTCCAGCCAGTCCAGATTTATCTTCTGAACCCATTGCAGCCACTCAGCCACAGGAGCCTTGTCGTAGACATCCCATGATCACACGGGCTCAAACAGGATCCCTTAAGCCTAAGGTATTCCTGTCCTCCAGGCATCCTATTCCTGCTTGTTTTCTAGCTGATCTTGCCACCCAACCATAGGAGCCTCACACCTATAAGCAATTCCTTAAAGATCCCAAATGGCAACAGGCCATGACAGATGAAATAAATGCTCTTCACAAAAATAACACATGGACTTTAATGCCTCGCACATCTGACATGAATTTGGTTAGCAGCAAATGGGTGCTCAAAATCAAGACTTGTTCTAATGGTTCTGTTGAACGTTACAAAGCCCGCCTGGTGGCTCGTGGATTCACACAACTTCCTGGTCTAGATTATGATGAAACCTTTAGCCTGGTTGTTAAACATGGTACCATACGATTGGTTCTTACCATTGCTTTATCCAAAGGATGGTCGATTACACAGCTTGATGTAAGTAATGCTTTTCTCCATGGTGACCTGCAAGAACGTGTGTTTTTATCTCAACCACCGGGGTTTGAAGACTACTCTCACCCTCATCATGTCTGTCAACTACACAAGGCTCTCTATGGTTTAAAACAGGCTCCAAGAGCATGGTACATAAAGTTTAGTACCTATATACAGCAACTGGGTTTTCATCGTTGTCCATATGATCAATCCCTGTTTTCTCGACGTCAAGGTTCTGATATTATTATGCTCTTAATTTATGTTGATGATATTCTTATCACAGGGAACTCTTCTTCAACAATTAAGACCCTTGTTTCTCATCTCTCGGCTTCTTTTCACATGAAGAATCTTGGTGAAGCTCATCTCTTTCTCGGCCTTCAAATCAAACGTGCAAAGACAGTTATTACTGTCACTCAAACACGCTATCTACTCTCTCTACTTCAAAAGTTTGGCCTGGATGGGGCTAAGCCAGTAGCCACTCCCATGGCCTCTGGCACGTCATTGACTGCTACTGAGGGAGTTCTTCTGCCTGATCCACTCTATTATCGACGTCTTGTTGGTTCCCTCCAATACCTCACTTTGACGCGGCCTGATATTTCCTTTGCCGTCAATAATGTTTGTCAGTTTATGCAACATCCTCGTGACAGTCATCCCATTGTTGTTAAACGTATTTTTCGGTACCTTAAAGGTACTCTTGATATTGGTCTTAAGTTTGTTCAAACTCCTCTTATTGCATTACGTGGCTTTTGTGATGCGGATTGGGCAGGTTCTAGAGATGATCGTCGTTCTACGACTGGGTTTGTTATTTACATGGGTGATAATTTGTTGTCCTGGGGAGCTAAGAAGCAAGCCACAGTATCTCGGTCCACAGTGGAGGCAGAGTATCGTGCGTTAGCTTCCACAACTGCTGAGCTTATGTGGTTTATTAATCTCCTTCACAGCATTGGGTTTTCTCTTCCAGCTCCCACCTTATACTGTGACAATATAAGTGCCATTAACATGGCTAAGCATCCTGTTTTCCATCATCGTACGAAACATATAGAGATCGATGTTCACTTTGTTCGAGATCAACTTGCTCGTGGTACGCTCCTTTTGCGACATGTTTCTGGTTCAGCTCAGCTCGCTGATATTTTTACGAAACCATTATGTGCTGCCAAGTTTCTACCTAATCGTCACAAGCTCCTCATCGGTCCTATCCCGCCTTGAGCTTGAGGGGGGATGAAGAGATATGATCTGTCAACCATGATTCTCTTCCTCAATTACTTCTCCATGATTCTCTACCATTCCTTCTATGTAAAGTATACGTTACTAGATAGCCGTTATATGCAGTAAATATGTTTCCTTTGTAGTCATAAGAGACAGCTCTGTATTTCCTGTATTACAACTTACCATTCTTGTAATCTGTTATTTAAGATGAATAATACAATAGAGAAAGACAAGTTAGCTTTCCTACAGGAAAGACAAACTTGTTGTCTTGCTTTTTCTTCATATAGCTTTCATGTAGAAAACAAAACAATAAAAGCCATACGATTTCAGCTGCAATTTTATCCTTTATTGTCTGAATTTATTGTTTACTTTATTATTTGGTTATTATTATTTTAATGCAGATTTCTTAAAATTAATAATAAGCTCTCTTCAATGGGAAGATTTTTCGTGATTCTTGTACGCTGTTTCGTATTATTCACCTTAACCAACTCCTCCACAAAAGCTATGATCAATCCAAGCCAATCCATAAGAGACGGTGAGACTATACTTTCAGATGGCGGAAGCTTCAAACTAGGATTTTTCAATCCTGCAAACTCGACAAACCGATACTTGGGTTTATGGTTTACGAAGTCTCCCAAGACGGTTTTATGGGTAGCAAATAGAGAAACTCCCTTTTCCGATCGTTTTGGAGTCCTCAATATCACTAGAGAAGGGATACTTATCCTATACAGTAGAACCAGTACTATTGTATGGTTGTCAAATTCGTCAAGAACTGCAGAGAATCCAGTCGCAGAGCTCTTGGAGTCAGGAAATCTTGTTGTAAGAGAAGAAAATGATAAAAACCCTGCGAACTTTCTGTGGCAGAGCTTTGACTATCCTTGTGATACCATGCTGCCAGGAATGAAACTGGGAATCAACTTTGTAACTCGGCTTGAAAGCTCTGTGTCATCCTGGAAGAGCTCAGAAGATCCTGCTCGGGGTGAATTTTCTTTTCTTCTAGATCCTAACGGGTATCCACAGCTATTTTTGAAGAAGGGGAATATAACAGTGGCTAGAGCTGGGTCATGGAATGGAAAACGTTTCACTGCACAAACTACGTCGAAACCAGATTCGATTTCAACAGATGAATTTGTGCTCAACGAAAAGGAGGGATATCTCGTTTTTGGGAACACAAGCTTAGGTTTTCCAAGGCTTACACTAACTCCAGAGGGCATTCCACAGCGCTCAATATGGAATGATCGAACACATCAATGGCAGTTTATTGAAATTGCTCAGATTGATATATGTGAACAATACTCTATTTGCGGTCCAAATGCTTACTGCCACGTCAATAATTCTCCTATATGCGCATGTCTGGATGGATTCATGCCCAGGTCTCCACGAGATTGGAAGTTGTCAAATTGGTCAGGTGGGTGTGTTCGAAGGACTCCTTGCAGTGACAAAGACCGCTTTGAAAATTACACGCGGATGAAATTGCCTGACACATCTTCTTCCTGGTATAATAAAAGCACTGGTCTCGAGGAATGTAAGGGAATATGTTTGAAGAACTGCTCCTGCACTGCATATGCTAATTTAGACGTCAGAGGAGGTGGAAGTGGCTGCCTGATTTGGTTTGGTGGCCTCATTGATACAAGAAGGTCAACTGGGGATGGACAAGACCTTTATGTCAGGATTGCGGTTTCAGATTTAGGTATGCTTTCTAGTAATGCGAATGAATACTGATTTTTCCATTAGTCTCTATTGTTTGTTCTTAAGCGACAGAAAACATTTGTCAAGAGATGGATTATGTCTGATAGGTAATTACAGTTCCCTTCATAGGAAACATTTAAAAATGTACAGAATTTGTTTCCCCACATTACTTCGGTTTTTAGTTTTGGTATTGTGAGCACCTTCAGGTTGATTTTTGAAAGATGAATCTTTTCATTCATCAAAACTATAAACTAGAAAGCGTCGTTTCTTCTGCTCCATCTGAACATGCTCTAAAATTTCACCTCTCCTAATTTCCATTTCGAGATAACCCTCAGCACTGAAATAATAATACAAGTGTGCACTAACAATTCCTCTTTGCTTTTCAGAAAATATCGAGAATAAAAGACCCGTCGATAAGAAGAAGCAAGCAATAATAATTGGTAGCTCTGTCATATTGGTTCTAGGTTTGCTGATAGTAGGAGTCATCTCCTACACAAGGAGAACATATCTGAGAAAGAATTACAACAGTGAAGAGAGGACACAAGACATGGATTTACCTATGTATGATTTGAGCACAATCGCACATGCAACTCATAACTTCTCTAGAAGCAACAAGCTGGGAGAAGGAGGTTTTGGACCAGTATACAAGGTGAATAGAAGCCTGATACTTGTGCAAACAATATGGTAATATTGAACTAAGTTCTGCTGATTATTTGTGGTTTAGGGTACATTGGTAGATGGACAAGAAATAGCAGTGAAAAGGCTCTCCAAAAGTTCTGGGCAAGGAATGGACGAGTTCAAGAATGAAGTAATGTTAATTGCTAAACTTCAGCACCGCAACCTTGTGAAGCTTCTCGGTTTTTGCATCCACAAAGATGAAAAAATGTTAATCTATGAATACATGCCAAACAAGAGCTTGGACTCCATTATTTTTGGTTTGAGCCTATACTGATCAATACATAGCTTATTTTTTTGTCATTTTTCAATTAATGCTTCTATAACAAGACCTGGTGTTAGACTAACATGGTAGAGAAATTGGGCAGATTTAACCAGAAACAAATTACTGGATTGGAGTAGGCGTATCCAAATCATTGGAGGAATAGCTCGAGGGCTTGTTTATCTTCACCAAGACTCTAGAATGAGGATCATTCATAGAGATATCAAAGCTAGCAACATTCTACTGGATAATGAGCTAAACCCAAAAATTTCAGATTTTGGCCTTGCTCGAATGTTTGGTGGAGATCAAGCGGAGGCCAATACTAACAGGGTAGTTGGGACATAGTAAGTATTCTTAAACCTGCCACGTTTCATTACATTTATATGCTTTCAGAACTTATCTAGCCGATATTGTTTTGCAGCGGATATATGTCTCCTGAGTACGCATTAGATGGACACTTTTCTGTGAAATCGGATGTCTTCAGTTTCGGTGTCCTAGTTGTGGAGATTGTGAGCGGAAAGAAAAACAGGGGATTTTGTCACCCAGACCAGAACCTTAACCTTCTTGGACATGTAAGCTTCTGTATCCGAAGAGGCACATCCAACAACATGCCATAGCATTTTCCTTCTGGTTACCTCTGTAGTTAACTGAACAGACATGTCAGACTAGTATTAGTTCCTATTATGCAAATCAGAATGATCTATCCACTGATACACTGTCTTGTTTTGGAAGGCATGGATTCTTTGGACCAAAGGAGCACAATTGGACCTGATTGACGAATGTTTGAGTGATTCGCACGTTTCAGTTGAAGTTTTAAGATGCATTCATGTGGCTTTATTATGTGTGCAACAGCTTCCAGAAGATAGACCAACCATGTCGTCTGTGGTTGTAATGTTAGGCAGTGAGAATCCATTGCCTCAGCCTAAGCAGCCTAGTTTTTTCATGGGAAAGAATCCACCTGAACAGGGAAGTTCATCATGCAAGCATGAATCTTATTCAGCAAATGAGGTTACTCTGACATCATTAGAGGCGCGGTAGCCTATCGTCGCTTGACAACGGAGTTGAAGATAGACTATTTCATGCTTTCAGATATGCAGTGATATCTGTTCCTGCTTTCTACCAGTCTCACCACTCCACGACAGATGTGATTGGAGTTAAAGGATTTGCAATATTCGTCCTTTATTTCTATAGTTGTTTCGCTTGACAAGTCTTCCTGTGTAGAAAAGAGGGTTGCACTGTTTTTATCCCGTCTATTTTTTATAATTCTTGCTTTGTCTATTTTTTATAGCTGCATTACGTAGTCATTATAATATAGGGATATTTTAGCTTTGAACATTACTTAGAGAAAATTATTGGATTCACTTGGTTAACTATTTAACATGATATTCTGAATTATGATGGTTAAATAACAGATATCACATAAATCATCATCATACAATTTTGATGGATATATTGAGATATTACAATATACATAGTATTTTGCACCCTTCCAATTGTAGATTGGCTACCATAATGACTACATATGGCAAACACAAGTTTTGGCCAACTAGAAATATCCTTTAAAAAGTTTTGAAGTGACTCGATTTCATCATCAATTTTTTTTCTAAAGTTATACATGATATGTTTTAGGAATTTCAAAACAATATTTAGTAAAAGGAAGCTGGCAAGAATATCCAGTGTAATAGTATCAGGCATTGGCATGCTAATGTTAGGATTCATCTTTTCCATGCGCAAGAGGAATCTTAGGAAGAAAAAGCACTTGGAAGCAAGACAAGAAGATATGGAATTGCCAGTATTCGACATGAGTACTATAGCACATGCCACCGATACTTTTTCAGAAAGCAACAAACTTCGAGAAGGTGGTTTTGGACCTGTATACAAGGTATTAAAAAAAAAATATGATTCCTGACAATCCATCGTCTAACAATAAAACCACCTTAACTATTTGAATGATGAATCAGGGAATACTCACAGGAGGACAACAAATTGCAGTGAAAAGGCTTTCAAAAAGTTCAGGTCAAGGATTAGACGAGTTCAAAAATGAAGTCATGTTAATCGCTAAACTTCAGCACCGCAATCTTGTAAAGCTTCTGGGTTGTTGCATTCATGAAGATGAAAGAATGTTAATTTACGAATACATGCCCAACAAGAGCTTGGACTCTTTTATTTTTGGTGCGAACCCATCTGAAATAATAAGAATGAAGGTCTACAAGTTCTCATTTATTTATGTATTATCTGTTACAAATCTGATTTGTTAATTGGACTAACATGGATGAGAAATTGTTCAGACGTGTTAGAAATAATGTTCAGGACTGCTGAGCTGGATTGCTGAGCTGGAATTTTATTCTTTCTTTATTTTTTTATTTAGTCAATTCTGTTCCTATTCTCTTGTTCTTGCTGCTATTTCGCAGCTCTGTTATTTCCATTATCAATTGATCATGGCTTGAATGAAGGACCATGATCGTAGGAATTTGTTAAGCACCAGCTCTATAAATTGAGCTGCAGTCATGAATAAAAGTATTCAAGCTTTTCATTCATCAATCTCTTCTTAAACACAAGCATTATTCTTTGTTATTTTTGTTGTTCAGAATCACTGCAACAACAACAATTGGTATCAGAGCTGTTGATTTAAAGGGATCTGTGTTGTAACCCATGGAGACAGAAGTAAGCTTCTCATCAATTGCTCCACCAGTGTTCAATGGTGACAATTACCAGTTTTGGGCAGTACGGATGGAGACATACTTAGAGGCTCTGGATTTGTGGGAGGCAGTGGAAGAAGATGATGAAATCCCTGCACTTCCAAACAATCCCACCATGGCGCAGGTCAAATCACAGAAGGAGAAGAAGACAAAAAAATCAAAGGCAAAGGCTTGCTTGTTTGCTGCAGTAGCATCCACCATTTTTACTCGAATCATGTCTCTGAAAATAGCAAAGGAGATATGGGAGTTTCTCAAGACTGAGTATGAAGGGGATGAAAGAATTCAAGGTATGCAAGTGTTGAACTTGATGCGTGATTTCGAGTTGCAGAAGATGAAGAAGACTGAATCCATCAAAGAGTACTCTGACAAGCTGCTTAATATTGCAAGCCGAATCAGTTTACTTGGCTCGTCCCTGCCTGAGTCAAGAATTGTTCAAAAAATTCTTGTAACAATTCCTGAAATCTTTGAGGCTACAATTACATCCTTGGAAAATACCAAAGATATGTCAAAAATTACTTTGACAGAAATGCTAAATGCATTACAAGCTTAGGAGCAAAGGAGGATCATGAGACAGGAAGATGAGATTGAAGGAGCTCTATTCGTCAAGCATAGAGAAAAAGGAAAGAATTACAAGAAGAATGGAAGCAGTCAAACATCATCAGGTGATTCCAGGAATTTCAACAGGAGCAACACTGGAAACAAAAAAGGACCTTTTCCTCCATGCCAGCATTGCAAACGGAGATCACATCCACATTTTAAATGTTGGAGAAGACCAGAAGCTAAGTGCAACAAATGCAATCAAATGGGGCACGAGGCTGTCATTTGCAAAAAAAAAAATTCAACAGCATGGTGAAGAAGCTCAAATTGCTGATCAAGAAGAAGAAGATCAATTGTTTGTGGCCACTTTCATTTCCAGAAATGACTTAAGTGAAAGCTGGCTCATTGATAGTGGTTGCACCAACCACATGACACATGACAGAAACTTATTCAAGGAGCTGAAACAAACAACTTCAAAGGTGCGAATTGGAAATGGAGAATACCTTGCTGTTGAAGGAAAGGGAACAGTGGCAATCTTGACTTGTTCAGGTACTAAGTTCATCTCTGATGTATTGTATGTCCCTGGCATAAATCAAAATTTATTCAGTGTTGGTCAGCTCATTGAGAAGGGTTATAAAGTAGTGCTTGAAAACAATTGCTGCTTGATCAAAGATGTGAATGGTCATGATATTTTCAAAATAATCATGAAAGGGAAGAGTTTTGCTCTAAATCCATTGGAGGAAGAGCATACTGCTTTCCCAATTAAAGAAAATGTCACAGATATTTGGCACAAGAGGCTCGGGCACTATCATCACAGAGGGCTGATGCTTATGAAATCCAAGATGATGGCTAAGGATTTCCCAGCACTTGATGATCACATATCCAGCTGCAGAACTTGCCACACTAGCAAGCTAAACAGGAAGCCCTTTCCAGAAGCCACATGGAGAGCAACATGGAAGCTGCAATTGATTCATACCGACATTGCAGGACCACAAAGGACACCCTCTCTAAATGGGAGTCTGTATTATGCTATCTTCATTGACGATTACAGCCGAATGTGCTGGATTTTCTTCTTGAAGCACAAGTCAGAAGTAGCACAGGTGTTCTGGAATTTC